>CAIGQZ010001492.1:16525016-16543400 GCA_903798205.1 Danio tinwini | reverse complement strand
ATATTGTAAATGATTGAAAAGATATAACATTGAAGCCGTGGAACAGTAGAGCCATGCATCTGAGAAAAAGTTGAGTTCCAGCTTCCATTGTGTTCTATTTTACATGGAGTCAAGAAATGTTTTTGTTCTTTTTTTTTTTTTTTTTTAAGAGTCAAGGTTTTATTCTTTAACTTTTCTGTTTTTTAAAAAGTCAGAGACATGCTTGGGTCATAATCCACTTTCTCAGTTTTTCACTTGTGCTAAGTTTTCACAAAATGTGTGTTGTTGTTTTTTGTAGTCAATTAATTACGAACAATTTAGCTTACCCAATTTACCTATACCACATGTTTTTGGACTTGTGGGGGGAAACCGGAGCACCCGGAGAAAACCCATACAAACACAGGGAGAACATGCAAACTCCACGGAGAAATGTCAACTGACCCAGCCGGGGTTTGAACCAGCAACCTTCTTGCTGTGAGGCGAATGTGCTACCCACTGCTTCCCCGTGCAGCCCCAAAACAAATCAAAACAATGAAAAAAAAAAACCACACACACACACAAACACAAGAAAACAGATGTGCACATGCACAAGACTTTTAGCTCAATAAACTAATAATTTGCCCATTTATTAATGGAGTACTTATTATTATTAGTTGGGGTTAGGTTTGGGGAGGATTAGAGATGTAAATTAAGATCATATTTTTTTCCGCCACTTATTTACATCTGAAGCTGACATTCAAAACAGCAGAAACCGTTGCCAGTTCACAAACGTCACTTTATTAATCTTTAGCTAGTGTTTGAACGACTCTCTATATCTAAATTGAAGACAAACAGGTGATTTTTGCTCACATTCTAAGATTATAATCCCAATTCTACCCCTTAGCCCTTCCCCTTACCCTTACCCCTCGTTTTGCGCGTTCATGCCAAGGGGTAGGGGTGTCCCAATTCTCTATAGCTTGAAGGCGTAGGGGTGAATAGCCCTTCGAACGAAGATTTTTCAGGACCACACTTGAAACCAAGGGGTAAGAAAATTTCCCAGAATGCAAGGCAGTATTGCAAATTATGATTAAATTCCTAATCATAAACCCGGTACAGCAGTCCCACAACATTCTGACACTCGATGACATTCCAATACCCTGTCAGAAAAGTCTAGTGGCTGGGAATGAGCTTTTTACAGTGTCTGCTATAATGTTAATGTTGCATTCGTGTGTTTACAGATGAATATGGCCACAGTGTAAATACACAGTATAGTTATGATCTTACTGCCACATCAGATCGTTATAATAACATAATATATGCCTTCAGTGGTTTCCTGAAGATAAATACCAAAAAACAACACAACTGGAATAACTACAGCAGTCGCGATCGTCTGATCTCATATGAAGCAAGAGATTGTGATGACGTATGATGACGTGTGCAGGTGTTGTAGTGCTGTCCCAATTCTTAGGGGTAAATTTTGAAGCCCTTCCCCTTAACCCTCGGTTGTAAAGGCTAAGGGGAAGGGGTACAAAAATAGAATCGGGATTGGGCCAAAGTCTCAACCTACTCATTTTTCCCTAGAGAGCAAAGAGATGATGTTTACTGTAAGCCAGAAACAACATTTCATATCAGCAAAAAAAGCAATGCTGCTTCTGATACAAAGGCACAACCATTTTTAAGCCTTTTTTATTCAAGAAATGCTCCAGCAAATTCTTTATCAACAAAATCAGGTTCAATCCAGGTGACAGGTCAAAAAGATTTTTGATGGAAATCAACTACAACCTTACTAACTATAAAAAAGCCACTAATTAGTAGTTTATTGAAATGATAGACCTAATTAATGGTTTGTTAATAACGAAATTGTACATTAGAATAAAGGGTCACAATTTTCAACAGGGTTCCATTGGTTAATGCATTTACTAACATGAACAAAGTTTTAATGAAACCTGTAGAGTATTTATTAATCATAGTTCAACATTTACTAATGCCTTATTTAAATACAAATTCACGCTTATTAACATTAGCTAATGCACCGTGAGTTAACATGAACTATCAATGACAACTGTATTTTCATTAACTAACCTTAACTGACATGAACATGAAAGAAATGCATTAACTAACATTAACTATTACAACCTTATTGTAAAATTATCCCAAATAAAGTGTTACTTTCTTGGCACACATGAATGTATGAGTGAGACTGTAAAGATGCAATATTCTAGAAATCACTGATTTGGAACGACCAGCTATTTCTGTGGTTGCTGAAATGTTCATCCTTTTGGCCTTCATCTGGAAAACCTGCTGTCTGAGAGTTTCAGTTACTTCAGAATGGCTCACCATCTTGCAAAGTCAGTGAATACTGGAAAGTTTGGCTGCCATTTAATTTTTTTTTTCAGATAATTAATTAAATGTACCACTAGGTGCCAGATTAACAGCAATAACTGGAAGATGTCTCTGGAAGTGTTCTCTATTTTTGTAATCTATCAATGTTGTTTTCAAATATATCATTTATGTTTTTTATAGTCTGCTTCAGAATATAAAATAAAATATGCTTTAAAATGCTACAGTTTTTTTCCCCCTAAGATAACTTTAAATTATATTATATGTAAATAAAAGCTCAGAAATATTTTTTTTATTCCACAATGAGACTTTCAGATTATCTTTTGGGAAAAGCCTGTATCATTTCTGGTCAAACCAAAATTTGCTTGACAAATAATAGTGACTATGAATAAAAGTCATCATTTGCCAGGTGTGTGAATAATTTAAGGCTTGACCGTATATACATATAAACAGCATGAATTTCTGTCCAAGAGCAAATGACAGTAGGAAACAGGAATAATAGGAACAAACTTTTAATGAAAACAATTAATAAATCTCTATTTGAAGGCTATAAGCTAAGACAAATGGATTTCTACTAACCATGTTGGATAAATTGCTTTAAAAAAGTTAATTATTACAATTGTATTGTAAGTTATTTCTTATCTTCTAATTATCTTTTTTAATAATTATCTGATTATATTATTATTAAATATGTTATTTTTATCTAATTATCTTCTAAATTGTCTAAAATAATTCCACATAAATTAACATATAGACAGACAATAGACATTTAACTTTAATTAGATAAAAACTTAATATAAATTAAACTTTCCTTGCTCTGTTAAACATAATTTGAGAAATATTTGAAAAAGAAAAAAAAGAATCAGAGGGGGGCTAATAATTCTTCAAATGTACAAGAAAGCTGTTAATATTTTGACACAGGTTATTGTACTTTTTAAATCACAATCATATACACTCCCATTTAAAAAAAAGCCTCTGAGTCTGTGTTGATGCTTTTTTCTCCGTGGTTACAGCATGAAGGCTTTCATACAATGGGCCAAACATTCTAGTTCTGTGAGCTCCGAAATTGCTTTGCCTTCCTGTGGTGCCACGTTTCTTTACGTGATCTGAGCACAGTGTGCAGCCCAGCTTTCATGTCAAATCTGTGCTGAAGGTTTACCTATCAATAACAATTCACAGGATGGTGAAGACAATTTGAAAGGAGGGAGAGCAAAAACAAGCAAATAGACTTCATGTTTAAGATAATTAGATTCGGGCGTCATTGCCTAGAGCATTTGCCAGGATGTTTTTTCATACTCTGTCATCATTATTTAGATAGTTGACAGAAAAATAAAAACTCTGTCATCATTTACTAAACTTGGTGTCATTTTTGGAGCTTTCAGCATTTTAGGGCAGCAGCAAAATGTCTTTCCGTTCAAGTTTGCAATGACATGAGGACAAGGAAATGGCCAAATTTTGATGTTGACTTTATTTCTTTAAAATGCTGTGTTTATGACAAGTTATGAACAACACAAGCTCATTTTGGATACGTACCCCAGTCTACATTTGTGGAGAGTGCAAATTATGTAGCCAGAGGTACATCTGGCTGCATTTCATCCTTAAAACGAACACTACAAAGCACTATGTCACTGCCGACAGCCTCTGTTCCTTTTCACGCTACCAGCTGATGACTTTTCCGATGTTACCAGTTTTCCTGGTAGCTCGCCGTCTACGTCGGCAGACTTGATACGTGGAGCGGAGTTGACCATGATGACGGGATTTAAGTCTGTCAAAGAACAGTTCCAGAAAACATGGTAAAATTGTGTGGCTGCGATGGCTTTTCTTTTTTTTAGGTTGCTTTTGAAAACACTATCGGTTGGGTTTAGGGAGAGGGGTGGGTCGGTGGGTCAGTCGATCAGTCAGTCAGTCAACAGCAAGCTGGCCTGGTCAACTGAAGTGTATATTGCGCCCTCTGGTGGATATACGTGAGAAGAGGAGGCGAAAGAAAAATTTGAGATCATCAAAAAGCGTACACAGCGCCATCTACTGGATTTGTAAAAACAGATAGTGGATTTGTAGACCTGATAAGTTTCCGCAATGAGCCTGGGTTGGTTATGAAGTATCTATTACATCTAATATAGTGTCTCGTATTAAAGGTGTCCTATTTACTAGATGAAACATGTCTCTGATTTCAGCTCAAAATACTTCACAGATCGCATAAAGTCTTGTCAGTTTAAACTCCTGATAAACTGGTCAAAAATAACTTGTGGAATCTAGTTAAAAATTAATTATTAAACTGATTAAAAATGTAATTGTTTAAATAAATTATATTAACATTATATATACTATATCACATATATTTACACCATATGAGATTGATTACTATAAGTGTATTAATACTATATTATATACCATTAATATATTAATATAGCTATTCTTGTACAGTAGTCACTAAAATTACTATGATTATTAAAATCAGCGGAACATTACATTTTATTCATTAAACATTTGTTTCAGTTGTCATGTTGTCTATATTTGAATAAAATAAAAATAAAAACGAAAACGAAAACAAATCAGCAGAACAAATTCAAGAAAAGCAAAAAAAAAAATACTGTACATTTAACAAGCATTCAAGTACATTTAACAAGCATTCATGTAAGAAATAACAAAGAAACTGAATTAATTAAATAGTGATTCCATATTTTCAATATTTAGTTAATAATGATCCTGTGAATATTACACATCAGATCCCCTCATGTGTAGCCTCCTGTGTCCTTTAGCAATAAATGATTTGTGTTTTGATATTAACAGATCCTTTTACAATTATTTTTTCTACATCTTTCTCAAGTCCTTCATGTTATGTTGTTGTAATCAGGTGAATGGGCAAACAAACAGCCATTGTTTGTTGATTTGAATTTCAGTAATCCATGTACATGGCCATATTCCCACCGCACTCAGTCTTTCTTTTGACATACTAATTGATCAAACACAAGGCCTTAATCTTCTTACCTGACTCGTGGGATGTTTTGTATTGTACTACAAACAAACTTGTTTATAATATGACCTAAGACCATGAGATTTTCTCATCTGGAAAAAAAAGATTCTCAAAGAAACATTTCTGCATTTTTATAGTGACTTTTACACACTATTTGGTACATTTATTAAGTCATTCCTCAAGATTTAGAGCAAGCACATAAGGGTAAACAATTAAATTAAAGTCAATTTAGCTATATTGCGTATAATGTAACATGGTAAAAGAGTATATTTCTTTTTTATTATTATTATTACTTAGATAAGCCATTAGACATTTTTTTTTAAACGTGTTAAATTTGTAGATCAAGGTAAACTGTAATTAATTCCTCTTTTGGGAATCATGCAATTATCTTTTTGCTGCTTCTAAAGGGCAGTGTTAAATAAAAAAAAAACAACTGTGATTTTCCACAAAAAAAGAACTATTTTAAACCTTTTTTAACAGTTGTGTTTGAGTCCCTCTAATAAGTTTACCTCATTGTGAATCTAAAATTTATGCAATCACTGCTGAAAAAGTTGCAAACATGCATTTGGCGCAGAAAAATCTGAAGAGCATAAACGATTTTTTCTGAAGATCATAAGGGAGTTTAATTGCTCAGAACAAACAAGAGACTCAAGAACAACTATGCAAAAAAAAAAACAAAAAAAAAAACGCAATGCAATGCAAAAAATACAAAATAGAAAAAGAAATAGTAGATCATCCAGCCATACAGATCACAAAGTATCAAAAAATCTTATTATATCCAATTTAAAATCTTTTTTGTTTGTTGTATAGACTATATGTATTATATAAACATATCTTATATAAAAACATAAAAAGATCATTCATGTTGTAGGTTACATTTATTTTATTTAGAATTATTCACATTTACACTGATTCTGCAAGGGGTTCACAAACGTTCACATGGCACTGTATGTAAACATCTGTTATGTAAATTAAATGAATTAAGACTGGTTTAATTGTTTGTTATTATCATATCACATACACTTTTCCAGTACTGGGTTGCAGCTGGAAGGCTATCAGCTGTGTAAAATATATGCTGGAATAGTTGGCAGTTTATTTCGCTGTGGCGACCCCTTACTAAGCCAAAGTAAATTGAATGAATGAACATATACTTAATACACAAATACACTTCACTGAACATCTTCAAATATAACGTAGCTGCATGTTAACTACACTTTAAAAGAATGCAAGGTTCCACATAATTCATTCATGTTGTCCAAACACAAATCGATTAAGTTAACACTTTTAACAAATTTATGTGGATTGAACATAAAAAAATAAGTGGCAAAAAAAACTTAAGAATTGTGTTGTTTCAGCTCATTTTAATTAAGTTATTTGAACAAGTAAAAATATATATATTTTTTTTTGAGTGTACAGGGAAACACCCATGGACACATGCACACACATACACTTCGGCCAATTTAGTTTATTCAATTCACCTATAGTGCATGTCTTTGGACCCGGAGGAAACCCACACCAAAACGAGGAGAACATGCAAACTCCACACAGAAATGCCAACTGACCCAGCTGGGACTCAAACCAGCGACCTTCTTGCTGTGAAGCGATAATTTATGCAAAAAAAAATCTTATTCAGGACAGTACACAATAAAATAAATAAATAAGAGCATGCATTTTGTATCATCTCTTACATTTTGTTAGAATTATTCACATTTTTACTGATTCTGCAAGGGGCTCACAAACTTTCACATGGCACTGTATGCAAACATCTGTTATGTAAAATTGATTAATAGTTTAATACAGTTATTATTATTATTTATTATAACAGTATTAACACATACACTTAATACAAAAATACATTAAATTGCACATCTACACAGACATCATCTATATACTACATAACTGCAGGTTAATAATAATAGTAATAATAGTCATTAGTTAGTAGGTTTTTTTAAGTTTTTAGTAACTAATAAAGTTATGGTAACTAATAACTATAGGTGGGCATAGATTTATTTATTTTTTATCTAGACCCATCTCACTGTAATCTTGGACTTAATCTAGATTAATCTAGATTAAAACGGCTCATTTAAAATCTGCCGAAAGCATTCAGAATGTGTGTGCTACCTAAATAATGACTAAAAGTAAGTCTTTGAGAACGGGTTTCTCAAGCCTGGTGGTGCATTAGACCAGGGGCTCGTCTCCTGTTTCCAAAAGGCATCACAAACTGCTTGATAAACTGTTTTACTATGATAATTGGCGATGAAAATAAATGTTCAATAAGATGTACTTGTGTTTACGAACTGTTGATTCAGTTAAACATGAATTTTGAACTGTAGACTTACATAAGCTTGAAACAGTGATTTTTGATTACCTTAATCTGACTAAAGTCATAACTGAACTAAACAGAAGTTGAATTAAGACATGGAGTATGCCTATATTAGTGGCATTATTGAAGTAAACACTGCAATGAAACTATTACTGTCATATAGGACTTTTCTCCATATTTTCCGACAAGATCCACACATGTGGCTGTCAGTAAAGGACCACACACACATACATCTCGAAATGCGTAAGTTTTTTCTTTCCATTCGGCGTGCGTTAACACTCTCACCAGTCCTTACTTCTCATTTGCGTCTAATACCCCAGTTTTTCACAGGAGCATGAATGAAATGTTCATGATTGAAGGTGAAACTGCGGAACTGCAGTTAATATCACCCAAAATTACAAGAAACTCTTACATGAAAGCACTTCACGTAAACACCTTAATTATATGTCCATGTAAGCATAGTCAGTAGTGTCTTCAAAGTAAGTGAAAGAATCAGAAGGGTATCTTGCTGAATTGATTTAGAAGGGCACTTTTTTGACAGACGGCTCAGAGTTGACTTTCATTCACTGTCATTCATTTTAAAACGCACCCGCTCATTTGTATATGTTTTGCTCAAACACATAAACTCTACAGGTGCCTGATAGTTAGATGTAGAACTAACATTAATCAGATTCACTCTAGTGAACTGCATCCATGTTAGCATGTCACGTTTGATGTGGCAATTTCACAGTAGGAATACAAACAGGTTCTCGTTCTCGCCACCTACAGTGCAATTCGGCCAGGTATACATCCGTGCTAAAATATCAAAGTGAAAGTCATTATAGCTTGCGTAGAGTAGACCCAGCTCCCAACCCAACTTTGAGAATAGAACGGCTATATATTTTTTATCCTCTGATAGTCTCATGTTAAAGCAACACGTTAACACCGATAACGGCCCACCACTACTAATAACCTTAACTTTTCTGATTTTGATTGTAATGCAACAATGTGCACCTTTTGTAAACCTGCTTTGAAGCAATAATTATTATGAATTTTGAACTTTTAAACATTGTGTAAGGGGTCTACAGATGAAAATTGGTTCATTCTTGGATAATTCTGGTACATTTTACAGTAATGTTTATTAATGTACATTGATCCTGTAAACAAATAAACAAACAAAAATAACTGAATTACATTTTATTACAATTCTGAATAGCTGGTATATTCTGCAAGGGGGACTAAACTTATAAGCAGAATCTTTCATTAGAATGCTTTAGAAAACACACATTTCCTCATGTAATCTCTTGTCCCATGTATTTAATTTACAAATTAAGTCCTTTTTTTATTTCCATGACAAGCGTCTTTCCCTTTTCCGCTATGTTTTTCTCAGAATCACCAATTCCAGTTTCTATTATTGCATATAGGTGACATCAAAATTATTCAACTCTTTTCAAACGTAACTTAATAGCATTAATTACATTAATAAATGTAATTTAATTGCCAATCATTTAAAATGGGCCTGTAATAGGTTTTACTTACATGTTATACTTTAAATACATAGCCAAGTTGTACATTTTCCATTACTCTTCAACACTGCCTGTGAAGTTTGATAACAATAGTATCACCACGAAAGTATCTTAAAAAAGGAAAATAAACTTATTTTTACCCCAAGCAAAGTACCGTATATCAGGTCCTTTAAGCATGATCCCAACGCACACTGCTTTACAATTTTACCAAAAATGAACTACCTGAGATAGCAGCATAATGAAGCAACTCTCCATCTGGAAAATCCTTTGTGTCACTACAATGCTTTAAACGCTGCAGGCATTTCCCTGGCTTGAAGAACAGATCACAGCTTTTGTTATCCTTATGGGTGCACACGGTCCCGACAATGCAGGCAAAACCTGATGTTACGATCTCTTATCCTATATCAAACAGCATATACTCAACAGAAAAAACTTCTAGGTGCTGAATGTGTCACTTCAGAAGGTCGCAGCTTTTTGCTGTCATTTGAGGCAACGCGAGATGACTGCTCATTTATATGAGATGGGCCCTGAGTGTAAAAATTGCTGTTGGCGAGTGACAGAATGAGTGGAGAGAGATGATATGCAGCGCTGGCAGCTGAAGACGAGGGGTCTCGAGGGGCCCGGACACCAATTTCCACAAGGTCAAGCGCAGAGTGGAGAAGTGTCGCTTCTTGTGTGTAGGCTGTTCGAGAGGGCCAGAGCTCATCTCTGTGCAACGGCTTGACCTCAACAGGTGATCCTCTGACTGCGTTCACTCACAACAGAGAAATGCAGAGGGCAGAAAACATATACTGTACATAATAACACATATAATACATAATAAGAAGTTATCTCCAAAATATTTCACCATTTTATGATTTTGTTTCCAACCCGATTTCTTTCTGCAAACCATTTGCTAATATGTGAGTGTATATGAACTAAAAGTTGTAAAAAAAAAAAAGATAATATTTGATCAAAACAATACTTGATTTGTGTGAACAATTTATTAATATATACAATTAAAATGACAAAATATACTACTAAATTTAAAAATAATAATAAAATGCAATAATAATAGCAATAATAATATTAATAATAATAATTATTATTATTAGTATTAGTATTATTATTATCATTATCATTAAAACTGTTTAAGAAATAATAAATATAATTTATAAGGCATAAAAGGAATATTTCAAAGGAATAAAACAATTTTATTGAAATTAAAGCATTATGAAATATTAAAATAAAAATATAGGTAACATTTTATTTTGATGGTCCATTTGAGTATTAGTAGACTGTCTGCTTAATATCTGTTGATATTGCAGCTAAACAGACATTTAACTGACTTTAAGAAACTTTGCAACTACACGTCAACTTACACTAACCCTAACCCCAAACCTAACCCCAACCTAACAGTCTACATATCATTTAATGAGAATTAATTGGCATGTAGATGCAATGTAACTTATATTTAACAAACTTTTATTTAACAAATAAAGTGACCAAAACATATCATTTTATTAAATAATAATAATAATAATAATAATAAAAATAATCACAATAATAATGATAATAATAATAATAATAATAATAATAATAATAATAATAATGATGATAATAATAAAATAAAACAACAACAACAACAACAACAACAACAACAATAATAATAATAATAATAATAATTATTATTATTATTATTATTATTATTATTATTATTATTAATATTATTATTATTATTGTTGTTGTTATTTTATTTATTTGTTGTTAAGCCAAGTTCCTTATCTATTATTAAATCATTTAAGAACAAATATAATTTCAGTAATCTATTTTGATATATAACATAACCAGGGCTTGACTTTTATGATCAACAGCCACTGTGGCTAATACATTTCCAACATTAGCCACTCGCCATCTTCACTAGCCACAATTTTGTTGTTGGGAAAATATATTTTATATGCATAAATTTGACATTGACATGCTAAAATTACCTGATTTGGATCAGGGGTGTCCACACTCGGTCCTGGAGGGCCAGTGTCCTGAAGAGTTTAGCTCCAACCCTGAAACACAGCTAAACCAACTAATCAAGCTCTTACTAGAAACCTTCTGGCAGGTCTGTTGAAGCAAGATGGAGCTAAACTCAGCAGGACACTGGCCCTCCAGGACTGAGTTTGGACACCCCTGACTTAAATTTTATGTTGTGTCCACATGTCTCCTCATTCATTTCACACACACACACACACACACACACACACACACACACACACACACACCATGTCATTTTCTCCTAAAACATACCATCCAATCTGATTTGGTCTCTGACTCAACCTCTTCCTGCATTCATAATTTCAATTACAGCTCCAGGTACAGGCTGATTTTTCAGAGCTCATCTCAAGAGAGCACTTATCCCGAAATGGTTCTCCTTATTCAGAAGCAACTCTTAGTTCTCTCCTCAGTCTTACTTTGCCTACAGCTTCATACCGGACACCTCTCCTCACCTCCATAACCCCAGACTGACAGCCGCTGAGCCCTGTCCCAGAACCGGCAGACCTCAGAGCCTCCCCTCATCTACATCCGCGCTTTCAGTCTCCATGCATCTGTGTAAGAAGCTAATATCATTTTGGCGTGACTCAGCCTGCAGCTCGGCTTGGCTCATTCTGCATGGTAATTTGGCTGAAATAAGCACTCCTGCCTTTAGGCTTTTCTCCTGTCTTTAGATAAAATAAACATCTTGACGCACATGGGCTTAGGAAACACATACTGATGGGGCCAGATCCAGGAGAGAGGCCAGTAGCTATAGCTGTAAATTACCGGATTAGGTAAATAAAGTCTGAAGTGTAAAGAAAAGACTCTCTAAAGTGTCTTGAAATGCACAGCTTTGTTTGGTGCGTGATGTCAATTCAAATGAAACATACAACACAGGCGAATTAGGAATATGTGCTTTAGTTATACATTTTTGTGAAACCACGAAAAAAAACACTTCAACATACGTTTGACTGCAGTTTTTAGGTCAAATGAACATTAGTGGGCAGTATGATGCCAACAACTTTTGTTCCTTTTCACACTAATGATATTTACAGGGACATGTTATTAAACAATGGGTTTAAGTATTATATTCATGCACTACTTAAATACCACAAAACAATATACATATATAATATGTTTGCCTCACCCACCTAAATCCATGAGGACAACTTTTTTGGTGTGGTCAGTTTGCTCAGTAGCTCAGTTGTATTTGTGAAGCAGAGCACTTGGGTTTGAGTCCGGTTAAGCACGGTTTCACAAAAACACAAAAGCAATGTAAAATCAAGGTAAAACTCTGCAGCAGTGTACTTTTCTCTTATGTTTGCTTTTAAAAACACTATTGCTTGGGTTTAGATAAGTAATTTGGTAGATGATGTGCCACCCTCCAATGGTATGAATAAGAAACATGTATATCTGATATGTACAGCAAAATGTATCCTGAGTAACTTCTTTTAGATTTGCAAAAATGTAAACAGCACCCTCTAGTGGATCTGTCATATGAAACGTGCAACAAAACCTCCCTGGAGCAACGTACTTTACACTTTGCAAAATGCAGCCTGTCAGGCTAAGGTGAGACATATGTACAGTGGCTCCTTCCCTTTAAAAAAGCCAGTAGGGTTTTTTTAAATTACAGCTCAGCCAATCAGATTTGCTCAGCTAAAACATACATGACTGATAACATCCACAGTCTATAATACCAATGTGCAGTCTGTCGGTTTCCCTGCTGGAGCCATTTATATAAATTTTAGCAAAAACACACACACATATACATATATATATATATTTTTTCTTTTTTAAATATTTCCCAAATGATGTATAACAGAGCAGGGAAATTTTCACAGTATGTCTGATAATACTTTTTTTTATTTTCTTAAAGTCTTATTTGTTTCATTTTGGCTAGAATAAAAGCAGTTTTGAATTTTTTTTAATCTATTTTAAGGTCAAAATTATTAGCCCCTTTAAGCTATTTTTTTTCGACTATCTACTTTAAGCTATATAGAAGTGTCTTGAAAAATATCTAGTAAAATATTATTGACTGTCATCATGGCAAAGATAACATAAATTAGTTATTAAAGATAAGTTATTAAAACTATTATGTTTAGAAATGTGTTGAAAAAATCTTCCTTCTGTTAAACAGAAGTTGGGGAGAAAAAATAAACAGGGGACTAATAATTCAGAGGGGCTAATAATTCTGATTTCAACTGTATATATGTTACAAGGATTGGATGCTGCAACGTAGTGAAGATCCTATGCAGGACTTTATTAGTAGGATGGTCAGACAAGCAGTGGTCAAAACAAACAGATGTATGTGGGCAATCCAGAGTCGTAGTCGTTATAGCAGGCAGATGGTCACAAGGCAGGCGGCACACAGAGATAATCAAACAAAACAAAGCAAAGGTCTAAACACAGAAGGCAAGGCGAAACGCGTCGTAATGTTCACTTGTACAGTTTGCAAGACTCAGCAACAGTGTTAGTGTTTGTGCTCGTTATGTAGTGCAATAATCAGTCCTTGAGTGGTTTCAGCTGTGAGTAGGCAATCAGTCATGATCTGGAACATGTGTGTGTGTGCAGGGTGCATGTATGGAGTTGTAGTCCAAAACATGGCGGATTTGTAGTCCATGTGACTGTGTGTGTGTTTACCGGTGATCTTTGGGAGTAGATCGCTGGTGATCGTGACAATATAATAATTTTTCTTCTAGAGAAAGTCTTATTTGTTTTATTTCGGCTAGAATAAAAGCAGTTATAATTTTTTTTTTAATAGTTAAAAATTATTAGCCCCTTTAAGCTATTTTATTTCGATAGTCGACAGAACAAAACATCGTTATACAATAACTTGCCTAATTACCCTATCCTGCCTAGTTAACCTAATTAACCTAGTTAAGCTTTTAAATGCCACTAAAAGCTGTATAGAAGTGTCTTAAAAAATATATATTCAAATATTATTTACTGTCATCATGGCAAAGATAAAATAAACCAGTTGAGAAATGAGTTATTAAAACTATTATGTTTAGAAATGTGTTGAAAAAAAATCTCTCTGTTAAACAGAAATTGAGGAAAAAAATTAACGGGGCTAATAATTTAGAGGGGCTAAATAATTCTGACTTTAGCATTGTATATATATATTTTTTTATTTTTTTATTTATTTATTTTTTTTACTCAATTTGCCTGTTCGTTTACACTACAATAGTGTTATTGTGATTGTAATCCGTTTTAAGATACATGCTTTTTTCAAAGTGGAAGTTTTTGAAAATGCCGCCATTGTTGTGTCCAAAAATGAGAACAGTTAAAACATCATGGTGCGTGTTGAGTGAGGTGTAGATTAAAGGTAAACGTGAACAAATACACGAAAATGACAGAACACATGGTAGTATTGTTGTTGCTCAAATGTTCACCCCAATGAAAACAATATATAAACCATCTGAGTTGTTTATCCCCTATATAGTGCACTATGTAATATTTGCCATATACAAAATTGTAATTGTGGGATTTTGTGTTAATTGTGCTAGCTGTCTACTGTATATGCTGACTGTGTTTGTGTGCGCACAATGTATTTTTCTCCTCCGGTCTTTCTCTAGATAGATATAGACAGGCATTTTTGGTGTTTCCTTCTCATTGTTATGACTAATAAACAGAGAAGTTCTAATCTGCGACTGGTTATTTTTTGATATATGCAAGTGTTTAGGAAAACTTTTGGTATGAATGCGCGTTACATATGAAAACTGATTTCAGCCACATCTTGAAGTGGGCTTTGTATGGCTAAAAATCTGTGGATGTCAATTAGACCTGAAATCTTGACATATTTAAGTTACAATAGGTGAGATGAGAACATGACTGATCAGAGTGAGATGTTACATGCATTTGCTTTATTTTATTTTGAAAATGTTAATGTTTCTTGCACCGACATACTGTAGCAAATCACCTGGCTCATCCTCCCGCAGGCCGTTTATGTAGTTATGATGATCTGCATGAGGAGGCGAAGCGCACAGCATGGATAAACTGTCCACTTGCACAGACTGGACAAATGGGAAAATCTCACACAGCGCACTCGTGATGTGGTTTGCTAAGATTTTTATTTTTTGTTGTTGCTTTCAGACTATCATGGTTAATAAATTGAAAGATGCCTGAATGAATGACAAATATGAATGTATGAAATTGATGAAAAGAAAAACATATCAAAGCATAATATGGTTATATAAGCCAGCTTAAATAGAGTGTCATTTGTATATATGTTGGTTTCATATATTGCTGAAAAGTTACACTGAAAAATTGGCTTTATTAAGTGGTACCTGTATTTATTTTTTACTGAATTAAAACTTGATTGTTGATTGTTGTGTATTAATGCATAATTATATAGTGTATCATTGTTATGATCACCAGTGATCTAGCGGCTGCAGATCACTAACGGACTACAAATCCGCCGGTTTACGGAATACAAGTTCCAGTCATCATCAGTTTACACACACACACCTGTTCCTAGTTTCCGGTGATGACACACACACACAGACAGAGCTGAAGCTCATCATTCATTGCCCAGACTATAAAGAGAGCACTCACACAAACATCATTGCTGAGTCTTGTTTATCTGTCAAGTTAACATTACGGTGTGTTTTCCTTGCCTTGTAAGACCCTTGCCTTGTTTATTTGTTTATGTTGTCTGCTGCCTGCCTGTACTGACCATTCGCCTGTTATCTGACCACAACTCTGGACTCCCTGTATACATCTGTTTGCTCCTGATTGTGATCATTGCCTGCCTGATCATTCTCTTTTTAATAAATCCTGCGTTTGGATCAGCACTCCGTTGTCAGCGTCTCCCACAATTATATGACAATTATAAGCAAACATACAAAAAAAAGAAATGTTAATATTAAATATCCAAACTGAGTAAAATACTGAATGGATAACAACAACAACAACAACAATAACAATACAATTTTACTCTGATCATTTTCAGACCATGATGACCAACTGATGTGTATTCATGTCAACAGGTAAAACCATTTTTGTTTATGGCACAGACAAATGTGCTTCTATAGCGACAAACTGCATCTGAGGCTGTAACTCCGCAATGCTTAAATATACTGTATATACGCCAAACGTAAAGAGCCCCTATTATGCATTAAAAAGGGTCATATTTAGATTTTGGGGGTCTCCAACAACAGTCTGATATGCATGCAAAGTCAAAAAACACTTTCATTGTCTTTAATATGAATTCATTTTAACCTAATTATCCCAACGACTCCCACATGATTCGTTCAGCGATTCATTTGCTCCTAAATCCCTCCTTAGCGTGATGCTAATCTGCGCTGATTGGTCCCATGACCCAGGGTGTTGTGATTGTTCTTTGCATTAAGCATGAAATCAACAATCAACAATTTTGAAGTAGTCAGAATGCAGAGTGTATGTGTGAGTCCAATGCAGGAGTACATTAAAGCAATGCAGTTAAACACCAGCATATTGCTCTATTCTTAACCATAATTAAAAACAGTGACACAAATTTAGTATTAATCCACACAGCAGCAAAAGCTGAACTATTTTGAAACTTGACCACCGCGCGTGTTTAGGAACAGCTGATGGAGGTCATAGCAATGACAAACGGCAGTGGAATGCGAGCTCACAAACGCATTTAAATCTGTAAACCAAGTTGCACGCGTCACCTTTTCAACGTGGCTTCAGAAACGATATATTAATATAAAGAGTTGACCGAATACAGTAGTTACAAGTAACAAAACATAATTAAACACATAATTTGCAAGCAAGAGAAAACAAGGAGGCAACCATTTTAATCGCACTTAAGGCCCGTGCACACTGAGACGTTTTTGCTCTCGTTTTCCGTCAACATTTAACGCCTCGTGACTAAATTAAGGACGTCAATGTGATCGTGCACATCAACGCGCAAAACAGCAGGCGCAAAAGCATCATTTTTAAAATGCTTGTTTTTTTGTTTTGACGCACCGCGTCAAAACCTTCTCCACCAATCAGATTGGCACTTTTGTTCATGTGCACGGAGCTGTTGAAGTTACAGTAAACAGCACTTGGAGGCGCTCAAGCGCAACACTGTCAATGCGGGGGTACATTGAAGAAGATGCCCAGAGGCGTGATAAACGTGGAGCTGCTTATTGCACTGGTAAACAATAATCATTTATTCATGGCTAAAGCTGGAGCTGCTGCTAGAACCATCCATAACAACAAGCGTGTCAACTTTGTCTTCTTTCTCTGTGTTACAAGCGGGTGTCAGGAGCTTAAAGTTGTGTAGCGCCATCTAACGTCAAGGAGTGATTTTGCATACTCTTCTGCTCTACGCCTGTGAAAATCGCTTGGGTTTGAATCCGGAAAAACGTCTTGGAAAACGCTGACGATAAATGCAAACGAAAAGCGTCCCGGTGTGTACAAGCCTTTACTTATACTTGTGAAACAGAGGAAGAAAGTGTAACTAAAGTTCCTGTCAAGCTCTGCAAAGTCCTATATAGTCTTTTCTGATGCTTACTTTAACAAAAGGCTGACAAATCCTCCATTGTAAGATTGTAGATTGCTGAAACACTCGTCAGAAAAACGAAGGGAACAGCACAAGGCTGGGGCTATAATGCTGAGGTATTTTTGCAAAAATAAACTTCAACCACTGACTCTTCACAGCCTCATCAGGGAAAATAACACTAACTTTCCCTCACACTTCAGAGCACAGCGTCTATGCGACTTGATTCAACTGGGATCTGCTACAGTGCTATTCTCTTTTTCTGTCTGCAGTGTTTGTGGGCGGGGCCGGAGGTTTCAATTTTCCCGGGTTTGCGCAAGCAGCAAATAGGCGGGGCTTAAGTTCTGTATCAACGTCACGCCGAAAGACTCGTAAAATTGTTAATGCAGTGATTTATTCGAACCACTATGAGTTGACTCTTTTATAGATGAATCAATAGTTTTAGACAAGGCACACAGATTTAAGCCCATAATAGGCGCTATTTAAGGTTATTCTTGTCATCTAACATTGACAACAACACCACCTATTGGTCAAAAATATTAACCAATAAATCATTTATATGCTCATTGTTTTCATGTTTTTTTTTTTATATTTTAAGTAAAATATACTTCAAATCCATTAAAAAACTCATCGTTTCACTTGGTCTGATGCTCCGTACCAACCTTTTTGTTTTTGGCCTCTGCTCTGCTCATTCGGCCTAAGGACTGATTGGCCCCATAATTGCTGCTTGCAGCTATATGTTTTTTTATTGTTTTTTAAAATGATATTATTATTATTATTATTATTATTATTATTATTATTATTATTATTA
>CAIGQZ010001492.1:16505203-16520976 GCA_903798205.1 Danio tinwini | reverse complement strand
TGGATGGATGGATGGATGGATGGATGGATGGATGGATGGATGGATGGATGGATGGATGGATGGATGGATGGATATACAAATAGATACATGTTCGACAGCTGGATAGATGATGAATGGGTGCCATTCCGTTAATCTAATGTGCAGGACCGATCAGAGTTGCTGGATTTACAGCATGATAATCTCCTGAAATACACGAAAGTGGCTGTTTAACTAGTAGAGAAATAGAGTAAATGTTCTAGTAACATAAACAGTGTGTATCTTACATGAATAAAGCACATCGTCCATTTTAATTATTTAAAAATAATTATTACTGCTGTCTCTAAAGACATCAGCATGTATTTCACAAACCATAAACATTATATTTTGCTAGTTCTTATGTGTATTTGAATGTCTGAAACCTGAAATAAATGTTATGTCTGAAAACACTCACCGCACATCTCTTCCCATGCCTCAGACTTAAATTCATCAATTGATAATATGCGGTCTGAACATTCTAATCACACCGGTGTGATTGTACACTTCAGGGACCAGCCAAGGCTGTCCAGTGTGATCGTGTGGCACCGGTGTGATCGTATGTGTGAAAGAGTTATAGCTACAAAAAAATATTTTTGCCACTAGAGGGCGTTTATTTGCAACAAACAAAAGTTGTTATCTTTATTACATTCTACAGGACTCTTGCAGAAATCATGTTCTGAATAAGTGAAAGTATTCAAACTTAGTATCATGGTAGTATAAAGCAGAGTACGAAAAATGAGAGACAAACATGACATGGCAGGAGAGCAGTGGAGCTTTTGTTATGCCACAGTTCTTTTAGTCATGATCACATGGAGAAGAATCAACTAGTTAAAATTGCTCCTCTGCATTTGAACATTCTTCGAAACAATTGTGATAATGTGAGTACAAAAGTCAGCAAAACCTGTAACACTGCTCTAGTGGTTTTTGAATACTTTAAAGAAGAAAAAAAAAATTACATTTACTTTAAAAATAAATTACTTTTAAAAAAAATTAATACATTTAAAAATGTATTATATTCTAAAAATAAATGAAAAATATAGTACAGAAGGGCTTACTATTCCAAACAAAACCAAAGCATAAAGCTTTCGATTAAAAAAATGTATTTATATTCTCAGAAAAAGGGGGGAAAAGAAAACGTCAAGGTAAAATGAGCATGCCTGGAGACAAGCAGGTAGTGAAGGGATCTCAGCATGATTTAGACAGCTCTTCTGTAATGTGCCTGAGACTGACGGCTGGTTGTCATCAGGCATGTCGCAGTTTCAGCAACCATTAGCACAAACTCCCCTGATCAAAGTCTGTCTGCCAAACCCATCCAACGTCTTTAAATAACACTTGACTTTTTAGGGACTGCATGTGGCTTTGGAGAGACACGTGAAAAGGTTAAAAGAAAAATGATTTGTAGAAAGGTGAACCCATAATTATGGGTTTCATAAATACTCAGAAAAAGCACTAATATGTGCCTGGAAGTAGTCTGTTGTCTCCTACAGAGGCATTTCTTAAAGAAAAAGTTCCAAAAAGAAAAACTAACATCATTTAAGTCCCATAATGTCAAAACCAAGTTGATTTTCTGCCTTCCACAGAATAAAAAAGGAGAATTTTTATAGAACGTCCTTCAAAAATAATGTAGAAGCACAGCTAAGAGATTCATAAAGGTAGCAGAAAAGTCATTTTTTACAATGAATCATGTAATTTTAATCTGTCAAGATCAAAAGATTCACTGCTGCTTCTTTAATAAACTCTCGTTAATAATAATAAGAGCAAGTCCATATTTTATTTCACATGGAGAACACAAACTTAAATAAGATAATAACAACAATAATAGCAGTAGTAATAATAATAATAATAATAATAATAATAATAATAATAATAATAATAATAATAATAATAATAATAATAATAATAATAATAATAAATAATAATAATAGGGGCGACACAGTGGCGCAGTAGGTAGTGCTGTCGCCTCACAGCAAGAAGGTCGCTGGGTCGCAGGTTCGAACCTCGAATGGGTCAGTTGGTGTTTTTGTGTGGATTTTGCATGTTCTCCCTGTGTTCGTGTGGGTTTCCTCCAGGTGCTCCGGTTTCCCCCACAGTCCAAAACATGTGGTACAGGTAAATTGGGTAGACTAAAATTGTGACTAAAATGGATGTTTCCCAGAGATGGGTTGCGGCTGGAAGGGCATCCGCTGCAAAAAAATGTGCTGGATAAGTTGGCGGTTCATTCCGCTGTGGCAACCCCAGATTAATAAAGGGACTAAGCCGAAAAGAAAATGAAAAAATTAATGATAATAATAATAATAATATGTATGGCTATAAATACAATGTTCAACATTTATTCACTGTTATTGTTGTAATAGTTACATATTAATAGTATTCATGAATGTTTTTTAGAATAAATAACATCTATAAATTCATCTTTTGTATTCCACTGGGGGGAAAAGATCATGAAGGTTTGGAACAAACTGATGAAAAGCAATAGATAGATCATATTTTTCATTTTTAGGTGAAGCATTCAGAGTCAAACATGCATTTACTGTTGAAAATGATTAGGTTAAATTGACCCTAAATGACAAATCACCATAGAAGAGTCATAATTTGCTGTTTTGTAACCAAGAGTGCATGAAAGACATGATGACAGTGAAAGCATTTTATATAACCTTATTGAAATGACATCTGTGGAGGATGTCAAGGTGTTTCAGAGTGAAAAAAAATGAAATGATTTGGTCAAATAGACCAAATATGAGACAAAAAAAAAACACTCTGGCAATCCTTCACCTGTGTTACAGCTGATGTAAAATTCAATTCAATTTAATTTTAAAGTCTTGTTAATGATTAGTTAAAAATTGCCTTGATACCAATGAGATTGCATCAGGACATCCCTAGTTTCTGATATATGAACAATATCACATGAGAAGCAGTAGAAGTTGGCTATATTTCAGCAATGTTGTGATTGATGCTAAGTGTCAAAGGAAACACAAGAGCCATGTTGATATAGGGCCATATTGCACTGCTACTTGTGTAATATTTTGCTTACACAACAAAATGAAAACAACCATGGAGAGGTTTGTGTGAGGAACCTGCTTTCTTCCACATCTCATGTTGACACTGACTACTGTAGTAGCAAAGGATTGTTTTCTTTGCATTATGTATAAAGTCTCAGTGATAAAAAATAACAAAGGATCTTGACTGTACTATAACGTTGAATACAGCAAAACACAAAGTAAAAGAAATTCAATAATCAACAGAGTTATTCGACAAAACAACCGCTTAGGTGTATATTTGCCTTCCAATTACATGGCTGCTTGCCTCAAAACTGAATAAATCAACATAAAACACTGATTTGAGCTGTAATAATTAGGGCTGTCAATTGATTAAAAAAAATAACTAATTAATCACACTTTTTTGTGTGATTAATCATGATTAATCACGAAAAAAAATCCTAAATACAGGCATTGGAAATATAGAAATTGAAAAATTATAATAATAAAGTATTGAATACAAACAATTGTATTCATTGTAAAGTTGTATTGCGAGTTGAGAACATTAATTATAAAGTAGAAACAATTTAGCTTTGTCCTCCTTAACATTTCGTCACCTTGGAATTATAAGGTTCTGTCTGCGTTCTGAATGATTTTGAGATATTGAGCTTCAAAGTTTTTGCATTCCATAGCAAACAGTATGTGTGTAACATTTGTTTTTGTTTTTATAAAAGGTCTTAAAATGTAAACAACTTATAAAAAAACATCCCATAATGTAAATAAGTTGTCATTTAATAAGAATATGTCAATAACTCAATTTTGACAAAAATGTCAGACAGAACCTTATAATTGTAAGGTGACGATTTAACCAGTTGCTAAGACAGACCAGTCTTTTGACATAATCGGGGACAACACACACACACACACACACGCACACACGCACACACACACACACACACACACACACAGAGAGAGAGAGAGAACAGCGCACTCATCAACGAGATCATCAACACGCACGATCGAATCAAATTTGCTTAAACTAAGCGTTTTAAAGTATTGCTTTATTTCTCAATCAAGGATTCTGACACATCAACGTGAAGCAGACGCTTTACAAAAGTTGATCACGTCGCCCTCAACCCGAAAGTGAAATAGAAACTTACCGGTTTGCGGTTAAAAGTTAGGGAGGGAGGGGGTGGGTGTCGCAGATGAAAGGGAGTAGGTCGCCTCTATGAGCGCCGGCCCTGAACACACGTCGACCACAACAGGAAATGAAAAAAAAACTGCAACTGCGATAAATGCGTTAATTTTTTTTAACGCGTTAAATATTTCAAATTAATCACGTGCGTTAACGCGCTAATATTGACAGCCTTAGTAATAATTCATTAACTCTTTAATTAAATGTAAAGCTGACAGATCTAACCCTAACCAACTTTTATTTAGTCACAAGAATCAACCAAACAATCCAGAACAGTGGCATGAAAGATAAACATATAAATATGTATATGAATATACTCAAGATGATTTGAAGTGCCCAGAGGAAGTCTGTGTTATTAGTTTCAGTTGTTGGGAATAACATACATTGGAATGTTGACCAATCAGAATCAAGTATTCTAGAGTCCAGAAAACCTTCATCTCTGCATTCATTTTTCGAATTAAACTCATCAATTTCTTCTTAATAAAGCACTAATTTGAATGTTCACTGATGACAGTAATCCCCGAAGGCGCCGATAACGTCAAAGTAGCCGGAAGTCATTAATTTTCAATGAGAGCCGGCGGCGATAAGCAGCCAGGAGAGGCACGGCATGTCTTCACCCTTGTGGACGTCGAGGAGAGTTGAAATCAAGTCAACTTTATGGTAATGAGCTATGACACAATTTGGCGGCAAGCAATCAGAATGTAGGACTCCACTGCTTGAGAGGATTCCAAAGAACACAGAACACAGCTCTGTGAACTTTGGTTCCGATCACAGTTGTTACCAAGGGTTTGAACTTTTACGGTCATCAGATTTCCAGTTATTTATGATGTTTTCTTACAGGGACATAAATAAAAAAAAAGTTACAGACGAGTTACTGATGTGCATTAATGTTATATATGTTTTTTTAAAGCAGGAATCTCCTGCTAACGACAGTACAATAGGGATGTACACATCAATGCTCGAGTATCGATATATCGATACTCAGAAGCTTTTAATTTGGTATCGATATTTTTTAAAAGTATTGATATTTTAACTAAATTTGAATAATTTCTGCATAACTAAATATTTTAGCGCTGTGTACAGGATTGTCAGTCACGCTTTGTATACAAGAAGTTACACCAATCAATCTGCGGCAGAACGTGATGTGAGCGATCATGTGCCTTTCAGACAATTTACGTACTCAACACATGCAAGTCGCATACTTCTGCATAACGGAATGACACGATGGCCGAGAGGTAATAGGGTGCGTTGCTCAACTGCTGAAAGCACTCCACGAGCAATATTTGTGATAAGAAAGTCGTACACAGCAACAATACAAGCAGCCTTTATAAACCCTTATAGACAACAACACACCCTGAAACTTATAAAAAAGCGGAACAAAAACAAGCTGCTCAGTGTTCCTATGCTCAGTCTCCCTTTGTCCGACAAAAGATGTTATAGGAAAGTTTTAAAGGAGGCAAACCCCTCTCATAAAAACATATGGTCGGCGAAGTGCTAGTGTTATCTCTAGAATAATAACAAGGCTTTCAGCCAATCAGAATCTAGAACATAGAAAAACTGTTGTATAAAGAATTATGAAGCCACAGTAGGTGTTCCCTGTACAGGATTAATAAGTCAGACAAACACTTATTCATTCAGAACCTCGAAGGGATTTTCCTAATTCTCTCATCATGTGAATAATTAAAGACATTCATGTACACTATTTAGATGAACACAAAATAAAAAAAGAAAACATTTCAACAAAAAGCCTCTAAGTTTGGAGGGTATTATGCAAACTAGCAGATTCCAGATATCACCAGTTCAGGGTCTCTGCACAAACAGAAAGAAGGTTACAAGGACGTGGCTGGTATCCATAATGCCCAACAGGCCATGTCCCAGACATCTTAAAAAAAAAAATCTTTCTATAAAGTGAGCTCAGGTTGAGGATTAAGGAAGAAAGCCAGACTTTCATCTTCGACTTTATCTGGCAGTAATGTGAAGTATAGCGAGTGTGCGGTTTGTCCTCTACACTGCACGTCCCTTTTCCTGCACTGACCTTTACATTAATAACAGGCTCTTTGAGAGGCAGGCCTGCTCCGATCATGGAAGCTCCGTGCTTTAAAGAACAGCACCTTTTACTGCGCACAAGATGAGAGCCGTCTGAGTGAGAAAATTAGCTCTTCTTCTGCAGAACTCCCCAAATACAGAGCAATCCTGGACGGAGTCGAATACAACTGCAGATTGGAGGACAGAGAGAAAGAGAGAGGGGAAGAGAGAGAGAGATGAGATGAAGAGACGAGACAGAGCTGGGCATGGAATCTGGGTAAAGACAGAGCAGGGTCAAACCGCAGGGATTCAACTGATGTACTGTTCGCTTCATTTTGTAAAATAAAAGAGACCATGAAGGATTTGGGAGCATGGACTTGTTCAGTTTACAAAGCAAAATTAACTGTGGACAAGTTTAAATGTGGATATACACACATACAGAACACATTATGTTGGTTAGTGATATTATAATGATTTATTTTTAATCAATTTCTGATCTAATGATGTTCTTCAAATGTGTACTTTTTGTCCCACTTTTTCAGTTTACAGCAAAGTTTCTCATTTCATATTTTATTGAAGCAGTTGTCAGTTTTGGAAATTTCTAAAAGTTTGTATTTATTTACTTTTTAAAAAAGAAATGTTCTGTTTACATACCAGGAAGTACTGGCCAAGATAAGCAGAACTACATAAGATCAAACTATTTCTGGATGAAGCAGTTCACTGCTTGTTCATATTTGAAATATCTACTAAAGAAATGTCTCCTAAAGGAGGTCAAGCCTTCTCATTTATGGCTCTTAAACTCTGGAATAGCCTTCATAATAATGTTTGGGGCTCAGACACACTCTGTCTGTTCAAAACTAGATTAAAGATCTTTTTAGTAAAGCATACACTCAATGCATCACATAACAATATGATGCATGAGTGTGCTCCTTGCAGGTGAGTGGGCTTGACATACCACCTGTATGACACAGTCCTCCTGTCTTAATGCACCTGGCATTTTGTTAGAAATACTTATATGCTTAGTATGTGTGTTTCTATGTTTGGTTATATAACTTATTTTTTCATTTATAACACTTCATTTTTGCATTGATATTTAATGCATCCTGTTCAAACACATTATGAACGGCTGCAATGCTAATTATTTTCTATGCTCTCTATGTTTTCCACCTGGGAATACTCATCCCAAGGCCACTAGAGATTGTGCAGTGCTATTGATGGGATCCAAGTCCTGTGAAAAGATGATGCCAACCATCGAGGACTTTGAGGAAAACTTGTACAAAGAGATGAAGAGATGATCCCAACCATCAAGGACTTCCAAGACAACGCATGTACTTAATACACAAACACGCTTCATTAAACATGTACACACAGATATCATCTACAGTATATGCAAAAACATTGTCTGTATATATATAATTGTCTGTATATAATAATATATTTATTATTATTAATATATTGACTTATATTTGATTGTAACTTTAACTTATTTATTTATTTATTTATTTATTTATTCTACATTATTTCTATTTTGTACTCTTTGAATGTTACCAAGCCCTTCATGTCAAATGATAGCATATTGACAAAAAATATATGACTTCATGTATTACCTCACTGGTAACTTTGATGTATATGGAAGGTTTTGTGTTTCAAGACGTTAGGGTCTGAGCGAAGTGTCTAGCCCAGCCTCAGAATGCTCCCCCTGTTGTAGGTAGAGAGTGTTTAAAAGGTGAGGTGTTGGGGTGGTGGATGGCTGCTAATGCTAAGATAATGAAGGTAGGATGAGTTTGGTATTTATGGGGGTTTGGTGTAATGCTGATAATAAAATGATTATCAATGATGTGTTGAAATTGTTGAAACATCTGTGCATGCTCGTCCTGAAATTTGTTTATAACACATCATTTATGGTAAAGCACTATACAAATAAACTTGAATAGAATAGAATTAAATTGATCCTAACTGGAGTAAAAGAGCAACTTTAAGCATATTTCATGAACTGCATATATTCTGAAGCACACTATAAAAAATTCAATGAGATTATGGTAAAAAAATAAAAACAACTACATTACAGACAACTTTTAGAGTCTTACCAGTTTTTGGTTTTATTGGTGTTATATTAATGCACATATGAAAGAAAGGATTTTGTTGTTGTTGTTTGTTTGTTTTACCTGAATCAAAACTGACATTCAATATTTTATTCAATGACTCAGTATATTGATTTATTTTTATCCAAAAGAGATTTGTCTGCTGACCTCCAAAAGCTTTAAACCGTAGGCCATTAAAACAGCCATTGTGCTTCTGCTTAAGCACTGCTGTAGAGCGAATGACCAACTCAAAATGACCACAAATTACAAAACCTCCTGAAAAGTTTTCAAGAGCAGTCAAATCTCAAGTCAAACTTCAGACGTTTGACAAGTGAACAGCTCAGTTCTTTTATATGTAAAATAGTTCCATGAACAGGCCATTTCCAGTCTGTCTTTTATAATTCCTTTTAATATAAAGAATAATTTAACCACCATTTACATCTACATAATATGTATGTGATGTTCAATTACCACAGCGAACCCTCATTCCTCATTACATCTTAGACATCCAGTACAAAATGCACATCACCTCCGCAGTTCACTTCTCAAATCTGAAATGGCTGTAAAAGCCTATTGTTCTGCTATGATGGCAGGTCTTTCAGCGAAGGTCTTTTTCTCTCCTAGTTGAGAGTTTGATGAGGCTGTATTTTCACCTGAATTGGTGCACAAATAAATGCTTTATATAAGGCTGCAACATGGTCATACAACCATGATGATAATTTAGCTACTGATTACTTATTTATTTTATTTGACTTTTGCATATTTTTCCCTTGCTACATTTTATGACATAGGGCACATTGGAGAATGCAAACAAAAAAAATTATGGCAAAGTAATTAGTGCACGTAAAAAAATATTGTTTACTGTTTGTTCAAACTACTTATTTAAAATGATCTGAAACAACAAAATTCTGGAGCATTTTAGGGGAAGCTTTATTGTTTTATGTTCAATGTACTTAAATTTGTTATGTTAACAATGGATTTGTGTTGGGACAACATGAACACACTGTGTGGAACCCTGCATTTTGCACAGTGTTCAAAACAAACATAAAATCTAAACAAAAACAAATGAAACTCTGACCAAAGTGAAGAATACAAAACAAAAACTGGTAGTTTAACAAACCAGTACAAATAAAATAAAAAAAATAAAGCAAAACTAATCATAACCAAAATTAAGACAAGTCTAAATATGACCAAAACATTCACACGCACACGCACACAAAATAATAACAACTCTGAACTGTCTATATTGCAAAACACCAAACCAAACCAAAAATATATTTTAAAAAAATGGAAACTTTGGGCCCTATCATACACCTGAAGCAATAAGGTGCAGGACGTGTTTGGCACGATTTGTTGCTATTTTCAGACCAGCGCAACCGTATCCATTTGTGCCACTTTGTGGATTCATGAGTGTGCCAGTCTAAAATGTGCTATTTAAGGAACTGAAATAGACTGCGCCATTGACCAACTAAAAGCTGGTCTAAAGTCCTGCTCAGAGCGCGTTAGTTATGCGTCTATGCTGGTCCAAAATGTTTACACATTGTTTAATACAAACAGGATGTACAGCAATACACAAATATCTTTACATATGAAAAAAATTAAAGGATTAAAATGTTACAAAAATTATTATTTTTCTACATAAATATCAAAAACACTGCCTCTATGCCTTCATGTCGGGGGGATTTTTTTTTTCAGTTTATTCATGATAATTTGCATTTGTATAATGTTATTATTAGCAGTATTATTTATTATATGCATATTTAAATTTGTTTTAATAAAAACAAGTTTAGATTTGTCCACTTCTAGGGTTTTGGAGAATTATTACCCCCCACCCCCTATTTAAAAATAAATAGGGGGCTAAAAATTTAGGGGGGCTAATATTTCTGACTTCAACTGTATGCATCACCATATGGGGCATAATGAATAGGACGTGTGTTTGGATACAAGTCAGTTTTTTGACCAGGAATAGTTTTGAAACAAATCTTTGCACTTAACAAACTAAATTAAATATGTAAGATAAAGGATGTCTTCAGTAGAGAGAGTTTCCACCGTTTCCTTACCCCACAAAAGTAAAGTAGTAACGAGTAAAGTAAAGAGAAAGTAAAGAGGCCGAACGGAGGAGGCTCATTCTTTATCCTTGCACTGCAGATGGTCTGTTTAACTGTTTTCTCACTAGTAAATCATTTAGTTTCCATATACAAAGTCCGCCATGTAAATAGCAAATGTGCCAAGGCACGACGCAACTGGCTCTCAAAGGGAATTGGAGATGAGACTCTGATTGGTTTGATGCACGTTATGCTCAAAACACAGCCATAACTCAATAAGAGAATAAGCACAACCCTGTTAGACCATGCATAGGGGGCAGACCGTATTTCTCCTTCCTTAAAATAGCAAAAGTGGATTCGGACACACCCTTAAAGCTTTTGTGCCATGCGCTTTAAGCTTAGGTTGTTAAAATAGAGTTCTTTATGATTGATACAATCCAGGAAATCTACCAAAAGCAAAAGTAAACATAACAAAAACAACACCAATCCAAAACTGACCAAAAAAAAAAAAACATAACTCTGGATGGTGTATGTTGCAAAACACCCAATTAAACCAAAAAAAGTTTCAACTTTATGATCGATGCAATGCACACAACATCCAAGACATCTGCCAAACGAAGAATTATTAGGAAAAAGAACCTGACAGCTACACACCACATGACGCACTTTACAACTTATAAAAGGTCCAGGAAATGAGACACTCACAGCGGCGAATGGAGTTCTTGGGGTAAAAATCACTGTCGCTGATGCCAACCTGAACTCAGCAGGAAAAACAACATCCATTATACATACAACTGAACTCCTGATAGCTCGGAAATGCAGAATAAGTGGGGGCTCTTACTTCGCGAAAGCTGGGAGATCATCGAGTTGCATGTAAAATTAGCATGACGAGCCAGGGGTGACAGGAAACAATCAAGGCTGCTGAGAGGCTTTATAATTGTTTCTGCATTTTGAAAAAGAAAGCATTACTCTATTCTAATTATGAAAAAGAAAACATTAAGCTATGGCAATGGAGTCAGAGCAAAGTTTCCAAGAACAAATTGGCATCCTATTAAGAACAGAATAATAATCAATTTGAGCTTCTAAAAACACTATTGGTTGGGTTTAGGGAAGGAGGACGGTGGGTCAGTCAGTCGACAGCAGCCTCTGGTGGATTTACGTGAGAACAGCAGGTGCAAATGGCACTCGTGAGAGAATTTTGAGATCTGAAAAAGCGCACACAGCGGCCTCTAGTGGATTCGCGAAAAACAAAAACTGCAAAAAAAACTTACCTGGGAGAGGAGCTGCGTCCCAAATGGCACACTATACACTATGCACTTATGTACTATGTACTTATGCACTTACACACTCACTTACATATGTATGTAGTGTTGTCCCAAATCGAACACAGTTTTTTTACTAAGAGGAAAATCAAACTGTTTCCCCGATGACGTTTGACGGTTGCCAAATTAGTGAAATAAATAACCAAAGTACCATATAATACCTGCCATGAGTATAACCACATTCACCATCAAGAGGCGCTATAATCACTCTTGTAAAAGAAATTTGCTTTCACAATCCAAAACAAATTAGGTTATCCATTATGTGCGCTCAATAGCTCCACCCTTTTTGCTACGTGAGCAAAGCTGCAGTCATTGAGTGCGTGAAGTGTCCATCATTCCACACTTCATTTTACCGGTTAAATAAGTGCATCATCCGGGTAATTAAAGTGCACTTATTATTATTAGAGTTTTCAGTGTAAACGCACTACTTACACTATTTATACTTCAAAATGGCATAGAATAGTGCATAAGTATGCGATTTGGGACGCGCCTATAGAGACTGATTTCAAATGGCGGCCATTTTAAAAGTGAAAGGATGGCTGCGGTGGGAAGAAACCTGGAAGTATCACCTGCAGTCACAGGAACAGTGTCCATAATGGTGTATTGTTGTGTGGCTGGCTGCATATCTTATCAGCGAAAAGAAAGTGATACAAATTTATAATTTGACCGCCTTCCGAGTGACCTGAAGGTTCGTTCTGAATGGATAGTGAAAATAAAAAGGTAAAAGAGATATCAGACCTTGTTTTCAGCCAAGTTATAAATAAATGGCACTAGTTAGCTAACGTTATCTTTCCAAACATACACTTTAGATGCCATTTAATAAACTCAAGTTAATGAACTGATTCTTACACTATATTAGACTTATCACCAATACTTGATACAATAATTTCGGTACAAAACAGAGAGATTATTATTTTGTTTGATGCCTAATATGCTTTTAATTGTTTAAATTAAACCTAATTGAATTATATTAAATTAATAATATTAAATAACATTTGCACTTTGAATTTGCAATGTTTACAGATCTGGTCCTCTACTTCCAGGTTTCTTCACATGACAGCCTCGCTTTTCGTTTTTTAAAATGGCGGCCGCATGAAATAAGCGTATTTGGCGCTCTCCAGAAATGTACATAGGGGTACATTTTCAGAATGAGCCTGGGTTGAAATTATTCCTGTAATGCAAAGCTGATCCAAGGTAGGATCTTGAGGAATTTTTTTTGAATGATTGGTTTGATTAATAAAATGAAAAGTTAGGCTTGTGTTTAAAATCATTTTTGTAAATGAAGCAAAACTGTAAGTGTATTATTGAATTATTCATAAGAAATTTATGAGACAACACAGTTACACCAAAAAGTTTGGAGCACCACAGGGATCTTTCTTAGTCCCTCTGCTTATTTTTGTGGACAGACCCTTGGATTAAACACACAATTATGCCCTACTTGAAATGATGTTTATGAACAAGCTACTCTTATTATTCTTTTGAACAAGGAACATTAAGTTATTGTAATTATGATAAACAAAACAATAAGCTTTGACAATGAAAGTTTTCAGGTACAAATTGGTATCCTACTGAGCACATAATTGTAATTGCAATCAAACCAAGGCGCATAATAAGGTAAATTACATGTTAGCATTTAAAATTATATTTATTATTCATATGCACGCAAGCAGTCAATCATTTGTAATCAGTATCATTTAAAAATAAACATTTAATTTATTATATACATTTAAAATAAATATTTTAAATCTCATATAAAGAAAAATACTAAATAATAATAATGTGATATTTTTGAAGTAGCTTTTTTATTCCAGTATATGTTAAAATGCACTTAATTTATGTCCGAACCTGAATTTTCTGCCTCATTAGTGCAGTCTTTGTTGATGACACAATGCTGAAACAGCTTCCCTGATCATTTTACTTCAGGATATTTTGTAAACTTCTCTAGGATTCTTTGATTAATAAAGTTTTAAACACCAGCATTTATTTGAAACTGTTTAGTTTTTTTATTATTATAGTAAAGGTCTAAGGCTACTATTTACTACTATTTACAAATCAAGAAAACCATAAGACAACAAAGGTTACTCCAGCAAAGCTTGGAGTGCCACAGGGATCTGTCTTATGGTGCGTACACATCAGACGTGGATGAATCATCAAGCATGAGTGTTTTACAAGTTAAGTCAATGTAAAGGCGCAAATAGACATCCTGCAGTTCTATTCATGCAAGTGAAGTTATCCAATGAGGAGTTTACTCTTGTAGGGTCGTGATTATGACGTAGCAACTGTTGATGGTCTCCAGAGGGGAAATCCTCCTTCCGACAATGGACAACAGCTCATCAAACTGGGCTCGGCTCAGTCTGAAGCAGCGCTGAAAGCGTCCATCATCCAGTTATAGTTTCTGAAGGAGTTGATGAACTCAAAGCTGGGATGCACCTCTGAAAGAATCTAGTGGACTCGGACACGGCGCCAAACAAATCTACACTTTTTTTTTAGCTTTCCTAAAGCACACAAAGCACAGCTACACTCACCATAATATCCATGTTACCATTTAGCAACAAAGCTAGAGTCAATGGGAAGACAGAAGCCCCACCCATGATGCGATTCCACCTCTATTGTAAAGTGAATGTCACACGAGAATAAAGCGAGTAAAGGATGATTTATACTTTTGTGTCAAGCGCATGCTCCGCCGCAGCCTTCACATAGTCACATGAGCGAGTTTTAGCTATTTGTACATTAAGGTAGTGTTCAGAAAAAACAAAACACTTGTGAAGCAACTCGACAAAGAGGAACATAAAAACCTGCTGGCAGCTAGCGTTTGGGAAAAGTTACACAGAGCAACCCAAACAACATGCAAAAGTATAAATGCACGACTACGAGCAAGGCAGGCGCCAAGGTCAACTCAAAATGTTTACACGTCTATTTACGTGCACCTGTGATTTATTTGCACATGCCACGTCTGGTGTGAACACAGCATTAGGCACTCTGCTATTTTCAATACATACAGTAGGCTGCCCTGTTGGACTAAATGCACATGATTATCCACTACTGAAATGTTATGAAGAGCAGCTTTGCTAATTATTCTCCACTTTCTTTTTGTCTCTACCTTTGGAAACCAGTCCGGAGATAACTAGAGATTATGCCAGATCCAGTTTGGATCCAGCCTTTTATGATCTCTAATGATCCCAACAGCTGTAAAGAGATGATGCCAACTCCTGTGAAGACTTCAGAGGATGCCAACTCTGAATCAACATATACGACTGGCAAGCATAGATGCATTTTCTGCTATAAAATGACATGCACTTTGAAAAAGAGCGATACAAGTTGAATTGATTGAATTAAGGGCCAAACCAAAATGCTGAAAGTGAAAATCAGTTTGCAGGCTCATTCATTCATTTTCTTTTCGGCTTAGTCCCTTTATTAATCTGGGGTCACCACAGCGAAATGAACCACCAACTTATCCAGCATATGTTTTACGCAGCGGATGCCCTTCTAGCCGAAACCCATTACTGGGAAACATCCATACACACTCATTCACAAGCATACACTACGAACAATTTAACTTACCCAATTCACCTATACCGCATGTCTTTGGACTGTGGGGGAAACCGGAGCACCTGGAGGAAACCCACACAAACACAGGGAGAACATGCAAACTCCACACAAACATCAGCTGGGCAAGCCAGGGCTCGAACCAGTGACCTTCTTGCGGTGAGGTGATTGTGCTACCCAATGCACAACCGTGCTGGCCTATGCAGGCTCGTACATTAATAAATCTGGTCACGCTTTACATTAAAGTTCCATTAGTTAATATTAGTTTATTTATTTATTGACATAAACAGTTAACTGTGCATTTATTAAAGTTTTTATTCAACTTTGTCAACATTAGTTAATGAAAACTGTGCATTAAATAATGAAAACAAGCTTTGGAAGCTAATTATGCATTAGTAAATGTTGAACTATGATTGATAAATGCTGTGTAAATGTTGTTCTTTCTTAGTGCATGTTAAGTAAATATATTACCTAACATTAACTAATGGAACCTTATTGTTGGATGAGACCATGAATCCCGAAATTGTACATGAATAAACTAAATTACACTAAGCAAAAAAAAAAAAAAA
>CAIGQZ010001492.1:16470230-16488530 GCA_903798205.1 Danio tinwini | reverse complement strand
TATTTATTTATTTATTTATTTATTTATTTATTTATTTATTTATTTATATTTTATTATTATTATTAGTAGTAGTAGTAGTAGTTGTAGTAGTAGTAGTAGTAGTAGTAGTAGTAGTAGTAGTAGTAGTAGCAGTAGTATTATAACAGCTCAGGTATGTTCAAGGACAACATGTTTGTGCACTTTCTAAAGAATTTAGTTCTGTTTTTGAATAAAGGGTTGGAAATGCTTGCTTTTTTTCCTGATTCATCAAAAAAATAAATCAACAGATTAATCGATTATTAAAATAATCATTAGTTGCAGCCCTAAAATTAACAAATATCTGCACACATAGAAAAACACAGGTAACAGTTTACACATCTGAAACAGAACTATAAATGTGTTGTATATTAGTCATTACATATAATCATAAAATACTTCTCTTAAATTATCAATCGCTGATACTTTAATACAGTAAAATCATTTTGCTTTGGGTGAAGATGTTTGTGTGTTAAATGTAAATTGCAATAGTATCTGGATGCAGCCTATACAATGCAAGCTGAGATAGCATCACCCAGAGATGCCATGTCAGACACAATGCACTCAATGGAGCTAGTGACGTCACTGTGAGGGTTTGGGTTAGGTGCGTGCATTAAAAAGCTTGCTTGCAGCTTGCATCTGCACAGAGTCTGCAGCTAGACCCTCTGGTCAATTAAACATACTGCTGGTTTAATGTACCACTTAAGTCAAAACATGCTGCATAAATCAAGGTATAGTTCACAAAAAAAAGAATAATAATAATTTACTGACTATTTACTCACCCTTTAAGTGGTTCCAAATGTTTGAGTTTATTTATTCACAATATACACAAAATAAGATATTTAAAGAAAGAGATGGAAACCTGCTGTAACCACTGACTACCATAGTATAGGAAAAACAAACACTATGGAAGTCAATGTTTACAGGTTTTAACTGTCTTTGGTAGACAGTATCATATTTTGTCTTCAACCCAAGAAAGAAAGTCAGAGAGGTTTGGAACAAATAAAGATATACCCCAGTTAATTTTATTATTAATGAGTAATCTGCTAAGTGATAATTATTTTAAAAGATGATGAATCACAGGAACTTCTGGAAACTGATATCCCTAGTCTTATGCATTCATTGGTTATGCTACAGTATTATAAGTATTGTCACTGCTACATATATTTGTTTTTAAATAGTGATTTTTGGACAATGAATCTGCACATGAACATCATGAATGCACTTTCTATTGTCTTATTGTCTTGCATGTGGGACTCACCTCGTGTAACCAGCTAAAGCACTAAATACTTTAAATGAGATAAGTGCATTTAGTCTTTTCCATGACCTTTCTATCCGTGCAGGCATTGTCCTGAACTTCTAAAATAAGCTCGCCTTACCCCACAGGACAATATGACACTGCTACTACAAACACAGAGGCGCAGTCCAAACAGGGCAGGAGGACTATTGCTTTTAAATTGTAAAGAAGGAGAATGACAGAAAAGTTTAAGGTCACATCAGAGTTGTGGCATATTGGATAGCACACCTACTCTGACACATTGAGAGTTCAAGTTCAGCTCTTTTTCTCCTTCACAGTCCCGCTTCTTTAATAGTTACCGTTCCAATCTCAACTTTAAAATGAAGGACAAAAACTTTATTCTGAAATTTGAATAATAAGAATAAGAATAATAATAAGAAGAAGATGAAGAAGAAGAAGTTCCCAGTAATGGGTTGCAGCTGGAAGGGCACCTGCTGCGTACAACATATGCTGGATAAGTTGGCGGTTCATTCCGCTGTGGCGACCACAGATTAATAAAGGGACTGAGCCGAAAAGAAAATGAATGAATGAATAATAACAACAACAACAATACATTTTAATTGTATAGACACTTTTCCTACATACATGCAACTCAAAGCACTTCACAAACATAAACAAAATATAATAAACAATATCAGTTAAAATATAAACAACAGATAAGCAAATACAAAACTAAAATGTAGGGCTGGGCCAATAAAATGGTATTGGTATTTACTGACTGAACACCATGGTCAATAACAATAAAACAAAAAGGTCGGTAAGAAGCGCTATAGCTTTATTAAAATGTGGCTGCTGAGCACACACCTTGGAAAGAATGCCAACAAGTGCAGGGGTATTTCCAATCAAGGAGCACGGCTTGGCGCAATGAAAGCTGCACGCACATGACGCACTCGCATTTTCCAGACGCACCTAGGTGAAAACATCTCAACTTTCCAGAATGCTGCGTGCACACCGAGATTCATGTAAATAGAACTGACCAATCTGGTTTGCACTTTGTATGCAATATACACATTTAGGTAACATAAGAGACGCCAAAGAAATGCAAAGCGCATTGAAAATGGTGAAGGAAACCGAATCCATGCGTTCACGCTTTTTACATGTTTTTAGACGCAACGTGAATGAAGTCAGGACTCGAATCAGCGACCTTCTTGCTGTGAGGCGACAGCGCTACCCACTTCGCCACTACGCCGCTCCAAGCATATTCTAGAAAAGCATAATTAATATTAATAGCAGCTTTGACTTATAAAGAATAATAAATGCACCAATATCCTCATAAAAAGATATGTTCTTTTTAGATCTTCAGCACCCCAGTCAAGTAAAGTGAAATCACATTTATCTTTATGAAACTCAGGATGTTTCCCAGTAATGGGTTGCAGCTGGAAGGGCATCCGCTGCGTAAAACGTATGCTGGATAAGTTGGTTAATAAAGGGACTAAGCCGAAAAGAAAATGAAACTCAGGACCATAAAACCAGTAAAAACATTACACATTATTAATTTCTTTTTCGTTTGATATAAATGCCAGCTACTAGAAACTGAAAAAAAACACAGCTAAAACCAGCCAGGAACACTTCAGATACAGTAGACAAATATGCATCACAGGCAGCATCTTTGTGCATGATGTTAGCAAAGAAATTGGAAGTCTGTTACATGCATGTTTTTGAAACCTGGTTTAGGAGTTTCTGGTATGAAAAGAATTGAGATATGGGTTGGAAAACAGACAAAATATACTTTTCAAAACCTGGAATCCATAAAGGCTTTCTATTAGGGATGCTGACTTGTAACTCTTATAGGCTGGATTGGTTTGGCATATGTTGAGCTGTGGAGCCTACATGTGTCTCTAGAAGTTTTTTAATACATTTTTTCGTATGCTTTCTTGACAATATTGTACTATGTTATTTCTGACATTGTGAGTACTGTGAAATGGCCTTTGTACTCTTTCTGCTCTAGTTAATGTTATTGTTGATTTTTTTGTGCAATTTGTTTTTCTTTATATATATATATATATATATAGATATATTGTATTAGAACCAGACAGGTAGAATTCTCCATCAACTTTTCAGTTGGATTAAATACAGAGAGCACAGTGTCCTGTGGCCTTTATCTAATAAAAGAAAACAGCAAGGCTGAAATTACCGACTCGTGAATGAGAGAGAAGGTGAACCCTCAGAACTGACTCCTTCATGCACGCATGCGGAGTTGCTGGCAGGCTAATTGATTATTGACAGCATGTCTGTTTCTGTGTGCCGATGGCAAGGTATGCCATGTCCTCCAAGTGACTGACTGCGTCACAACCCCGTGATGAAAATGAGGAAGCAACTCTGATTTATTATTCTTAACGAAGCAAAAAAGCAATTGTTATGCATAAGCATTTGTCAGATCAGCTGTAAAAAGTGTTTTATAATTTCATTACTTTTTCCAAGACTAACAAGCGTTTCACCTTATGTGGAGAAACAAATTGGTGTCTTCAATGCCGCATTGTCTCGCCCGAGGAGCTTTTGTTTACAATGACTAGATAGATTGCAGAAAAATAAGTTTAAAAAAAACAGGACATCTTGATTATTACTTTCCAATCTCACTTTTCAAACTAATAAATCAGTTAGATAATAGAAAAGGACGAATAAAAAAGACAAATATGCTGTTATAATTACAATAATGACCAAACAAATTGCGTGCTTCACGACAGAATGTTTGGAAACAACGTAAGAGTGGCTAAATTATGCCACAATTTGAATTTTGAGCAAACCGTTACTTTAATGAATGGAACAACCATCCACACATAGCAGGCGCATTTGTGTTCTGTGAACAGATTTAAATTAGGCTGTACTCGCGTATAAACATTGATTAACACACATAGAGCACATAAAATACTTGACCTTTCAGGCTTAATTGGACTGACATTATCAAGTAATACCAATGTTATGTTTTGCAAACAAGGAATCAATTGGTTTTGAACAAACATTAGCAAATGTTATTATTTGACAATGCCAGTTATAATGGTAAAAGCACTTATTTAGCAAGTTTATAATAAATAGAGTGAAAGATAACTTCAATTAGGGCTGTCTTTAATTAGGTTTATATTTTGCTATATTTTGCAGCATCTACAGTACATCTTAAGCAAAAAGTACTAAAAGTAAACCACATCATTATGGTGAGCTAACAATGAGAATGTTAACATGGACACCAATAATACGATTTTAAGATGATTAGGACAATACTCTGATTAAGAGTCTACCATGTAAACAGCGATTTTTGATTAATCCGATTAAGATCATAATCAAACTAAACAGAAATCAAATTAAGACAATGATCGGAGTATGCCAATTATGCCAATTTTAGTCACATTATTGAAGTGCAGTACAGACATGTAAACACCTTAATCAAACTATTACCGTCATGTAGGTTTTTAACCGCATTTTGCAACAGGATATTCCAAATACACGGCTGTTTGACAATATTCTTTGCACCTATCGAGCCAGTAAAGAACCACAAATACACACACAGACACCACATCATGCAAAGGTTTTTTCCTCCCTTATGGTGTGCGGTATTAAATTCCATTAAAACAACACTTATCCAGCAGTTCATACTCGCATCCAATATCTTGTTTGTCATGGGGACATGCATGAAATGTTCCTGTATGAAAGTGAAAGTGCCGAACTGCCGTTAAAGTTGACAAATTAAAAATGAAACACCCGAAATTACATATAACTTCGGAGGAAATGTGGAAAGCGCGGTAACGCGATGACATTAATCGAATTATGTCCCTGCTGAAAAATCCAGCTTAAACCAGCCTAAGCTGGTTGGCTGGTTTTAGCTGGTCGACCCGCCTGATTTTAGAGGGGTTTTGGCCATTTCCAGGCTGGTTTCCAGCCATTTCCAGCCTGGTCTTTGCTGGTCAGGCTGGAAAATGACCAGCTTAAACCAGCTAAAACCAGCTTGACCAGCCAAAACCAGCTATGTCCAGCTTAAACCAAATGGCCAAAAATGTCCAAAACCTCTCTAAAACCAGGCTGGTCGACCAGCTAAAACCAGCCTAAGATGGTTAGCTGATTTAAGCTGGATTTTTCAGCAGGGTACGGTGGCATAACATGTAAAACAGGATCATGAAAGGAAAATTCAAGAAGCAACTCATGTAAACACCTTAATCATATTATTGTCTTATTCAGATTTAGGCAAATATATTGATTACTGATGTCTATGTAAACTTAGTCAATGTCAAAAATGTACATTTTTAAGTGAACCCTTACTTAAAATACAAATAGAACCATGAAAAAACTGCACATTTTCACAACACAAACAGCAAGTGACTTCTGCTTATTTTGAAAACAAAAATATATATATGGTAGTTATTCTAAAAAATACTACATCAGACCTCTCAAAACAAACTTTGTCTTGGCTTTGCACTTCTTATTATCCTGTGGAAAATTCACTGAGGTTCTTCCGAACTGGGAGAGTACAAATCACCCCAGGGGAACTTATTTTGTACCTCGTCACTCCGAGAGAAAGCAGCATCCTGCAGCACTGTTATACTTTCCCAAGATTTTCATCATGCCACTTTCATCCTTTGGACAAACATCAAGCAAGCTTGTAGCTCACATCTATACAGTAGAAGCTTGTTATTTATCATGACATTCACATCTATCTAAAACCCTTTAGACGTCTGTTCAACGGAAACCAAGGCATTACTGTGTGATCACTGAAAGTGAATTTCATTACAACTTGGACATTTTAAAAGGGGGCAAATTATGCTTTTTATACTTTACACAAGTTACAAGGTACAAAGTCACTCCAAAAGGGCTTATTGGTGGTATCAGGGAGCACTATTTAAAGTAGACTCGCTCAAATGCGATGTATGCATTACTTCTGCACTAAAATATCTGTTATTGTTACATTCTTACTAGAACCTGCAGTGATCGATCTGTTGACTGCATTTATTTAGCAATAAAATTAGCGCGATTGCTAACGTTGCATTATTAAAGAAATAAAAGTGCTGACAATGCATTTGTTTTGCACTTAAAATTTAGTCATTGTTAACGTTGCATTGTTTTTGCAACGTGTCATGAGCTGTCAAACAGCTCGTCTATATATTTCCTGCAAATAAATCACAAATTGTGCCATGTTGCAAAACATTTGATTCTTGTGTTTTATTGATGGCGTCACCAGCGACAAGCCGACGTCGACTCGACTTTAAAAACATACAGGTCGACTTCCAAAAATCTAAAGTGGTTCAACCTCTAGCGTACACCACTCCTTTACCAGGGGTGCTCAAACTCGGTCCTGGAGGGCTGGTGTCCTGCATATTTAGTTCCAAACCCAATTAAACACACCTGAACCAGCTGATCAAGCTCTTTCTAGGTATACTATAACTTCCAGGCAAGTGTGTTGAAGGAAGTTGGAGCTATGCACCAGCCCTTCAGGACCGAATTTGGACACCCCTGTACTATACATATAAGGTTGCAGCTGTTAGTGTAAATTCAAATAGATTGATGTATTTCGATAGAGCAGTGTTTACTACACAGAGCCATAGTTCACTGTCAAGCTGCGCAAAAAAATGCAGATGATTTAATTTCTGCAATACTGAAATCAAAGATTATCATTCTGAAATTTGATATCTGTTTTCATTGCTTCTGATTGATCTATGGCTGTGTTGCAACTACATCTGAAAATACCACATTAAATAACATGATTTTACCCCAAAATCACCTCATAACGCCAGTCGAGTGACTCTGCAATTTATTGAATCAAATAGGGTTAAATAGGATTTTGTCAGAATATTAAGAAAATGTACCACCAGTTGCCACATTAGCACCAATAACTAGGAAGAAATAAATAATGTACTATAATTTTAATTTTATAATTATTATTTTTGTACTGTTTCTTAGAAAAGATTGTACAACTCACGAAATACACTCAAAAATGCTTTTCTGTTAGAATACCCTCGAAATGTAGGAAATTGTAGGTTGTTCTCTAATTTTGACTTCCACTGTACAAACAGCAGGTCAAATATGGATATAAGAAAACATGAACATAAAATGCTGTGCAATTTTCTCTCAAGCAAAAAGAAACCTTTTTATATACTGCAGCAGCAGATTTTTTTTTTTTTTTTATCTTCGATCTTTGGACAGGCAGTAAACAAGTTTGGAAACTCAAATCCATAACAGCTTGTTATTTATCATGACATTTCATGAATGTATGGCAACTCTTTGAATGAGGATAAAAATGCAGAACAGCAAGGTAAGCAAGACAGGGTGTTTCTAAACAGAGAGCATCTACCAGGTGCTCCCTCGCACCTACGAGACATGAAAAAACATGGCTTGGTTATACGTGGGTGCCATTTTTACTTGACAGCCTCACAGATGAGACTTACCATTTGAACTTGGATGTCAATATGCTTTTGGAAGGGCTGCACATATTTCTCTTCAAGCCCTTTAATTTCGACATAAACCGAACATTGCATTTGCAGATTAAAGACACTACTAGAGGATGCCTGTCATTTCTGGTGCTAATCTGACATTTCTATTTAAGGACGGGGGGGGGGGATGTTATAAAAAGAATGTATCTAAAATGCATCACCTTTGATAGACTTCACAAATTGTTTAACACCTCGCTCCCTAAATGTCATGTGCGAGAGGGGGAAATCTTTAGCGCTTTCTATTTATTTGCACGAGCCATTTAAGCAGAGCCTCAATGTGCCCCAATAAAAGTTTGCAGGGGAAATCTATTTCATTTCTCAGAAGAAAAAAAAATTGTCTGAGAAGTCATGCATTTAAATGTGGGCTTCCCAAATGCTCACTTGAATGTGTAACTTTGCCTTCCCCGAGACCCGCGGCAGCGAAATCAATCCTATAGATTGGCATCGCCGTAATATTTATGCAACAGCCTCAGAGCCACAGCCAAATGTAAACAATATGGTCAGCTTACTATAGATCCATATTTGACGTTTTAATTTTTAAAAAAATCACAACTGCAGCAAACTACAAATCATGCTTTAAGATAAAATATTATTTGAAATGAGAAGACACCAAAGCAAATATCTCGTGTATTCTAAAGTGAACAAGAAATATATGTTATTCTAGTACCTGTGCATACAAGTAAACCCATTATGAAGCAACTCTATCGAGAAGCTAAGCCAGGAGTGGGCACACTCGGTCCTGGAGGGCCGGTGTCCTGCACAGTTTAGCTCCAACACTAATCAAACACACCTGAACATGCTAATCAGTGTCTCCAAGATCACTAGAAATCTAGAGGCAGGTTTGTTTGATTAGAGTTGGAGCTAAACTGTGCAGGACACTGGCCCTCCACGACCGAGTTTGCCCACCCCTGAGCGAAGCAAAAATATGAGAAAATATGTGCAAACTACAATGAAAATAAATATTCAGAAGTCTCACCTGGCTTGAAAGATAAACTGACAACACAGGCTCAATGGAAATATGTGCTTTAGACTAGTTTCTAGACAAAATGAACACTAGAGGGCAGTATTATGCCAACAAATTCTGTTCCTTTTCACTCCAATGATATTTATAATGACATATTATCAATGAATTAATGATTATTTTTGAGCAGTTCTTTGCACGACACTAAATAAATAGCACAAAACAACTTAAAAGTCTCTATGATTTGTAATCCAGTACGTTTGCCTCACCTGATTGTCTACAAATGGACAATTTTACTGCTGTGGTCAGTTTACTCGGCACTATGTACAATGTTTTACTTGTTTTACATGATTCCACAAACGGGTAAAAGCCATGTAATATCAAGGCAAGACAATGTGGCCACAATACAATTATCTCTTACGTTGGGGCTTTTGAAAACACTTTTGGTTGGGTTGGGGAAAGGGTTTAGACAAAGACTATAGAACACACAAGACATGTCACTTGTGTAGTTTTGAATAGGGAAAAGTGTAACAGTCAATATGGTGAATGAAGCCCCGCGTTCTAGTACAAGAACCAATCAGCGATCGCTATAGACTGACATTTCTCCAGGGGAGGGGCTCGGACCAGACGTGAATTTCTGCAGATTTTGTGTGACTCAAACGTTTAGAAATTAAACTAAAGAGACAGTTGTTGCTTAATGTAATTGTTGTTTCATTAGGGATGCAACGATTAACCGGTTTCACTATTAACCGCGATTTAATTTGTCACGGTTAGTTAATCGTAAAGGCTTCAACACCATATTTCTGCACAGAACAAAACAGCAGAAACCAAACAAAGGGATGCCAACTGTGCACTAGTTTGTACACCGAGACTAATAACCACGCACACTGAATTAACTATGAATAAAGGTTATTAACTAAGGCCAGCTCGTGTAAGTTGGTTATTTCCAATTGAGGGACGCGCACGCGACGCAACGCGCTTACGCTTTTTAGCCGCACATAGTTGAGATGACAGGCAGATGCGTGACTGCGAGAACTGCAAACAGCTGAAGTTTGTGGAAGAAGCAATGAAAAGTACAGAGGTTTGCAAACCCACTTAAAGTTACAAATAATTGAGCAGATGAGAGCATGTTAATTCGAGAGAATGATAATCCGCAAAAGATAAATCAAGTGATTTTGGAGAGTGCTGGAAAACTCGGAGTGGATCAGCTGTTTAATGTTTCGAATCTCGATGCATTGCATTTCACTGCATGTTCAGCGCAAATGGATGCTAAATGTAAAATCTAATACAGTATAGTCAAAGACTATAGAATAGGGACTTTGATATAGTATATACCTATAAAAACAATAGTGCAAAATGTATATTTTTTACTGCAATGCTTCATTTTTGCGTGACGCAAACCATACATTTATTTGTCAATGTAACAGTTGATCTTTTTATAGCAGATAACTCCCTTTTAAGCACATTCAATGCAGCATGATAATGAGAAATGTAATACATTGTTAGTATTATTGTTATCATAGACATCATTAATATTTTATAAATATTAGACATTAATTTTGGAATTATTGCACAAATATCAATAAGTCATAATAGAATTTAGTTTCAGTTTTTTGTTAGTCCTGATTGACGTTGTTTTCAAATACAATAAATCTGGTAATATACAATATGCAGTGGTGCTCATTAATTTTTGGTGGGTGCTCCTAAATTTTTTTTGGTGCTCCTAAATGTTTAAAGTTGGAAGCACCAGTGCTACCAGGTAAAAAAAAAAAATATTTCGAGCCTTACATTAGACAAATACAATTTTTTTTTATTCTCATTTTTATTTAATTACAGCGTAAAAATTATGTTTAAATGTAAAAAAATGTCACTTATTTATAAGCACAAAGAGAAAAATTGGACTGTTGTTTGTTTTTAATATTAGTATGTGCTGTATTATTTGGTTACTGAGCAGCAATAAACAACACTTAAAAATATAAGGAGTTTGCATGTGATTTTCTAAACTAGTCATGTTTTGAAATTAATGAATGCATAATAATCGAGATAACCATGAAACCTTAATTATTTCTCAGACTATAATCAGATATGATGATATATATATACAGATATGCTCACTGAATACAAACCTAATAGAACACTCAGATCTCTAGGATCATATAAACTAGAAATTCCAAGAGTTCAATCAAAGCAGGGTGAATCGGCTTTCAGCTACTACGACCCTCGCTGCTGGAATCAGCTTCCAGAAATGATCAGATGTGCTCCAACTTAGGCACATTTAAATCAAGACTGAAAACACATTTGTTTAGCTGTGCCTTTACTGAATGAGCACTGTGCTACGTCCGACAGATCACACTACTATGTTTTTCTCTTCTTTTCCATTCTTTTACAACCTGTTTTAACATATTTTATCTGTTTTTATCTGCTTTTTATTATCTGTTTTAATTCTTTTTCTTACACTTGTCTTTTTTATTCCTATTTATGTAAAGCACTTTGAATTGCCACTGTGTATGAAATGTGCTATATAAATAAACTTGCCTTGCCTTGCCTATAATCGTACAACCAAAATCCATAATCGTTGCATCCCTATGTTTCATAATATGAAATTTAATCATAAGCTTGGCAAGCAGTTTTGGAGAATTTGATGTTCTTCCATTCAAACAGAATGCCTGAGCATACTGCCCGAGAGATGTTTTAAAGATGGCTACTGAGTGAAATGACTTGCCTTAAAAGGACTTTGGTTTAGGTCAGTCAAACACAAGTTGATTCATATGACAAGCACCGTCTTCTCATGGATGTGTACAAGCATGTAAATGACGAGCATAACAAAACACCCTAATGGCTCATTCCCACCAAAAGTGTCTTAAAACACCAGACACAGTGCTCAGGAATCATTTTTTCAAAGCGCAGCAAGTTGAAGTTATTTCAGGTAGCCTCTAAAAAACACAGCACTTCAAAAGATTTGAGATGCGAGTGCAACGATCATGGTTTTACATTGAAAAACATTGGAAAAGTAGCACATTGGAATGGAAAAACGCATCCTGTGAAAGTGGCCTCTAAGTTTGTATTTCACTTCTGCATAAATTTAGGCATTACCCTATAAAGCAGTGTTTCTAAACCACATTCCTGGAGGACCACCAGCACATTTATCATGGTGTCTTTTATTTGAAAATTAGAATTTACTTCACGACCGTTAGAGAAACATGTTCTATATATTATGAATGCAAGTAGTATGAATTGAACTCGGACATACTACATCCGCCATCTGTCATAACCACATGATCTACCCACATCAGTTGCGTCGCTTCACTCGCATTAATGAATTCTCTCGCGTGGAATCAGAGAATAGTGTAGTGTCCATCGGATGCTCACTTCAGAATCTCCTCGGAAGTAGTCGGTCATCCAGGTACTTCTCGCATACTGTTTTTCAAATAATATGGCTCTGTTTGAAATCATCTACTACTCAGTAGGTACTGCATTTGAATTTACTACTTAACCGTGTGAAAAGTATGTTCCATACAGTATGAATGCTATGAATGGAACTAGGTCATTTGGGTACTTCTAGCATGCTGTTTTTTTTATTTCTATGAATTCAGACATACTACTTGGCTCGCATACTGTTTTTAGCATACTATACAGTGTGGAAGTATAACAATTACGACGCAGCTCCTCCTTAACCAAACACACTTGATTCAGATCAACAGCTCATTAGCAGAGACTGAAATACCTGTAATGGGTGTGACAGACAAAGGAGGCATGCAGTGTTGGTGATCCTCCAGGAACATGGTTGAGAAACACAGCTCTAAAAAATTTGTCATCTGAAACCCACAATGAAACATACACGAAGCAATGTATTTTACCTTTTGCAAAAACATAGGCTGAGGCATGTATTTCCAATGAGGCTGGGTAGTAAAATGAGCAAGCCATTTTAGAGCTCAATAGAGAGTATGCAAACAGGCCGTGGAGTGATTCGTTTTGGGATTTCCTCATTTAGATTTTATGTTATCTTAAGCTAAGTGCCGTCTTACTGTTCGGTGTGGGATTATCGATGTCACAGCGGAGGAAAACTTCTTTTGTCGAAAACCTCGTACGGACCAATGAGCGCTGATTCACGGTCCTCTCTAAAACTCTCCTGAGAAATAGCTTCATCATTTCTAATCGCAGCAGAGGCTGAGCTTGCAGTTCCTTAAGCTTATTTGCAATAAGTGAACAAGAATAAACACAGCAGCAGAGATGAAACTAAAGCTTGATGTGTACGGCTCTCAGAGCATTAACCAGACATTGTCCCAACAATAGTGAATCTGATGAGGTGTTATGGGCTGCCTGCATATCGGAGCGTGCTCTGTTATGAATATATTGCGGCTGAAATGATTTTCATCTTAATATCACTCTACTCAACCCACCACAGTAATCAACAGCAATCATAGTTTGAAACGTCTCCCTCTCTACAGTTAATGAGCTGCATTCCTGCACCTTTGGAGAGCCGCCTTCAAGAATACAGCAGGGTTATATATTTTTTTTGCCATCAAAGAACTTCTCAAGGTTTCCTTTGAACAAAGACATTAGAGAGGGAAAAAAATATAAAGCGAAGCACTGTTTTGCTGACAGCTGTGATGTACCTGGTCGAGATCAGCGGTTCAGATGAGGCCACTAGAGAAACTGAGGAGGAACCTGAGGATGCAACTTACATGTACTGTGTTAATAAGAAATCATTTGAGAAGATAAAGGAATAAAGCAAAAATTGGTAATGAAATATTTAAAATAAATGTTCATTATTTCATTTATTTATTTTGCAAACATAGACAAAAGGTGATCAAAAAGAGGAGGAGGATTACAATGGGGTCATAAAGTTAGAGTAAAATTGTATTCATTATAAAAGAAAATTATTTAATAGCTAAGATTAACATAAGATTAGGTTAGATTCAAGGTTATTGTCATTACACATGTACATGTACAAGTACAAGGCAACAAAATGTAGTTTAGGTCTAACCAGGAGTGCAATAGCAGCAAGTGCTGGATATACTGTAGGTATTAAGTTATAAAAGTATATTATAATATAGTAGAAATAATTATAGGCGTCACGGCGGCGCAGTCTTATTTGTTTTATTTTGGCTAAAATAAAAGCAGTTTTTAATTTTTAAAACCCATTTTAAGGTCAAAATTATTAACCCCTTTAAGCTATTTATTTTTCCATAGTCTACAGAACAAACCATCGTTATACAATAACTTGCCTAATTACCCTAACCTGCCTAGTCAACCTAATTAACCTAGTTAAGCCTTTAAATGTCACTTTAAGCTGTATAGAAGTATCTTGAAAAACATCTAGTCAAATATTATTTACTGTCATCATGTCAAAGATAAAATAATTCAGTTATTAGATATAAGTTATTAAAACTATTATGTTTAGAAATGTGTTAAAAAAATCTTCTCTCCGTTAAACAGAAATTGGGGAAAGAAATAAACAGGGGGGCAAATAAATCAGGGGGTTGAATAATTCTGATTGCAACTGTAGTGCATGTCTTTGGACTGTGGGAGAAACCGGAGCACCAGGAGGAAACCCAAGCGTACATGCGGAGAACATGCAAACTCCCTACAGAAATGCCAACTAGCCCGGCAGGGGCTTGAACCAGCGACCTTCTTGCTGTGAGGCGACAGTGCTACCCACTAAGTCACCGTGCAACCCTGATTTCAATCCATTCAAACAATAAAAAAAATTCCAGAAAGAAATATAATAGGAAATCATGTGAAAAAATCCTTATACAGTATATGATATATTTATGAGTGAAAATATGCACATGAACACATCACCAAAAATGATCCAATTTTATCAAGAATTTGCTACCATCCTAGTAGAAAAGAGTGAGAATTTACAGTCGGCTTTGAACAGCAACAGCAACAGCTACAGAGGACGAAGAAAATGAGAATTTCTGAAAATAACAACTCATATTCTCTTATCGTTGTCTCTCTGTATGTTGCTTGGCTCTAATCTCCTTGTGCACAGCAGACGGCTTATAAAATCTCGACAGCAGGATCCAAGGTGAGTCCCTAAGAGAAGCATTATTACATTACAGCTGTAGCAGACACACTCTTGAGCATTCCCTACATAAACCTCCACCTTAGCTCATATCAGAGGGAATATTGAATTTCTGGAGGTTATACTCTATGGTACAGTATTAGCATTTCATTTCATAATTTAGTGGCTGACCTGAAGATTAAGTAGTCAGTGACTTGAATGATACCTTAGTGAATGATACCACGGTGAATCTAAAGAGGAGTTACTTCAATGACAGAGCAAAGACGTCTGAAGTGGTCCAAAGGTGAACACTGAATGAATACAGGCCAAGTTTACCCCTACTATTACGATACATTTTGGACAATCAATAAAAAGTAAAGGAACACTCTACTTAAAAAATAAATAGGATATTTTTACAACTCCCTTAAGAGGTGAACAGTCGAGTTTTACTATATTTTAATCCATTTATCTGATCTCTGGGTCTGGCGGAGCACTTTTAGCTTAGCTTAGCATAGATCATTGCAACATCATTGCCCCCAACCCATAAAAAACACAATAACATCCAAAGAACTACAGGCCTCACTTGCCTCAGTTAAGGTGAGTGTTCATGACTCCACCATAAGTAAGAGAGTGGGCAAAAATGGTTTGCATGGTTCCAAGATGAAAACCACTGCAGAGCAAAAAGAGCATAAAGGGCCCCATCATACACTCGGCGCAATAAGGTGTAAGACGTGCTTGGCACAATTTGTTGCTATTTTCAGACCAGCACGACCCTAATTTTCACATTTTGCGCCATGTTGTTTAAATGGCAAATCCATCCTAAAAAGGAGGTGTGTTAAGGCGCATTGTTGGCACGTTGCTATTTTGAGGAACTGAAATAGACTGCATCATTGACCAACTAAAAGCTGGTCTAAAGTGTAACTCAGAGTGCATTAGTTATGCACCTATGCAGGTACAAAATGCTAACACATTGCTTAAAACACACAAGATGTACAGCAATACATAAATATCTTCACATATGAAAGCAATTAAAGAATTAAAATGTTAAGAAAATTATTATTTTCTACATGAATCCAAAAACCACTGCCTCCATGCCTTTATGTCAGGGGGCTTTTTCAGTTTATTCATGATAATTTGCATTTATATAAAGGTATTATTTATTAGCAGTATTATTTATTATTTGCATATTTATAGTTTTTATAAGAAACAGTTTAGATTTGTCCACCTGTCAGGTTTTGAAGACGCATGCATCACCATATGGGGCATAGAAATAGGATGTGGGTTTTGATTTAACTCAGTTTTTTTACCACACTTCATTATTATGGTTTATTTATTTGTTTAAATAAATTAAATTAAATATGTAGACTCGTTCCACAGTTTACTTACTCAACAAAGTAAAGGAGTAAAGTAAAGAGTAAATGTAAAATAAAGAGAAAGTAAAAAGGTCAATTGGATGAGGCTCATTCTTTATCCTCGAGCTGCAGATGGTCTGTTTAACTGTTTTCTCGCTAGTGAAGCGTTTCGTTTTTCCACTTCAAAAGTCTGCCATGTAAATAGCAAATGTGCCATGGTGCGATGCTACTGACTCTTAAAGGGAATGGGAGAGGAGACTCTGATTGGTTTAAAGCAGCTTATTCTCAAAACACACCCATAACTCATTAAGAGAATAAGCACAACCCTGTTAGACCATGCGCCATGGCGCAGAGCATATTTTTCTGTCCTTAACACAGCAAAAATGAATTCAGACATGCCCTTAATGCTTTTGCACCATGCGCTTTAGACTTTGCGCCTAGATCGTTCAAATAGAGCCCATAGGTTGATCTCAGTTTTGCCAGAAACATCTTGATGATCCCTTGAGACTTAAGAAAATAAACTGCAGACTTTTTGAAAGTTGTGTCCCCCCATTATGTGTGGTGTGAAAGTAACATCGCATAAAAAAAAAACATACCAACAGTTAAATGTGGTGGTGGTAGTGTGATGGTCTGGGTCTGTTTTGCCTAATATATATATAAAATATATAAAATCTAGTTCTTGTTCTATTTCTAGTACTTATTAATTTAGAATTACTACCTATTTTAAATTTATACTAGTAGCTAATTGATATTACCTAATTTGTTACTAGTACCTACAGAGTAGCTATAAGGAGTATCAAAAAAAAGCAGTAATAGCTTAAATATACATAATAGCACATTACAAAGATTAAATGTTTAATGGCTTTTAATACAATTAAATCCCTGTTTACACAAACTATAATTGACAAAAACACATCCAATTCTAGATGTAAAAAAGGCCCTACTGCCATACTGAGAAAAAAAGGAATTTCCAAAAACAATGAAATTATGTGGATATTACGACAAAGGCAAAGGCAAAAAGAAAAACTACATTCATATCAAGATTAATGCAATATTCATATACAAAGCCAGTTTTTAAGCTCTATATTTTATATGCCCTGAACACTTACATCCTTATTAAAGCGTCGTGATAAATATGCAACCACTACTTGGAACTCTGCTGGGATATGCAAATGAGCGATTGCAAACATTGCTTGATTAAGTGTCAAATTTTAATGAGATGAGCTATTATCGGCCCTAACTTAATCTAATGTTATTAAGGAGGCAAAAGATGAACTACGAAACTGTGAAATATTTATATTTACAAGATTTGGGTCACAAATCCTGTGACAAGAGAGCTGACATCATCGATTTCGACTAAATGAATTCCTCCAACCTCTGGCAAGATGTTGAAGCACGCAGGGTCCACTTACAACACAAACTTCTCAAGGGAATGAATATTTCCATAGCTTGCTAAAGAGGTTATTGTGATTTGATAGCCTGTGGAAATTACTCATTTCCAATGCTAATGGCAAATGCAACAGAAACATAACTAGGGGATTTAGCATGCTAGTGTATTCCCTGCATAAAAAAGCTATCTGTAAACTTAAGGATTGTTTAAAAGGGATAGTTCACCAAAAAACGAAAATTTTCTCACCATTTATTTTTTCTTCTGTTGAACACTGATATGGACCGCTAAAGTGGTCTTACATGAACGCAAACATGCATACAGTACATACTCATTTATATATTTGTTTTCATTCATGGATTGAGTCAGGCCCGGCAAATCACAGGCAGATTAAGTAGTGAAGTTCGTGCAAAAAACAAAATGCTAAATTTAAACACGTGTGCAAAGCACTTTGTTGCAGTTTGTGTCAAAAAATATCAATATTTCAATACATATCCAAACATAATCTTGCTTTCGATTTGCTCTCTTGCGCGTTCTCTTCTCTTGATGCACATAAACAATATTGACCTGTATAAACAATATTGAGATGTTAGTAACTGAACTAATATCAATATCACTGATTCAATTAATTAAATAAGACAGCTGTGTAAAGTGCTGTCGATTGTCGATTTTTCCCTTTAAATCTTTCAAATTATTATTTGTGATCTCCCTCAGTTATTGGACTTTTTTAGCTGACAAGGGAAAAACGTCAAAAACATATACACACTAGATCTTAAACTGTTACTGTTTACTGTTGTGCTTAACAGTAGTGCAATACAATATTGACAATTCAGGATCCAATAATGAATATTGAATAAAAATGTTT
>CAIGQZ010001492.1:16437162-16460683 GCA_903798205.1 Danio tinwini | reverse complement strand
GTCGCTAGCTTCAATTGACTACCATGACCTTCCACCATGATGTTTTCTTGTTGTTTTTTTGTTTTGTTTCAAGTGGAAAAACTCAAAAGACGGCAATATCTTCAATATAAGAAGTACAGATAATACTCACACTATTTGATAATATGCACACTATTTAAAGTAAAACATGCACTGAGAATATCAATATTATTTGATATTAAGTTGTAGATTCATTAAAAATTAAAGAATCTAATTTTATTCCCCGAACCCTTCTGGAAAGTCTCATCCTTATCCAACAGCTGTGCTTTTTTCTCCTAAATGTACTGTATTGACAATAACATTTATTTTATTGTTGTTTTTTAACCTGTTTGAAATAGTCATGGATGTCTTTTAATCCCCTCACACATATATTCATCAATGCAGGTTTCTGTTTATGGTGTCATTGATGATATCATATTTGTTCTCTTTCTTTTCTGACTGTAAAACAATGATGGGGTTCAGTGTAGTTATACTTTTGATATACTTTTCCACAACATGAGGAATACAAGGTACAGTACACACACATACAGGGATGTTCATTGGCAGTATAGTTTAGTCTGAAGTTCTTTAAGCCTCTAAATGGAAAAACTATATATAGATATTTGCTCTTTAGATGTGACAAAAATTTTACTAAAAAGGATTACAATACTTACAATGTTGCTCAATTTTCAAATCATTGCAAACATGATTATTCAAGTACAAAGGTGCAATGAAAGCTTCATAAAGATGTCATTATCCAATGATTAGCATCTGCGCAGAGCTTGTTAGAAATGCAGCCAATGTATACTGCTAAAGAGCATATACATACAGTGGGGAGAAATAAGTATTGAACACGTCATGTTTTTTCCTGGGAATAATATTTTTAAAGGAGCTATTGACATGGAATTGAACCAGATTTTGGTAAAAACTCAAACAATACATACATATAAATAAAACAAAACAAATCAGAAAAATTGTTATGTGAAGGAGAAAAAAAACTGAACTACTGAAATGTGTACTTTATGTAAGTGTATTTTTGGTGATGGCAGCTTAAAGATTACTCTCAAATGAAGGATCAAGTCACATGAATTGCTCAGGTGTGAGTTTTTCACAGATGTCAACAGAGTGTAAAATTCCTGATGGTTCTGTGGGTCCCGTCTATCAAATCTGATCCTTATTTTGTACTTTCGATTGGATTCAAGTCAGGTGATTGGCTGGGCCATTCTACAGCTTGATTTTCTTTCTCTGAAAGCATTTGAGTTTGCTTGGCTGTGTTTTGGATCATTGTCTTGCTGAAATGTCCACCCTGGTTTCATCTTCATCATCCTGCTAATGGAAATGTTGGACTGAAGCAGATAAGATTAATTTACAATGACGAAGGGCAGAGGGTTGCTAAAGAACTACTGCCTTTCTACACCTTCCTTTCTTCATGTTCTTCATTCTTCCTTTCTTACTACTTTTGCCTGTGCCGTTTCATTCTATTACACATGCCTTCAATTGTACAGTATTTTTTTTTTCTTTTATTTAACATATATAAATTTATTTGGTTGTTACCAACATCCAGTGAAAATTCCAAGTCAACAGCACCTTTAGAAATATGTTTTCTGAGAAAAATGGTGATGTATTCAATATTTATTTCCCACAATGTAGATTTTAATGTCATAACAACAAAAAAAATGTCCCTAAGGGTCAAAGGGAGTGTGGAAAACTGTCCAACTGTCCAAGGCTTTGGTGCAAGAATGACTAACGTAGAGGTGGCCCAAAGGGATTTTTATTTTTCCGTTAATCCTAACAAGAATGTGCTGAATATGCTTAACATTCACTTTAAAGCTTGCAGGGATTTAGTGTATAATGTTGCAATTAATTAAACTCCATTTAACCTCTGACTTTCACAATATAAACAATTGTAAAATATGCACGAGCGCATATTTTTTCTGCTTTAGTGCTCGCATCACATTCTTGTGCACAAAAATGATAAAGATGTGGCATCTCTCATATTGTAGGTTTCAAGCCATTTGCGACCTCTGCCAGTGAAGTCGCCATTATCACATTAATAAGACGGAGATGTAGTCTGCGTGATCAGGGATTTTTGCCTCTCGCTTTCAGAGATGTCTATGACAGGTTCATTAATGCTTCAAGAGAAAGGCAGTGAATGATTTTTCAAAGTATCCTACACAGGCTCATTGGAAATACGTGCTTCAACCTATATTTGTGTGCAACTGAAAACCGCACTTACACATTTGATTGTATTTTCTGGGTAAAATGATTGCTAAGGGGCAGTATGATGACAATAACTTTTGTTTCTTTTCACACTAATGATATTTATAGTGACATATTATTGACAAGTAAATGTAAATTTGACAAATGTAATTTTTTTCTTTGCACAACACTAAATAAATACCCCAACTAAAATGTATGTATGATTTGTTATCCAATACTTTTGCTTCACCTGTTTATGTACAGGTATCTCTACATAAACAATATTTCTGCTGTTGGTCAGTTTGCTCGGTAGCTCACCTTGTACAGACGTAAAAGCAACATCAAACTACACAGTTTCAATGCACTTTTCCTTCTGTTTGCTATTTGGTTGAAATCTGTACAACAAGCGCCATCTTCTAGTAAACGTGTGCAAGAAGAACGTGTATCTGAAACATACAACATAAAGCCCTCTAAGTAACATATTTCAGATTCACAAACATGTAGACAGCACCCTCTAGCAGATTTGCTATCTAAAATGTAACTAGAGCAACCAGTGCTTAATTTGCGCTATATCAGTTTTGCGTTCTGGTATTTATTTGAATTAGATTGTGCATGGTGACTACCTACATGTGTGTTTGTGAGAATGAGTATGTGAGAAAAACAGCAAGCAAGGCTGTGTGGGTTGTGTGTAGACATTTAGAGGTTTAGCTGTCGAGACCATTCAGATACTTGATGCTCTTATGCTGGGTTCACACCAAACACAAAGCACCGCATCACTTGCTCTAGTTTACACGCGGGATGTTTTTCCCCTCACACACATTACACATCATTCACCCCTCACAGCATTAAATCACCTATATTCAGGGTTTGAATTACAGTGGGGTTTGGGGGTGATTGACCCCCTATTTAATTTCTGATCCCCCCTGAAGGATGTCAAAACAAGATTTATGGGGGGGGGTCAGCTCTTTAATAGTTTTCTCTGGTTTTATTTTAAATAATAATGTTAATAATAAAAATAATAGATAATATAAATATACATTTTTGCACCCCTATAGCGGTTCATACCATGTGTGAAACACAAATTCAACGGTCTGAAACCAGTAAATGTACACCAACAATAGACATTCATTGATTCATTTTCTTTTCGGCTTAGTCCCTTTATTAATCAGGGGTCACCACAGCGGAATGAACCACCAACTTATCCAGCACAGTTACGCAGCTGGTGCCCTTCCAGCCGCAACCCAACACTGGGAAACGTCTTTGGACAGTGGGGAAAACCGGAGAACCAGGAGGAAACCCACACAAACACGGAGAGAACATGCTAACTCCACACAGAAATGCCAACTGACCAAGCCGGGGCTCGAACCAGTGACCTTCTTCCTGTGACCTCGCTTCAGTGCTGAGTCTTGTTTAACTGCATTTTGAATTTTATGTCGCATTTTCCTTGCCTTGCCGGTTTTGATCCTCGCTTTGTTTTGTTTGTTTTACTGTTTAATCCTGTCTGCTCCCTGTCTTTTGACCATACACCTGTTTAATGACCACGACTCTGTATTGCCTGTATACATCTGTTTGCCCCTGTGGTGACTGTTGCTTGCCTGACCATTCTTGTTAATAAACATTGCATTTGGATCCGCACTACTTTATCAGCGTCCCATCACATGACAATAGACTCAGCAACTAGTGTGTGTGTCTGTGCTGCTTTAAAAGTCCATGTAATCAGTTCTGAACAGCTGTGGGTGTTAGCAATCAGTGGAATCCTTAACAGGTGCGTGTGAGCAGTGCATGACTGAATCTGTAGTCCATATAACGGCCGATTTGTAGTACTATGGTGATTTGCGTGTTTACCTGCGATCTACAAGAATTAGATCACTGGTGATTGTGACAAACACAGTATTAGATGAATTATAGCAGTTTCAAGAGTTCACACTTAGCTGATGATTGATAATAAAAGCTTGTTTGGCATGCTGTCCCGGGAGAGAGCCCTGAGTTTGTAAGATCCTCGAGCCCTGGGCTCCCTCCCGTTTGCAGGGCGAGAGGGGAGTTTGAGCTCAGGTAGATCTCGATAAACTCCCCCGGCTTATTCTAGCTGAATGGTGGAAATGAATGACTGAGGAGGGGAGTGCTTGCTTAGAGCTTGACTATGGTATTTATTTTGAGTGTTCAATTTACTTGGGGTGCGTGTTATTTGGACTGTGGGAGGAAACCGGGGAACCCGGGGAAAACCCACACGAACACGGGGAGAACAAGCAAAAACTCCGCACAGAAATGCAGACTGATTTAGTAGGGATTTAAACCAGTGGCATTCTTGCTGTGAGGCAACAGTGCTAATCACTGGGCCACCGTGTCACCCATCTAAAAAGGAGGGAAAGTAGAGGTGGGGGGGGGGGGGGGTTCTTCAAGATGAAGATATTGAGATAAGAATACTCTGGTTATTTATAGTAAGTTAGGCGTCGTCTGATTGGATAATCGATCATGGGTTAATGCAGGACAGCTGAGAACAATCATAAGCACATGATCCTCTTGAAATTAGTTTATACATACACTTCACTTAGTGACATCACATTCTGGGGAAAAAATGAATGTATGTCGATCACATCGATTTTTATGCTGATTTTGTTGTAGAAATTATTCATTTAAAATATTAAGCGTTCAGCGCAGCTTATTTTATGTTTCACAAAAATGTAGGCTGAGGAAATATTTCCAATGAGGTTGAAAACATCACAGCAGTGGCTAAAACATGCTTTATTATTAGCTTCAGAATAGTGGGACTCCATGAACATGAAAAGAAACAGCCATTAAATCCACAGATCTCAAATCTTAAACATACCAATTTTCCAAGCTGTGTTATGAGACATAAATATAGGTCAGAAAATGCAGCTTCTTGCAGAATCCTTAAGGTTTAAAGTGCTCATTGCTTTGAACAATCGCTTGACTGTTCCTGAGGGAATGTTTGAAATGTCAAAAGTTTTCCAATTGCATTTTGTTTGACATGCTGGTTACATAGAGACCGTGATATTAGACTGCCAGCTTATGAAAGCTGCATTCTTCAGACATGACAACTCATGAATAGCCCCATCTATGGATGTTCACTGCACCAAATCCTAATCTAAACCTCTGGGTCATTCATACTTCACAGAATCCCTTCGCTGGACACAATACCGAAGAACATTTGTGAATGAGAGCAGTGTGTCTTCTCACGTCATTTTGGCAGATGTTTAATGAGCAGTTCTGGGGCCGCACAGATCACTGGGAGATTGCTGTTTGCATCTTATATGAAGACTATTTGCTGCTTATGGAATAAACAAGCAGGCTTGGTTTTCATGGAAAAGTCTCTGTGATGATCTCCGAGGCTAGTTATTAATCACTGCCAACTCAGTTTTCAGGCACGAAGCAAACAAAAGTAAAAAAAAAAGACAGGAAAGTGACTTTAAACATGGCAGTATTTAGGTCTTAAAGGGATAGTTCATTGAAAATTATGTCATTATTTACTAATTGTTTATTCTGGCGACACAGTGGCTCAGTGGTTAGCACTGTCACCTCACAGCAAAAAGGTCGCTGATTCGAGTCCCGGCTGGGTCAGTTGGCATTTCTGTGTGAAGTTTGCATGTTCTCACTGTGTTGGCATGGGTTTCCTCCGGGTGCTCCGGTTTTCCCCACAAGTCCAAAGACATGTACTGTAAGTTAATAGAATAAACTAAATTGGCTGTAGTGTATGAGTGTGCATGTGAGAGTGTATGTGTGTTTCCTAGTACTGGGTTGCAGCTTGAAGGGCATCAGCTGTGTAAAACATATGCCACAGCAGAAGTTCATTCTGCTGTGGCGACCCCTGATGAATAAAGGGACTAAGCCGAAGGAAAATGAATAAATGTTTATTCTTCTGTACACACAAAAGAAGATAATTGGAAGAATGTTGAAAACCTGTAACCATTGACGTCCATAGTATTTGTTTTTCCTGCTGTGGAAGTCAATGTTTACTGATTTCCAACATTCTTCAAAATATTGTATTTAGTGTTAAGAAATGTATAAATGTTTTGGTAGCACTTGCGTGTGAGTAAATGGAAAGTTACTTTTCATTTCTGGGTGAACTATCCATTTCATTTATGAATTTGAATTGTATGTGCAATGTTCTCCCATTTGAATGACATTTTTTTATAAAATGTCATTTATTATTTGTGTCATATACAAATAAAACAGTAGGATTTCTGCACTTATGTTAAGATTTGACATTTGACTGTCAAAATTATAATAATTTATTAATTGAGTAAATAAGCAGAAATTAATTTAAGTACCATTTTAAAAGCATGAGGGTCAAGGATGAAAAGTGATTTTAAAAGCATCAAAAAAGGTTTAATTTAACTTTATAAAGATTTATAAGGTTAAGATATTGGTCAGTAAAAAGCCTTTAGTCATTTAAAATATTATACATTAAATCATCATTTGTCATTTGTTTTGAATAAAAGTTTAATTTTCACATATATAAATGACACTAATTTACATTAAATCACACATATTTTGACATTTTACTGTGATTTTGAAACATTAAATTGACATTTATTTTTGATTCTTGAACACAAAAATTTGCCATAAATCCCAGAGAAGTTTTCTGTATTTTGTGATTTGTGTATTTTATTTTCTTTATTCATACTTTTGAACACCTGTTGATGTTGAATATCTTGAAAGAGACTTTTATTGGCATTTTTATAGTTTTGATGTGACATTGTCTGAACTTATGTTTTAAATTACAGTTTAAAAACCAGGTAATACACCGCCAGTGCATTTACAGCCTATAAGTATTGTTGCTGACCATGTCCATCTCTTTATGACCACAGTGTACCTATCTTCTGATGGCTACTTTCAGCAGAATAACGCACCATGTCATAAGACGCGAATCATCTCAGACTGGTTTCTTGAACATGACAATGAGTTCACTGCACTCAAATAGCCTCCACAGTCACCAGATCTCAATACAATAGAGCACCTTTGGGATGTGGTGGCACGGGAGATTCGCATCATGGATGTGCAGCCGACAAATCTGCAGCAACTGCGTGATGCTATGATCTCAATATGGACCAAAATCTCTGAGGAATATTTCCAGTACCTTGTGGAACCTATGCCACAATGGATTAAGGTGTACCTAATAAAGAGTTATACAACATATTGTTTAAAACTACAAAAATGTCAATAAAAGTCACTTTATTAAACAGCAGGCTTAAATTTGTAACATTAAAAGTCGAAAAATCAGAGATCAAGATCCCATAATGCAATTAATAACCTTAAAAAAGTGAAAACACTTGTAAATCATAAAGAAACTGTTAATTGACAGATATTTTTACAGCTTATTTTGTTAAAATGTAAGAGATTGAAACAAACTGTATTTATTATGTCACAAATCTATAAAACCTGTTTAATTAGCATTAAGCATAAATAAAACTGAGCTCTTGCTTTTTAGATTTTTTTTTTAATGTTAAAACCATGTTCTCCAAAAAGGTGGAAAGTTTTTATGTAGTTCAAATAGCAATGGTTCTGGGTATTTTTGGATTATACACAACCATTTAAGTCTTTTTCACAACTGAAATCACTTCAGCTTCACGGCTCTCCCTGCAGATGTGGCCATTTCCAAATTAGTTTGCTGAAACGAGTCGTTTTGTTCACTTATTAAGGAAAATGCATTTCAACAACCACAAAAATCGCACTGCTTCAAGCAAATGAAATGAAAAGCACAAGGACAAACTGAGAAGTAATTGTGGCCGTAAAAGCTCTGTCAATACAATGGCGACACACACTAACATTTCACTTTATCAGATTCAGAAAATGTGCGACTCCTTTTGTCCCTTTGATCAAATTAGCAAAGGGATAATTTGACATCTAGGCTGAAATCGTCACCACTTTCTATCATCACCGACACCTAATGTGTCTAATTTGCGCAATAACACATCGTGCTGGGGACTCAGCGGGACTTTGTCACATTGGAGAGATGAAGCTGCATTTGATATCTTAATAAAGGGCATCTTTGGACTAAAGATCAAGTCATTTTAATACAGAGAACAAGAACCAGGCAGAGGCTCTGCAGGGCACCTTTAATATCAAACGGCTGACCACCATGGCCTTATTAAGGGTAATACAAACATATTTGAAAAATGTTAAGCCTTTTGAAAGTCTATTTTTTATGTATATACAGTTGAAGTTTAAATATTTCCTAATGATGTTTAATAGAGCAAGGACATTTTCACAGCATGTCTGATAATATTTTTTTCTTCTGGAGAAAATCTTATTTGTTTTATTTCGGCAAGAATAAAAGCTATTTTTTATAAACCATTTTAAGGTCAAAATTATTAGGCCCTTTAAAGCTTTTTTTCCCCTCTATAGTCTACAGAACAAACAATCGTTATACAATGACTTGCCTCATTATCCTAACCTGCCTAGTTTACCTAATTAACCCAGTTAAGACTTTACATGTCACTATAGCTGTATAAGCTGTATAGAAGTGTCTTGAAAAATATCTAGTAAAATATTATTTACTGTCATCATGGCAAAGATAAAATAAACCAGTTATTAGTAATGAGTTATAAAAATGATTATGTTTAGAAAACAGAAAATGGGGAAAAAAATAAACAGGGAGGCTAATAATTCAGGCGGGTTAATAATTCTGACTTCAACTGTATATTCTTATAGGCGATGCTCATCTCTGAAATGACTTTAAAAGGGTATTTCTTTCAATTGCTTTTGGTTTAAAAAGACCAGAATCTAAATGTTTGAAGTAAAACCTTAGGCATGATACAAATCTAGTCTAATAAAATCTAGTTGAAAGAATTCCATTTGATCGTTCAGATTTATATCTGCCCATAAACATTAAATGTTTGTATTTTTTATAAATTTTCATTAGAATTACTTTCGCCAAGGAAATAAGAATACAAGGTAAAAAAAAACTTTTAATTATAAATATTTTAACAAAATTGACATTAATAATAGAATAATTTAATCTTTTTCAAAAAAATACATCGTGGTATTGATCGTTTTTATAAACATGTCATTTAACATTAAATAAAACTACTATAAATCATAAATTTCTGCAAAAACAACTAATAACAGAGTATTTATTTATTGTCATATATGTGCCAATATCATTTGTAAAGAAAAAAAATTATTTATGAGAAAACATCTATTGACAAAATTAAGTTGTTTTTTTCTTCTTTTATTTGCACCTATTACGATCACCAGCAGTGTTGCCCTTGCAGGCTGCCTATCACCCAGCTACATATCCCACTGAACTAAACTACAAATCCCATCATGCCCTGCACTCATACACCAGCTCCAGATCACTCTTGATTGCGCACACACAGCTGAAGCTGTTCAGGACTAGAAGGACTATAAACACAGCACACACAAAGACACATCTATGCTGAGTCTTGTCAACTGTAAGTGAGCATTACTAAGGGTTTCCTTGTCCTGCCTAAAGCCGCAATCACACTAGATTTTGAGCATGTGAAATTCTGTTGTATGGAGCTGCAAAAAGGAGCAGAATAAAACAAGTTGATTAGACAATAAGGGTGCTTTCACACTTGGTTCAATTGCCTGGACTGTACCCAAGTTTGATTGTCCTCCCTTTCCACCTTCTCGCCTGGTTTGTGTTCACATTGTCTTTTTTCCTTCGGAACGGTATGCTTGTGTCATCAAGCTGCTGTTGTGTGTACAGTGTTGCTAGGTGACAGCCACCAAAGCAAAGCGCCAAAGTGGAAAGATGTCCGCACATCGCGGTTGTTCTGCTTTTACTGAATCTTTTGGTTTTGGACATACAGAAAGCGATTTGCAACTATCTGGAGCAAAAATATTATAAACGTTCAAAACATAACGCAATGTCTGTAGAAGCTGTTTTTGGAGGAGACAAGCAGACCTTATCACTGTGCTTGCCCTGGCTAAGTACCGCTTGTCACCAAGATACAGTACGTGATACACAGACACGCACGCGCACACACAAACACACACTCACGAATGAACATTATGAAAATAAAGGTTTGTTGTACTGTTGGCGGTTCACTTTCGTTATTTGGTACGATTGCATTCATACCAGAAGTGAACCGGACCAGAGTTGTGTAAACCATATCCCAAACCACCTCTTTCAGGCAGACTCAGGTATGGTTAATGGGTGCGCACGCAAGTTCAAAAGACACATTCACACTAGCTAAACATACCATACTCCGACGTCAAATGAACCCGAACGCAGACCAAAAGTGCTACTGTGAAAGCCATATTTTAAACTTCTGTCTACAGAGGTCATGTGTTGATCTTCAATTGGTCTCACACAATCATGTGATGCGATTTTGCAGGTCAGAGTTCTTCAACCTTGAATGCGGTCTGCTGCATTCGCATGCGTATGAATTGAAGTATATAAGGGAGAAAAGTACTGTGCGACCACAGCTTTACCGTGTTTTTGATTCTTGCTTTGTCTATTGTTTATGTTGTTTTGCTGCCTGTCTCAACCATTCGCCTGGGACTTTGATTACCTGAATACCCCTGTCTGTCCCAGTTTTGACCTTTGCCTGCCTGACAATTCCCAAAAAAAGCTGCATTTGGATCCTCACCTCTGTTGCCAGACCCTACTCATTACAGCAGCAATATAGCAAAAAAACTAAAAGCATTTACCTACAAATAGTTATGTATGAAATACACTGATTTACTACTGACAGAAAACGTTTGTTGTTTTGTTAAATATGTGCAATTTTTGACAATCTAAAACGGCATAGAATACTGTAAAAGCACAATGTGTGACAAATCTATCAACCAAAACAAATTAAACCATAAATGCTCTTTCATCTGACCAGACTGCAAAACTGTATGCCATTTTTCCACAAAATTAACATTATAAATGCAAATTATCCCAATCTAATGACTCATTAAAAAACTAATTGGACAAAAATGCAAGTCTTTATGAAATTAATTTTATACACTCTGCAAAACCATCTCAAAATGATCACAATCAACCACCTAGATGTTAATTTCAACTATCTAAAAGTCTATTTTAAAGTCTGATTTGACTTTTTAAAAAAAAGTCTGTTCATCGTGCTCCGCTGCGTCGCCTGCTGATTAAACTTCATGAACTAAATTCTTCTTGAGCGATGATGCTGAAGTCCATTTCAAAAGGAGCTTCTCTCTGTTAAATCACTGTACTCCACCCTCTCTGTGTGAAGCTGGGCCCAAGCTATGGCACCAAATTTCAATTTAATGATATATAATTCCTGCCTTGGCGGACAGAGTTAGAGAAAGTGACAGGGGGTTCAGTGGACAGTTCAGGCCTGAAGGGATGTTGGCTTGAACACTGCAGGGGAGTCTGAAGCTTTCTGGCAACTTACTGGCAACCAATGACATCTCTGTGTGTCCCGATAAAGAAAAAAAAAAAAACACTCTTAACCCCTGACAACCTCCATTAAACACAACCCATGTCTAATTCTACACTACTGGAAGCCGCTTCTGCAGAGATTGAGGGTTACTAGGACAAGCATGTATATTTGCTAAAAGGATATACAACAGTTTTTGAGGAGAAACAAGTCCCCGTCAGACGCAAGCACTTAAGAACAAAATGAATAGACTGGAGTAGCATATATTACATTTTCTTTTCATAGTAAAGTCATCATTTTTAATAAAATATGGTATGTGTTTAGAATGAACATGCACTGTATGCACATCATGCACATCATTTTTGAAGTTGAATCAATTTAATTTTATAAGTCATTTTTACTTGCATCAATTAAGCTGACTTAAAAGATCAAGTAAAAATTGTTTAACTTAAAAACATTAAGTTGAAACCTGAATAACATCTAAATTAAGTTAAAGTAGCCAAAAACATATGTTGTCATGACTTTTTATTATGTAATTTTTTCAGCGTCTAGGGTGCTTTCTAGGGATGGGTATCGTATTCAAGAGTTCACACTTAACTGATGATTGATAATAAAGCTTGTTTGGCATGTTGTCCCGGGAGAGAGCCCTGAGCTTGTAAGATCCTTGAGCCCTGGGCACCCTCCCGTTTGCAGGGCGAGAGGGGAGTTTGAGCTCAGGTAGATCTCGATAAACTCTCCCAGCTTATTCTAGCTGAATGATGGAAATGGACGACTGAGGAAAGGAGTGTTTCTTAGAGCTTGACTATGGTATAAATTTTGTGTGTTCAATTTACTTAGGGTGCATGTTATTTGGGACTGTGGGAGAAAAGCGGGGAACCCGGGGAACCCGGGGAAAGCGAGCCTCTGCTGAGTGTGCGCACACAGCCGAGAACTGAAGGCTTTTTACATGACGTGCTCACTGGAAACACCAGCATTTCTCAGGTGAGACTGCCAACTGTGCAAATATCAAATACGCAAATTAGTAAAGGTTGGCCAGTTAAATTATGCAGCTGTTTGTAATGTTTATTCAGCAATAATTCTCTAGTACCGATAGCAGAACCGTCAACGTCAGAGCTTATCGATACTTCAGTCTTTTATAATGTAGCACCGATACCAATAAAGTACAGAGTTTCGGTACCCATCCCTAGTGCTTTCACGCCTAGAACTTTGTTTCGGAACCTGGCACGTTTCCCCAGTTAGTGCGGTTTGTTTGGCATATGTGAATCCAGCAATCTTACTCGGATATGCAATTAGTGTTTGTGTGAGATTAGTGTGAGATAATAATAAGTGTGAGATAATAATAAGTCAATCATCGATTGAAACGATGATTGACTTACTGAACTCTAGAGCGGATTGACTGAAGTGAGAAAGCAATAATATCTGAACCAGGCTATATCAGTGTATTATGAATATGTAATAGGCATATATGGCTATATGAATGAGAATTATGAGTAGTGCGGGATGTCATTCCTACCGGTAAATGTGCATTTCATGTAAAATACGAAAGTAAAAGCATGCTGAACTATTACCGAGAGATGTTTATCCGCTAAGAAAATTGACCGAACAGCAGTCTTGTTTTATGTTATTTCTCTCTATATTGTAAATATGCATAATAACCTCTGATTTATACTTGGAGACGATGTCTGTGGTTGTCACCATTTAAAATTAAAGCGCACCTTTTCACTTATAATGTCTTATTGCTCATTACCATAAATTAAATTAAGGACGCATGACAGCTGAGCAGAACTCTGCAAAATAATCATGAATAAGCGTTTACTCGCGCGTGACTTATTTTGGCTATTTTAGTTTGTTTAGAAACTTTGCCGTGTGAAAGTGAAACGCACCAAGAAAAAAAGTGCAACATTGTAACAATTTTAATCCCTGTTTCAGAACAAAACAATTGCTCTACACGTGTAAAAGCACCCTTGGATTTATATTTTTACAGAAGCATCTAAAACTTGCGTCAGTTAAACCTCATGATAAAATGTAAAGTATTTTACATATTGTCTAAAAAGTGGCTAATAACGAGTTCAATGTGATTCATGATTGATTTAATTACTATAAAAATGTAAGACAACCATCATTGGGGGATGAGCAAATCACACCAAAATGCATCAATGAGATTGAACAAATTTATACAAATTAACCACTAAATCAAAAGGTTATGCATCGTCGTGAGATTTTTTAAGCCTTCTGAAGATATATGATTTTTTGTTTTTCATAATGCATGATTTCAAACCTAAGAATTGTTAATGGATCTCACTACATTTGTTGAATCACTATTTGGAAAGAATTAATAATTTTAGATTGATTGGGATGATTCTGTAGGCGAGTGCCTATGCATAAAATATAAAAAAACAATCCACAGGTATAGATAAATTCAATAAAGAAAAAGATACAAATTAAATAAACAGCATTTCATTTGTTTTCAAAGGAGTTGAACTGTATTCAGGTACACAGTAAGTGAATAAGCAAATGTAAAACATGTACTGCATGTTCTTTGTTTTATAAACAATCCAAGAAATTGAATTTTTATTCATTTGTCAAAGTTACAAATGGTACAATTTCTTACGCCTGAATGCTTTTAAAACCCTTAAACAGTCACAGTCCTCAAAAAACACTTGCAAAATGATAAATTATAATCCAGACTCAACATTGCGCATACTTGTGGTGTGACTGTTGAGAATGATCACATTGCAATATCGATCCTGAATCGATATATTGTGCAGTCCTACAGCATTACATATTTGGAATTTCTTTTAGGCACCACCAATTGAAAATAATATCTGGAATACCATTCGTAGATGAACACTCGATCAGTGAACTCAGACCAAACTGATCAACCTTGACCTCAGCAAGATGCAGTGTTATTAAAGTATTATTAACTAATTCTGAATTCCAAATACCATAGAATTAGGATTTTCCTTCCTTCTGCTTGGAAATATCAACCAAAATGCCATTCAAACTCTGACATTTGACCAGTGGAGTCAGCTCAGAATAATCAACCCTGACTTCAGCAAGATGCATCATTTGAAAGAATCTGTGTTGATTATTAAATGAAATTATAAAATATAATATAAATAATATATAATAATATTCATATAAAATATGAAATGCATTCCAGACAGCTTGGAATTTTGGATTTTTCTCAACTCCAGTTGGAAATAACATCTGGGGCGTCACTCAAAGTTGGACACTCAACTAATAAACTCGGGGCAGATCAATCCAACCCAACCTCAACAAAATGCATCGCTTCAGTAAAACCGAGTGGATTATATAGTAGTTCTGCATTCCAGACAGCATAGAATTTGGATCATGCTCACCTTCAATTGGAAATGACATGTAGACCACTCACTTGACAGGTGAACTCAGGGCAGAATGGTCATACCTGACCTCAGAGAGATGCTTAATTTGGAATCAATTTCAAGATGGCCACAAGTTCTGATACCAACTTAAACATTGAGTTTACATATTGATACATTTGTGTTCTTATGAATGGGAGAAAGTGAACATGCAGAATTTAATCATAAGCTTGGCAAAGTTCTGGAAAAAATCTGATGTTCCTATATTTAAAGAGATATGAGCTTTACTTGCACCGCTGAAATACCTGTCCGAGAAGTATTTAAAGATGCCTGCAGAGTGAAATAGCTTGTCTTAAATGCACTTCAACGGAAGTCAAATACACCTTATTCTCCGCGTAGGAGTGGGCGCAGCAATTGGAATATTTTTGGCTCTAGACTTCTGGTCTAATTCACTTCCATTCATTTTTAGACATTAAAACAGCTCGTTCTGCTTGATATTGCAAACTGATATTTTCTCATTTGCTTTGTCTTTATAGTCATGCAAACACTTGTTTATAGAGCAATTAGTTTAAACGTTTTCTGCGGATTATTATTTCTAGTCATTTCTGCCATAGGCAACTGATTGGAAGCTCTAAAACAATCGCAAAAACGAGCGCACTTCCGCATTGAAGAATGAGGTCAATAGGGTGGAAAAATTCAGTTGGTATAACTACACATATTCATAAAAAAAAACATGACCCATAAAGCATTTTTATGTTTAAAAGACTCTAATAGACATCTTATAGATATCTAAACATAGACGGCTTGGCTAAAATTAGGCTAAATTTAGTGAAAATCTAATAGACGTCTAAGAATAGTTCAAAATTAGACCAGTCTTCAAATACAATAAATGATGCCACATGAGAAGTCTCTCTAATCTTTTTATTTAATGACTAGTCTAATATTGGTCTATTCTTAATCTTAGATTTTCACTGACAACCAAAATTTTGCCTTGTTTTAGCTAAGGTGTCTATGTTTAGATGTCTATTAGACATCTATTAAACATACAATTACTTGGCAGAGAGCTTCATTTGTGCATCACATGTTAAAAATCGCACAGAGTATTTCCATGTTCCAAAAAGTTTATAATTTTAACTTGTGATTGACATGTGAAGCTCTTGAGGTTTCTCTGTAAGGGTAATAAAAAAGTAGAGCAATGGCTTGCTTCTATCCATCAGTTGTTTAAGATGGAGTCAGATAAAAATGTAAATTGTAATGCAGACAAAACTATGGCAAAAATCTGACACAGATGACACAGCTATAACATTTTGATTTAACTTTGCAACATTTTTTTGCTTTTCAGTAAGATGCTTATAAAAAAAGCAGATACTCTTTCATGAAGACTTTGACATCTGAGACTAGATCAAGTTAGTGAGCTGAACTTAACCAAACCAACATCAATCGTGAATAAGCACTTGCATCATTCAGGTGATTAAACCGACTTCTTGACATCGGACGACTTTCAGTGAATAACAAACTTCTATTTAGTGGGTTTTCTCACACAGTGGGCACTGCGACTTCAGAAAACAACAATAGCACATATACAGTATTCAGTCTGGTATTAGTATAAATGTCTTCACTCATTTTTTACTTAAAAAACATTTAAAATGATATTTCTGCAATTCTTTTTATATGTTTACTTTACTGGACTCAAAAAGACATCAGACTGAGTAAATGACAACATTTCACATTTTAGTGACTCTTCCATGCACAATACAAAATCAACGCTTCAACAAATCATGCATCAACAATGAAGCACATCTAGGCAACTGACGCGTCTTCTTGACCAGGCAGATTAACCCGTCTTAACTCGGCTGATCAATACAGACTACATCTTTGCAACCAACTTAAAGCAGTTTACCAGAAACTAAGATCCGAGCCGCTCTCTGAACTACACTGTTGCGCAGTCAGATGTGAAACAGGTGCACGCGTACGGCAAGACGGCATCCTCTCACCATCGCGCTTTTACAAAACTTTCAAACGTGAATATTAAGACAGTAAAACACTGAAAATACAAGAAAAGCCCAACAGAAACATGCCCATCGTAACAGTTTGCATCCGCATTAAACGCCAGAGTTGCACTTGTCCTTATTGATCCGCGAGCGCGTCCGACACAAAACCAGTGCAATAATCTCCCCTCAAAGCCAAGGGTTTTACTGCCAAAAACACTTTAAATCTCCTGAAAAGATTTATCTTACCTTGTTGAATCAAAGCGATGGATATTCCAATCAGGACGACCCAGAACACGGGATTCTTCATGGCGTCTGGTGCGGATCGAGAGCGCGTGAGGTCTGCGTGATTGCTTTACTTCTTGCAAACGACAATTTGAAAATCCGGAGGAATAAGTGGAAGTGTAGTCCCAGGCTCTAAGTAACTGTGAAGTGGGCACTCACTCACTCACTCACCTACGCAGGCGCTGAGAAGTCCCTCCTTCGGTGAGGTATTGCTTATGGAGCTGCTTGGATAGGCTTCCAGAGGATTATAAGAACCCGCTGTTTTCATTTGCTCAAATGATGTGCATTTGAAGTGTGTTAGATTCCGAATCTTGCATGCTGCGTATCCTAAGGTCGTGTATCTTACTGCTTAGTCATTTCATAATCCTGTTGTTGAGTTATTAAGGTTTTAATTTTCCTGAAATGCCCCCTTGAAAGTAATTTCCCCGGAAATTAATTCTTTATTAGCGGATAACAAAGCGCGTTGTGCTATGTTTGGTTTCAATATATATTGTTGATATAATATTTATTTTATTATTTTTGCACCATATGCCTCAAATTTGACTATTCATATAATCGTGAATAGAATGACAAATTGATGTGATGTTAAAGGGATAGTTCACCCAAAAGTCATCATTTATTTACCCTCCATTGTTTTAAAAGCTGTTAGAGTTTCTTGCCGCTGATGAACACAAAAGAAGATATTTGGAAGTATGTTGGAAACCGGTAACCATTGACTTCCATAGTATTCGTATGTTAATGATTACATGCTTTTGTCATTTTTAAAATGTTGTATTTTCTGTTCAACAGATAAAAGAAGCTCTGGGGGGGGGGGTTTGAATCACTTGAGGGTGAGCAAATTGTGAGTAAATATTTTTTTTGGATGAAATATCGCTTTAAGGTAATCAGATGACCTAAGAATTACATTGTTTTGATGCCATTCTATTTATTTTTATTATCCAAGTGGTAATGAGAATCTTTTTGCACCATATGTCCTAAATTTTAATATTCAAGCTATAGTTCACCCAAAAATCATAATTTATTTACCCTCCACTTGTTTCAGACCTGTTTGAGGTAATTTTCACTGATGAACACAAAAGAAGATATTTGAAAGAATGTTGGAAACCAGTAACCATTGACTTCCATACTAATTAATTTTCCTACTGGGAGTCATTGGTTACAGGTTTCCAACATTTTCAAAATGTTGTATTGTGTGTTCAACAGATTAAAGAAGCTCTTAAAGGTTTGGAAATACTTGAGGGTGAGCAAATTGTGAGTAATTTATCATTTTTGATAAACTATCACTTTAAGGTAATCGGATGACCTAAGAATTACCTTGTTTTGATGCCATACTTTTAATATCCAATTGGTAATGAGAATATTTTTGCACCATATGTCCTAAATTTTAATATTCATATATAAGCAAACGTATTTGATTAAAACTAGACATTTGACTGTGGAAGGAAATGACAAATTGATGCGATGTTAAAGGGATAGTTCCCCAAAAAATCATCATTTATTTACCCTCCACTTGTTTCAGACCTGTTTGAGGTTCTTTTTTACTGATGAACACAAAAGAAGATATTTGGAAGAATGTTGGAAACCGGTAACCATTGACTTTCATACTAATTAATTTTCCTACTGGGAGTCATTGGTTACAGGTTTCCAACATTTTTAAAATGTTGTATTGTGTGTTCAACAGATTAAAGAAGCTCTTAAAGGTTTGGAACCACTTGAGGGTGAGCAGATTGTGATTATTTTTTCATTTTTTGATGAACTATCACTTTAAGGTAATCAGATGATCTAAGAATTACCTTGTTTTGGTGCCGTTCTATTTGTTTTAATATCCAATTGGTAATGAGAAATTATCAACTTTTTGATATTCATACATTTTTTATGCTCTGTAAACCCTTTCCATTTTTCAAAGAGACTCTGTCACATTTCTAATTGGTTAAACTGACCGCATTACAAGTAATAACATTCCTTTGTCTCTCCTAAACACTTTTTTATGGTCTAAAGAAGTGGGCCTATGAGAGACATCACTAGGTTATTAAAAACATTAGGTAAGTTTCTCCTGCCAATTCGTGAATCCAATAAACAAATCTTGGCCTACATCCAAGAGCCATTAATAGAATTAAAAAAACACACACACTTACCTCCTCATGTCAGCAAAACTCAAAAAAAAAGGCCAGCATTCACTTTAGTGATACACTAATTATTAATTTATTTTGATGTGTGGATCACCACTTTAGAAATAGATTGAGGAAGCAGATAAATATTGTGGTTGCTGTATTTCATCACAACTGCATCTGGTGTTCAAAAGGTGAACATAAATTAATCATGTAATATTGGCTTTCCGTTGTACCTCCTTGAAGACCCAAGCAGGTGATTTGCTGTTAAATTTGGCTTTGAATGTGAATGTGAAAAATCATTAACCAGCTCAGTGAAGGGAAACTGCTTGTCATCTCTAATGTCAATGGCAATGCAACTCCTTACAACACATTAAAAAAAAGCAGTTCGTAGTCGAAACAGCAAACCATTTGGCAGAAAATGAAGTATGTGGGGAAAAATTGATTACTTGACAAACCCGCTTAACTGAGTATGTCAACCAATGGCATAAAGATGATTATATTCATTGACATCTCTGACACAAATACACTGCCTGTAACCTTGATAACAAGCTTCAGCCGGTTAGACTGAGAAGTAAAGATTTGTTACAGGTAAACAATCATTTGAGCTGGAGCCAAATCTAAATTAAATAACAAACAAAACATGAATTCTGCATGGAAACTATGCTCCATTAATGAAAATCTCACTAATTGCATTCTAGAATATTGTTATGCATTTTAAAACTTTTAGCATGCTTCTATGAGGCTGTTATTTACACAACCTTATTAAATAGAGCCTATATATGGTGTCGTATTTATGGTGGCACTTTATTTACGATGACATTCATGTTTGCGGCACTAATAATAGAAGTTTGAATAAGTTTAATATTTAGCTACACTGTAAAAAATCCGTAATTTTAAGGTTTATTTACAGCAGCTAGGGTACTAGAAAAAACTAATATAGCGGCTGTTAAATTACAGAAATATACTGTAAAATAGACTAAATTACAGAAATGTCCTTAAATTTTATTTTCTGGTAAATTTTTGTAATTCAACCTCTGTTATTTTACAGCAAATTTCTGTAATTTAATGGCCGCTACTTTACAGTTTTTTTCCGGCACCCCAGCTGCCAGAAATAAACCTTAAAGTTACAGATCTTTTTTTTACAGTGTAGTTGGTAATTTAGCTAATCAAACTTGCACTAAAAGAAAATGTGTAAATATTAAAATATAAAAAATTTACTGACATAATTAATAATAAATAAATGTCAAGGATAACCAGAATAATTAAACTTGCACTAAAAGAAAATGTGTAAATATTAAAATATAAAAAATTTACTGACATAATTAATAATTAATAAATGTCAAGGATAACCAGAATTTCCTGAGTAAAAGTGTTAAATATTTACATGTTTACTTTATGTAATAAATTAACTGAGTGGAAAGCGTTAATAACATTAATTTACTTGTAATACTTTAATATTTTCTAATCATTGCAAATAAACCTAGTTATATTAAGTAAATTTAATCGAATTTGGTCAGCATATTCAGGAAAGCCCACAAAAACATCTGTTTAAGCTGTGGGGCAAAACAACTCATTAGAATAATGTCACGACATTGATAGGCACTTTATCTTTACTTTTTTAAAAAAATAAGATTTTTCTTCAACCCATGCTCATTATGGATACGTAACCTTGTATATATTTCTGGAGAGCGCAAAATACGTCCCAGGAGGTACTTTTTTTGCAGTTTTTGTTTTTGCGAATCCACCAGCGACTGCTGTGTATGCTTTTTGAGATCTCAAATTTCTCTTGGGAGTGCCCTTGGGACCTGCTGTTCTAAAGTAAATCCACCAGAGGCAGCTGTCGACTGACTGACTGACTGACTGATCAACCAATATCCCCAATCACCCTCTTCCCTAAACCCAACCAATTGTGTTTTCAAAAGCAATCCAGAAAAAGAAAAGCTGCCTGATTTTTACCACATTTTCAGATCTCACCATGTTATTATCCTGTTACTTGTTTAATTTATTATTTGCATTTTGTTTTTGTTTTGCCTGCTTTCTGAAACTGTTCTTCACCGGACCCTGTCATTGCAGTCAACTTTACTCTGCAACTCAAGTCCACTGATGTATGCGGCAAGCCAGTGGACAAACTAGTAACAGTGGAAAAGTCATCCATACAGAGGTATAGCAGTATAGCAGTCGGATGGTAGCGCGAAAAGAAACAGAAGCCTCTAGCTACATAATTCATGCTCTCCAAAAAAGTATACAGAGATATGTATTCACAATGAGCCTGTGTTGTTTTTCTTTTTGGGGAGGGGGTTGGCTTGATTTAATATAGAAAAATTGCTGCAGGTTGCTCAAAAAGTTGCTGTAGGTTAACCACCCAATCCATTTGCATTGTAAAGTACTAGTATTTTTTTCCACATCATATATTGTGAAAATATCCCACATTGTCTTGCTTTAAAGGTGCCATATACTGCATTTATTCAGTACATTAAATTGTTCTCTGATATCTACATAGTATGTATGTGGCTTAGGTAAGTTAAAATAAATCTCCAAAAATGGTTTCATTAGGTCTGGATGACATAGAATGTGACCTAAAGTAAATACAAATCTTGAGGGCGTGGCCCGTGAGTCATGCAACAGTCTGATTTGTTTTCTGACTGGCTTGTTTTCTACTGTTTTCCACTCGCATAATTTACATGAGAACGAAGAAGCAATGGTGTCTGAGGCTCACAGTATGGCCATTTCCATATGCTGGTCTCTCATTATTCGACTAGGTATACAGATTTTCTTTATAGGGCACGTTTAAATGTAGTATTAAAAATGTGCATGCAGTTTTTTATGGTGAGCCCTTCTTTTATGGTGTAGTTTGTTTCACCTATTTGACAATTAGCAACCCCCCAACTCATCTGGAGGGCTGGAATTCTCTGAGCATTTTAATAGTACAGTTTGATTGCTGTAGAATAACTGATCGCAAGGGCTTTCCCCAAGGCAAACAATTCACAGATATATACTCGGTCAAAATTAAAGATAAGATTCAAAATTAAAGATAAAAACTTTACTTGTGCAAATGGTTATGAGGATTTTATCAAGTAACTCTTAAGAGTACATTTTTTCAGTGTAGTTTTTGATTAATCTCTGCATTGGCTGCTTGTTGTGTTTGTATGTGTTCAGGTAAATTGGGTTCTTACTGGCACTGCAGACTGGCAGCATATATCCATGAATTGTTGCCTTGGGGAAAGCCGTTTGCGATCAGGCCAAGTCAGTTAATCTACAGCAACCAAACTGCACTGTTAAAATGCTTGGAGAATTTCAGCCCTCCAGATGAGTCTGTCCTGCACTTTTGCCTTTTGACAGAATGGACAATAAGACGGAAGCACAGTGAGACCACGCTCAGAGAAATGAAAGACTCTGTAAGTGTTTAAGCGAAGAGGGAACTCCGTGAAGGAGAGTTTTTTCCAAGTGCGAGGCTATTTGGGAGTCCAGTATTGGGACGCCTGAAACTCAGTCACCTTGCTCACTCTGTGATCCTTTAAATCACTGCTGTCTCGGCTGACCTGAGGACAGCCTGAAGTGCATTAGCTAGAGAGACTGACAGATGCATTAGTCAGCGAATTCTGCTCAGATGTGGTACAGCTCCATCAAATAAGCTCCACGGCTTTATTTTGTCTGTCAGGGCAGCCCAGATTTCTTAAAGCTATGTTTTTCAGCGGCTTTGCTATCGGTGAATATCTACATTTGAGCCGATCATATGTTAACAACAAGAAGGTGGTTCTAGACACTGTGAATAGTGAAGCATTTCTGGCCAAATTAGAATTAGGTTTTGTCAGATGTCTATCCCTGAATGTATTGCAATGCACCAGAGTACAGTGGAAGAAGAAAATTATAAACAGACAATGCACAAGTATTAAATTTATAGATGGACGGATGGACAGACGAAAATAAGAATGGATGGATGGATGAATGGATGGATGGATGGATGGATAGACAAACAGATAGACATACAGATAGATAGATCGATGGACAAGTAGGTAGATAGACAGGTAGGTAGATACGTAGATAGACAAACTGATAGTCGACTGGATGGATGGATGGATGGACAGACGGACAGACAGGTAGTTGGACAGGTAGGTAGATAGGTAAATGGACAGATGGATGGACGGATAAACAGATAGAAGGATGGATGATGGATAGATGAATGAATGGAAGGACAGAGGGATGGATGGATGGATGGATGGATGGATGGATGGATGGATGGATGGATGGATGGATGGATGGATGGATGG
>CAIGQZ010001492.1:16413594-16425413 GCA_903798205.1 Danio tinwini | reverse complement strand
TTTTCCGCTGAACACAAAAGAAGATACTTTGAAAAATGTAAGACACCGGTAACCATTGACTTCCTATAGTAGGAAAAACAAACACTATAGAAGTCATTGGTTACAGGTTTTCAGCTTTCTTCAGAATATCCTTATTTGTGTTCAGTAACACAAAGAATCTCATAAGAGTTTGTAACCACTTGAGGGTGAGTAAATTGTGGGAATAAATTTTAATTTTGGAGTCAGTGTATATTTCACCAAAAAAAAAGAACATTTACTCAATTTACTCTCAAGTAGTTTCAAACCTTTTTGAAATTCAATTTGCTGTTGAAGACAAAATAAGATATTTCCAAACATGTTAAAGACCTGTAACCATTGACTTTTTATGGGATTTGTAGTTTTCTATGGAAGTAAATTGTTACAGGTTTTCAGCTTTCTCTAGAATAACTTCTTTTGTGTTCAGCAGAAGGAAAGATTCTTAGGGTTTGAAACCACTTGAGGGTGAGTAATTGGTGAACAAATTTTAATTTCTAACCAAAAATGAAAATTACTCAGTATTTACTCTCTCTCTCAAGTGGTTTTGTATACTTTTTTGGTATACAAAGAAATGTAATAAACCTGTAACCATCGCTATGGAAGTCAAAGGTTACTGGCATCCAGCATTTTTCTAAATATCTTCTTTTGTGTTTAATATAAGAAAGAAACACAAAAAGGTTTGTAATAAGCTTGAGTAAATGATGACTATTTTCTGTTTTAGGTGAACAATCCCTTTAAAAGGAAAAGATTACACACACTCTGGTTCCAACCCTTTACAAGTTTCTTTCTATGTTGAACACAAAAGAAGATATTTTGTAGAAAGCTGAAAACCAGTAACCATTGACATCCATAGTTGGAAAAACAAATGGAAGTCAATGGTTACCAGTTTCCAGCTTTCTTCAAAATATCTTTTGACTTCATCAGAAGAAAGAAACTCTTAAACGTTAAGTAAAGGGTGAGTAAATGATGACAGAATTTTTATTTTTGGATGAACTATCCTTTTAATGGGAAATTGTCAGGCGGAATGATGGGCAGCTCGGCCCGTCCCCCACGTGACCACCTTCTCTCTCTCGTATTGATTCCCCTCCAATGTCTAATTCTATTAATCAGAGCAATTTCCCTGTGGGCAGTGGTTTATTTCACTCATCAAATGCCTGATGAAATCTTTAGACACCGCGAATTAGGGCCAATCACAACAAATAGCTGATAGTGTTAACCAGTCACAAGCTGCGCCGAGGCAGCGGTCCACTCTAATTTGAAAGCAAGTGAGGTGATAATGCGGTGTGTCATCCTTTTGTGGGCGCGCATTAATGCCGCTGCCTGAGATGGCAATTGACGGCAAATCGACTGCTGCCAAAGGCTGGAGAAGAAGATGAAATTGGGTTGATGCAGAAAATAAAGAACATTGACTGGCAAACTGCGGCGCGACTGCGGACTTTAATCCATTATTGCGGCTGATGGGGAGGGCTTAATGCATCCCCGTCTTACATTATATTTGCATGGAGCCGCGCGCTCCGGAGCTGCAGATGTACACGAGAAAGACTCTGCGTTAAGTGGCTGACTGCGACTAATTGATTTGCCAACAGAAAGGGTCAAGTTTGCTGTACGTTATGGAAAATCCATAAACTATTGACAAATTATACGTGCGGGGGCTCTGTGTGCTGCAGATTCACCGGCACATGAGATTGGAGAAATTAAATGTAAGATTTCCTGGATTTGTAGACAAATAGGTGGCAGGGTAAACAATGTCGAAAGAAAATGAATTACAAGCACATGCACACACTGGAAAAGCAATGAGGGTTTCTTTTCTTTTTGTTATTTGTGTATTTACATGTAGATTGTAATTTAGGTATGCATCATTTTTTACATATAACTTTTTAACATTTAAACAAATATGGATTTATACACTTAGAAGGTGCAAAGGCTTTCACTGGGGTGGTACCTTTTCATACACATCAGTAAATGATCCATTTTACCTAAAACGTACATAAGGTACATACATAAGGTATGTGCCCCCCCACCCCTTGTTTTTCCCCCCAATTTCTGTTTACTGGAAGATTTTTTTAAACACATTTCTAAACATGATAATTTTAACTCATTTTTTTATAACTGATTTATTTTATCTTTGCCATGATGACAGTAAATAATATTCGACAAAATATTTTTCAAGACACTTCTTTACAGCTTAAAATGACATTTAAAGGCTTAACTAGGTTAATTAGGTAACCTAGGCAGGTTAGGGTAATTAGGCAAGTTATTGTATAATGATGGTTTGTTCTGTAGACGATTAAAAAAATATATAGCCTTTAAAAGGCAAATTATTTTGACCTTAAAATGGTTCTTAAAAAACTGCTTTTATTCTAGCCGAAATAAAACAAATAAGACTTTCTCCAGAAGAAAAAATATGATCAGACATGCTATGAAAATTTCCTTGCTCTGTTAAAGATCATTTGGGAAATATTTAAAAAAGAAAAAAATATTCAAAGGGGGGCTCAACTGTATATCGGTAGCCTAAAAAGTACAAAATTATACCTTTTAAAAAGGTATCGATTGAGTGATGTATGTATTTAATGTATGTATGCATGTATATACATTACTTAATGTTGTATTCAATAATAAATTATTCATAATATTAAATATTTATTTAATTGAGGTTTCATTTGAATGTGTTATTAAATATATGTAAAGTAAAAAATATATTTATGAACATGACAATTTCAATTCAATATTATAATTTAGTATCACTTTTGTGTATGATAATTTAATGCGTGCTTCCCAGAGATGGGTTGTGGCTGGAAGGGCATCCGCTGCATAAAATCGTGCTGGATAAGTTGGTGGTTCATTCCGCTGTGGTGACCCTAGATTAATAAAGGGACTAAGCCGAAAAGAAAATGAATGAATGAATTTAATGCGTGTATAGTGAAATATTCGCTCATTCATTCATTTACTTTTCGGCTTAATTAATCTGGGGTCACCACAGCGGAATGAACCACCAACTTATCCAGCACGATTTTATGCAGCGGAACCCTTCCAGCTACAACCCATCACTGGGAAACATCCATACACACTCATTCAAACACATACACTATAAACAATTTAGCTTACCCAATTCACCTAGCGGATGTCTTTGGACTGTGGGAGAAACCGGAGCACTCAAGAAAACACACGCGAACACAAGGAGAACATGCAAACTCCACACAGAAATGCCAAGTGGCCCAGGCGAGGCTCGAATCAGCGACCTTCTTGTTGTGAGGCGATTGTGCTACCCACTGCGCCACCATGACTCCTGTCATATATTCAATAAATGTTTTTAAAATATTATATTTTTGCAATATTAAATACATGTTAAAATGTGACAATATATTTGTTGAATATTACACTATTTGTATTGTATTTGTATTTAATAACATAAATATATTAATAAATAATGTTAAATATTTTAATATTATAATTACATACTATATTAAATATTACTTGAGTGTATAAATAAGTCATATTAAAAATGTATGTACAGATGTATATACATTGCCTAATGTTTACTTCAATATAAAAATATTTCTATTTTTTATTTATTATTTATTTCAGTGATCATTTTTTTATGTTTTATTAATTATATGTAATGTCTAAAAATATATATATTAACGTAACAATGTCAATTCCATATTTTAATTTAGTAACCCAAAATCAGTTTTGTGGTGACACGGTGACTCAGTGGTTAGCAGTGTGACCTCACACCAAGAAGGTAGCTGGTTCGAGTCCTGGCTGGACCAGTGGGCATTTCTGTGTGGAGTTAGCATGTTCTCCCCATTTTGGTGTGGGTTTCCTCCAGGTGCTTTGGTTTCCCCCACAGTCCAAATACATGAAGTATAGGTGAACTGAATAAAATCAATTGGCCATAGTTTATGTCTGTGTGCGTGAATGAGTGTGTATGGGTGTTTCGCAACACTGGGTTGTGGCCGGAAGGGTATCCGATGCGCAAAAAACATAAGTTGGAAAAGTTAGCAGTTCATTCCGCTGTGGCGACCTCTAAAAGAGAGAATGACCCAAAGAAAAATGAATGAATGAATGAATGAGTATTTAGCAATATTAAATACATTTTTAAATATGTAACAATATATGTGTTCAATATTAAACTTTTTGCATTATATTTGTATTTAATAACATTAATATATCAATAAATAATGTTAAATAATTAATATATTAAATATTACTTGAGTGTATAAACAGCATGTATATACAGGGAGTGCAGAATTATTAGGCAAGTTGTATTTTTGAGAATTAATTTTATTATTGAACAACAACCATGTTCTCAATGAACCCAAAAAACTCATTAATATCAAAGCTGAATATTTTTGGAAGTAGTTTTTAGTTTGTTTTTAGTTTTAGCTATTTTCTTGGCCCAGTCTTGATGTTTCAGCTTGTGTGTCTTGTTCCGTGGTGGTCGTTTTTCAGCCTTTCTTACCTTGGCCATGTCTCTGAGTATTGCACACCTTATGCTTTTCGGCACTCCAGTGATGTTGCAGCTCTGAAATATGGCAAAACTGGTGGCAAGTGGCATCTTGGCAGCTGCACGCTTGACTTTTCTCAGTTCATGGGCAGTTATTTTGCGCCTTGGTTTTTCCACACGCTTCTTGCGACCCTGTTGACTATTTTGAATGAAACGCTTGATTGTTCGATGATCACACTTCAGAAGCTTGGCAATTTTAAGGGTGCTGCGTCCCTCTGCAAGATATCTCACTATTTTTGACTTTTCAGAGCCTGTCAAGTCCTTCTTTTGACCCATTTTGCCAAAGGAAAGGAAGTTGCCTAATAATTATGCACACCTGATATAGGGTGTTGATGTCATTAGACCACACCCCTTCTCATTACAGAGATGCACATCACCTAATATGGTTCATTGGTAGTAGGCTTTCAGTCTATACAGCTTGGAGTTAGACAACATGCATAAAGAGGATGATGTGGTCAAAATACTCATTTGCCTATTAATTCTGCACTCTCTGTACATTGCTTAATGTTTAATTCAATATAAATATATTTATATTATATTTTATTTCATATTTATTTAATTGCGGTATAAAATCTTAACATAAAATGTCAATTCAATATTTTAATTTAGTAACCCAAAATCACTTTTGTGTAATCATTTAATGATTGTATAGTCAAATATTCAATAAATATTTAAAAAATATACCATATTTTTAGCAATATTAAAAATATTTTAAACATATAACAAAATTCATTCATTCATTTTCTTTTCGGCTTAGTCCCTTTATTTATCAGAGGGTCACCACAGCGGAATAAACCGCCAACTTATCCAGCATATGTTTTACACAGCGGAAGCCCTTCCAGCCACAACCTATCACTGGGAAACACCCATACACTCTTGCATTCACACACATACACTACAGCCAATGTAATTATTCAATTCACCTATAGCGCATGCCTTTGGACTGCGGGGGAAACCAGAGCACCCGGAGGAAAACCATGCGAACACAGGGAGAACATGCAAACTCCACACAGAAATGCCAACTGACCCAGTCGGGGCTTTAACCAGCGACCTTCTTGCTGTGAGGCAATTGTATATATATAATGTTTTATTTATATATGAAATATTATAATGCAACTAATATTAAAACTAATAATTATTTTATTAATAATAAATAAGTTTAAATTGTATTGTTGATATATGTAAATACTAGCATTTTAAAAAATGCAATATTTTAAAAATGTATATATTTGTTTTCTATATTTTGTAGCATTAAGTTAACAATATCTGATGTTAAATATGCTCAATATTTCAATTATATGTAACAAAATAGATCTTAAAATATTTGTGTGCAATAATGAATATCTATGTGAGCAGAGCACATATGCATTTTAAGTAATATTTTTTTGAAAATATATTTCTATTCCATCTTCCTCCATCACCTTTTCACTGTAACCACAACATCAAGCCAAAGCATCAAAGTCCATATATAGCGAGCAATTTCATGACCACAAACCCTCAATATATCCCTCAAACAGGAACGCGACTTGGCCTGCATTGTTCTTTTGAATCTCGCCGTTTCGTTACTCCATTAAACTCTGTGTGTCTTATGATTGCTAGGACTTAGAAATCGTATCCTCATCTCCAGCTTCTCCCATGCACAGGCCGTTCCTTATTTGCCTACGAGGAGCCATGTAATAGGCAATTGCTGCTATAACACCCCCCTCCCCAACAAACAACATGGGCAACCAAAAGCAATCTGACTGCATATCATTGTCTGCCTATATTGAGTGTTTCCAGACCCCATACCTGGTGATGGGCAGGCGTCAGAAATGATTAAGTATAGAATTGGAGAGATATGCAGAGGTCCTGGCCTTATTTGAACGTACATACTTTTGCATTGATGTACGAAGGAGGGGTGGACGGCGCTGTTTTGGTATGCCAACATCTCGCCGCTCGGCGCAGTTAGAGGAGAACAGCTGTTCATTTGAAGCTGCCTGCACCTTTTCTTGACCCCATTTTGTTCTGCGCGGCAGCTGAGACAGAGGAGGAATTAGTTGTATTACTGTGGCCCTGCCGCCGTGTGTGTTTCTGTGATTCCACTTGTATTCTCTCCATTACCGTGGCCCCTCTGTCTGATTAGGCACAACACACTCACTAACATGCCAAATCACTAGTGCGTTTCGCAGCCCAGAGCCACCGGGCCCTGGACGTACACACGCTCGCACACATCCTGCTTCGAACACACACACGCTTTCCAAAGCCCGCCACCTGTCAGAATCACATCCTGAATGAAAAGTAGCCTATTGATGTCCATTTAGCTTTGATTTGCTTGCCTTTTTCAGTTCTTACCATCCAGAACTTGCAGGGAAAAAGATAATCGAAAGAGAATCTCATGCATAGATTAGAGATTTGCAAGATGATGCATCAGGCTCTGCGTCTGACCTCATTTTTCTGGATTTATTGTTTGTTTCTAATTTGTTTTTACGGCTCTATGTGAAGTCGGCTTAATTTTTTTTGCATTTTTTTTCTTAATTGCTTTCTTTATTCATTTTTTTATTTTAATCCTTTCTAAGTTAAACTCAATTTTGATTATTTAAATAAATGTTATTAATCAAAATGGATGTCTGATTTTTTGAAACCATAAAATGTATTCAGCATATAAATGTAAAAGCCTTTACTCAAAAGCCATTAAGTATTTAATAGGGTATATACCGAGCTAGTGTTTCTTCCCATACTGATAAACTACCGGCGACCGGTTATTGTGACTTTTTTTCCATTTTATACGGTTCCTTTTACAGCATCGATGTTGTAATGTAATTAAAATACAATCAGTTAAATAGACTTTGGCATTCATTTACTTGCTCAAGCGTAAAACGAGATGAAAAGCCGTTTACTCGCTCACACCCGTCAGAATCGGCAGGCTATAGCGCAGAAGCTCTATTGAATATACTGGGGTAAAATAAATGTTCATATTTTACAGACATGGTGGGGGGAAATGTAATTTAATGCAGTGCTTCTTGTACAATCTGAGACCCACTTTATATTGGATATCACTCAGCCAGTTGAGATAGCTGATTTTTAAAGAAAACAGCCCTTAAACGCGCCAATTTTGCAATGGCATACAGTTCACCGGAAGCGCTTAACCCAGTTTACTGGCAAATTAAAAGTCCTTTAGCATACTCCGGCATATACCCTATTAAATATTTTTTTTAGGAACCCCATGTAACAAATGTTGCTTGTGTTTTTAAATAGTTTTGAGACTGCTTTTTATTTCACAATTAAATTAAGTTTGCAGTTTATTTAACCTTTTTTTAAACTTTCAATTGGATGTTATATAGTCAGAATTATGGCATATAAGCTTGCAATGCTGACTTTTATGTTATAATTTTATAGCAAACGTGCAATTTTTTGAAACAGTCCTCAGAATTGTTTACAAAAAATGCTGAATTAAACTTTATGTCTGTATGGGTAATCTGATTTATTTTTTACTATTTTTGTTAAAAATACTAATTGCTCACAATTTTGTCTTAACAATAGCAAATGTGAGTTTCTTCATTCATTCATTCATTTTCTTTTCGGCTTAGTTCCTTTATTAATCTGGGGTCACCACAGCAAAATGAACTGCCAACTTATCCAGCATATGTTTTACGCAGCGCATGGCCTTCCAGCTGCAACCCAACACTGGGAAACACCCATACACACTCATTCACAAACATACGGACAATTTAGCTTACCCAGTGCACCTATAGCGCATGTCTTTGGACTTGTGGGGAAAACATGAAAACTACACAGAAATGCTGACCCAGCCAAGGCTCGAACCAGTGACCTTCTTGCTGTGAGGTGACAGCGTTATCCACTGCACCATCGTGCTGCCCATGTGAGTTAGTATCGAGTCATTTTAAAATAAAAGAACTGTGAGAAGCTAAATTCATGATAACAAACAAACACAATCATCCACAATGTGATTTAACCTGAGGTGAAATAGCAATTTAGGAGTTTTTAGCAGATCTGGCATCCCTGACAGGTGAGTTTCTAGCTGTATATATAACAATAGTTCTTCTCACATTAAATGGTAAAATGCTTGTGAATCTCAATGCAGTTCATATATTTATAATTTAAGATGGCCAGATCTGCAAACACCACAAAGATTGCAACAGTCCACAAGCTAAACTAAGGGGGTAACCCTGAGTATTTCTGCAAGTGGTTGAAAAATTAAAATGGGTATTTTAACATTAAAAGAATTGTGAGAATCAAACTTACAATTGCAGGTCATTAAGTCAGAATTGTGGCATGTAAATGTGCAATTCAGACAATTTTTTTCTGAATTTACTTTATTTCATGGAACTGTTGCTTTTAAAACATCAGAACTATGAGTTAACATATGCCAATTCTGACAATTATTCTCATTATTTGTGTTGAAAATAAGAACCCAGGCTCATTCTGTGAGCGTACCACTACATACATTTCTTGAAAGCACCAAATATGTCCCAGGAAAAATGTATATAGGGCTACGTTTTCAGAATGAGTCTATGTTGGAAAATATAAGTATATAGCATATTACAATTCTGTCTTAATAACTTAATAACAAAATATAGTATAGTTGTTAAAAAAATTATTTATTCATTATTTTCCTACAGCCTAGTCCCTTATTTATCAATTGTTGTCACAGGAACCGGCAACTATTCCGGCATATATGTATATTACGCAGCGAATGCCCTTCCAGCCGCAACCCAGTATTGGAAAACACCCATAAACAATTACATTCACAAACACACACTCATACACTACAGCCAATTTAACTTACTCAATTCACCTATAGCACATGTCTTTGGACTGTGGGGGAAACCAGAGCACCCAGAGGAAACCCACGCGAACATGGGGAGAACATGCAAACCACACAGAGATGCCAACTGACTCAGCCGTGACCCAAACCAGCGACCTTCTTGCTGTGAGGTGACAATGCAATAGATTGCATGGATAACATGCAGGCTTCACATTTAAATATCCTACTGGTAGTTTAACATTCACAAACACTAGCCAATACAGCAATGTGATAGTGTGCAATGCACTACTTGCACTAAAAAATACTTTTGCTGCTTGTTCATTCATTCATTCATTCATTTTCCTTTGGCTTAATACTTTTATTCATCAGGGGTCACCACAGCGGAATGAATCGACAACTGTTCCAGCATATGTTTTACACAGCGGATGCCCTTCCAGCTGCAACCCAGTACTGGGAAAACACCCATACACACTCATTCACACACACACACACACACACACACACACACACACACACACACACACTATGGGAAATTTAGTTTATTTAATTCACCTATACAGCATGTCTTTGGACTGTGGGGGGAAACCAGAGCACCCGGAGGAAACCCACGCCAACCCGGGGAGAACATGCAAACTTTACATAGAAATGCCAAGGGACCTAGCTGGGACTCGAACCATTGACCTTCTTGCTGTGAGACAGTGCTAGCCACTGAGCCACTGTGTCACCCCTTGCTGCTTGTTCAAACTACTTCTTTAATTCATAATTTTTGGGGCGCAACTCAATTGTTTTATGTCAAATCTTAAATTTGTAAAAACAATTAAATTAACTTAATCGATTTGTGTGGGGACGACATGAAGGAGTCGTGTGGAACCCAGCATTTTTTACAGTGTGTGATTGATTCATCCAAAATTCACCAAAATGTCATACGGCTAATTCAGTTTTTATTATTGGATTCCATAATTCCAAACATATTTCCCACATCCCTAAAATCACTGGGCTCTATATATTTAGGATTTTTTTAAGATGTTCCAGCCAAAAAAAGAAAAGAAAAGAAAATGTCTTCACCCGCCATGAATAAAATATCTCCAGGGTAATAAAAAAAAATCTATTGCCACTCTTTCTTCTATCGACTAGTAATTCAAAAGAGAGAAAATTCTAGCGAAATCGCCTGCATTTCTTTTATAATATTCATTTAAACAAAGCTTTGGCTAAGTCATATTGATTGTGTTCTGATTTAAAAGTACCTGAGGCAGGGTGTCTCTAATCCGAAGGCTCTTTTAAAAATCACCTGGTCAGACAAATGGGACCTTTTAAAGGAGTATAATGTGTTCTTAAATTATTTTATTGATGGGAAGTGGGATGGCCTCCGCAGGTACCCATACAAATGTTTGGAACACGCTGTGAAAGGGTCAATTTGTGCTCCATTTTCCATTTCTTCATTATCTGCCTTTAAAGCCGTGCTGAGTAGCTCAATAGGGCTGCAAGAAACTTCCACCCAGACGGATTTACCACTGCCAACGTTCGCCTCCCTGTCGATTTTTAAACGCTTTAATCGCCAAATCATAATTTCCAGTAAATTGTGTTTGTCAGAAATCGCTTGTTATGCATGCATACTGTATCCATACAAAAGCAAATAACATGCTCGGTGATAAACAGTGAATTTCAAGCAATTAAAAAATACCTTAACTGCAGCTAATCTTGCTTTTGTTTGTCCCGATAGACCTATAGGTATTACAACTCGGTAATAACCAAGGATTTTTTATCTTTCTGTAATTATGTGTCAATTAGCAATAAAGCCTGCATGACGGGGTTACTTTTGCTCGCTGTGGGTTTATTAGCAGCGAGACCTGTATGACCCTGACATCAATGGGCTGAATAGCATCTCCAAATGACGGGTTAAAATGCAATTCCACTTACATTTAAACTTCCATGTAGGCACTTCAATTTAATAATGCAGTCATCATTTGTAAATGACTCCTCTTTCAGAGTCCATTAACAAGTTTTTTTTTTCCTCTATTGAACCGCGAGTCAATAGGTGTGTAATAAGGAAGTGCATGGCCCGTGCGACACAGAGGATTGTGGGGGTGGAGGAGCTGATGAGAGATTGCTCTATGAACGGGCTAATTAACGTCTGCTCGCCTGGACTTGGGGTAAAGTGGCACATTTGTGCTTCGGCAAGCCGTCGTTTTGTGAGTGACAGAGACTTGGGTTGTAGATTAGTGGAAAAATGGGCTCTTAATTAGGCGCTAACTGTAGGTGACGCTTACAAATGGGGAATAAGTTAGTCATCATCAGCGTTAGACAATTCATCAGTGAATTTATTTATTATGTTTGGGCTGTTTTTGTAAATGTTAATTTGCTATAAAACAGCATGAAGCTTGAGCACTGATTGACAATGAAGCACAAACAGTGTGTGTGTGTGTGTGTGTGTGTGTGTGTGTGTGTGTGTGTGTGTGTGTGTGTGTGTGTGTGTGTGTGTGTGTGTGTGTGTGTGTGTGTGTGTGTGTGTGTGTGTGTGTGTGTGTGTGTGTG
>CAIGQZ010001492.1:16367309-16384922 GCA_903798205.1 Danio tinwini | reverse complement strand
AGTGTTTAGACAACTGGCCCTTTTTAACTCTAACAGGGTATTTGGCACACATCCACCGTTTGAAAAGCAATTCACATCGTTTTCAAAACGTGATTCTGATTTAGCCAGGGAAAATAAAACACTGCAAGAGAATAGGCTGTGCGGAAGGTGATCAATTAAAAGATTAAGCGTTTTGCAACACATGGACGCATCTGCATGTTGCTCTAATAGCAGAGCCATCAGCTCATTTTCAGGGGCCTGCCGCCTCCTTCAGCACTGTCCACAGATCAAAGCCTGCCTCAGTCTCCCAATCCCTAAAAAGGGATGCTAATTCAACCTCCTTCATGTGCGGTTGAGAGAGACCCCTTCAATTAACTGATTTCAATGGCAGGAAACAGAGAGAGAGAGAGAGAGATAGAGTGAGAGAGAGAAAAAAAAAGATGCAAAGAGAGTCGGTCTGGAAAGGCAGCATTTCTCATTAATTCAAAAGGTCCAGCATTTATTAGCCTCGCCTCTGAGGCTTAACACTGAAAACACAGAGTATCAAAGCAGACATGATGGGTTAAATAGAGGCTATAATCTAATTAAAATATTACATAGGAGTAAATAGCTCTTTGATAACGATCTAAAGCTTCCATTAAAGAAATAGGTGCTTGAGCTTGTTTTAGGAGGAAAATTATCACTTTAAAATACAGAAAACAAGTTTGCGGGCTCTAATAAGGGAGGCTTCAAAGTGTCATCCTTATTTGACCTATTTTTTTCTCTTGGTGAAAGAAAAGGGCAGGCAAAAGTGGATATAATCAGACTAATAGCCGGGAACTGACAGAAAACGGCACGTTACACTGGGTTAACGGTGCATCCAGGTGTGCTTGAAGAGATTGGTGCTCTTGTGCACAGACCTATTGAAAGCAAGAGGGAAATAGCAGGATAATGCAAAGCCAGGCCACAAAACCCCACAGCAGATTTCTTTATATTTCCAAAAAATGGTTTTTGGAATTAGTTTGCAGTGGATTATGTGCTACACACCTGTTCTACATTCAGTGCTTTGCAAATAAACAGCACTACCGTATGCATAAATACACACAAAAATAAACACAAATTCAGAATTAAAGCAAGGGAAATTTGGGAAGTGCAATTAACATAACTCATCTACGCATGAGCCTTTTAAGTATTAAACTGCATGGATGGTTCTAAAGCGAGCCACGGCACGTTTCTCTTCCTCATGTCGTCTCAGCATCTCCAAAGTGGCCAGATGGACTGGGTCTGTTTCCTGCAGATATTGAGGCTGGGTGTTCACATTCTGCTCTCCGGGTCTGTCCTTTGACTTTGGAGGAGCTTTGGGCTTTGCAATAGTTTTGGCATACTCTAAAGCCTGGACAAAAGAAGAATTGAGATCAATTAGATTTTTCATGGTCATGCAAGATATATCGGAGGCCATATAATATATATTGGCCAAGAAATGATATTTTTAATGGTAGAAAATTTCAGTCCGAGAACAAAATTAGGCCGATATTTTAAAGCCGATAAATTCTGTATTATTTCTGCTGATTGAACCACTTCATGTGCTTGCTGTTCGCCTCTTTTTTATTATTTTAGGTATTGTGATGTGTGTTAATGTTCAGTGATTTGGTTGCTTTATATATGCACTTTTTTGTCAAGCAATATAATTTATGGTAAATTGGTCATAGAAAAGAACAGAGAACAGTGAAATTTAAAGTTCAGTCCAAACTTTTCTGAAGTTATGGTTTTATGTTTAATGTATTATGTCTTAAATTTGATAAATTTGCAGCAAACAATTTTGTGACAGCTTGGCTAAAACAAGGCTTAACTTGGGCTGTCTGTGAAAATCGCATAGACATCTAAGAATAGCCCAAACCTAGACTAGTCATCAGATTAGACAGACTTTATATGCATAGTCATTCATTTCTGTTTATTTGATGAAATAAACAGAAATGAGTTGTTGCCTATTCTTAGACGTCTATTAGATTTTCACCGACAGCCCAAATTTAGCCAAGACGACTATGTTTAGACATCTATTAGACATCTTGTAGAAACAAAAAATGCTTGCTGGGTGATGTCCCAACACAAATCATTTGTTTTTACAGTGTGGTTTTGCCTTTTGTTTTTGCCTTTTGTTGCAATCATGCAGAGAATATCGGCTAATATATCAGCCTCTAAATCAAAAGAGTTATTGGTTATGGGTCAAAAATTAAATATTCTGTTAGAATTTATATTGAAATATTGAATATTCAGTGGCAACGTGGTGGCGCAGTGGGTATCGATGGTCATGCAAGATATTTCGGAGGCCATATCAATCAATATTGGCCAATAAATGATAATTTTAATGTTAGAATTTTCAGTCCGACAACAAAATTAGGCAGATACCTTTAAGCCAATAAATTCTGTATTATTTCCGCTGGTTGAACTACTTCATGTGTGCTTGTTGCTCGCCTTTTTTTTTATTTTATTGTTTTACTGGTATTTTGATTTTGATTATTGTTCAGTGATTTGGTTGATTTACATATGCATTTTATTTTGTCAGGCAACATATTTTATGGAAAATTGGTCATAGACAAGAACAGAGAACAGTGAAATTCAGAGATCAGTCCGAACTTTTCTGAAGTTAAGGTTTTATGTGTAATGTCATATGTTCAATCCACTTACATTTGATGAAAACTAATAAGTTAACTTAATTCCTTCATGCCCAGCCAACAATTTTGTGTTTAATAGATGTCTAATAGACAGATCTAAACGTAAACAGTTTGGCTAAAACAATGCTAAACTTGGGCTGTCAGTGAAAATCTAATAGACATCTAATAGCCCAAAACTAGACTAGTCATCAAATAGACAGATTAGACAGACTTTAAATGTGTAGTCATTCATTTCTGTTTATTTGATGACTAGTCTAGTTTTGGCCTATTCTAGGACAACTATTAGATTTTTACTGACAGCCCAAATTTAACCTTGTTTTAGCCAGGACGAGACGTCTATTAGACATCTATTAAACATTTTGGAGAAACAAAAAATGTTTGCTGGATGTTGTCCCAACACTAATCAATTGTTTTACAGTGTTGTTTTGCCTTTTGTTTTTGCATCCATGCAGAGAATTTATATTTATCGGCTAATATATCAGCCTCCAAATCGAAAAAGTTATTGGTCATGGGTCAAAAACTGAATATTCAGTTAGAATTTTTATTGAAATATTGAATATTCAGTTGGAATTTAAAACAAATGGTATATGACATACACATAAACCACTCTGGATGAAAAACATACAATATATGATTTACAGATTAAGTAAAGCTCATGTTTTCAGAATGAGATTCTCGTACCTTCCTCCTGGGAACTGCGTCCTTGTCGTCGCTGCCCACTGAGTCCTTGGCTGACAGAGACGGAATCCTACTTATCTTCTTGTTCTGTTCACGGATCACATTTGAATACAGCTTCTGTCGTCTAATTTTCTCTGCCTGACAGCAGTGAAAGAAAGAGCAGCAAGATTACAAAAGGGAGCTTTAATTACCTAAGCCATTTCTCCCCTAAAGCTCCTCTGTTTTCTTTGTACGTCCCTCCACGAAGCTCCTCAACAGCAGCAAACAAAACCAAATAAAACACATCAGCCCTCTAGAAGCAGTGTTAACACCTCTCTTAGGCTGTGAGTGGTGCAAAAAGTTATTTTACGTCAACATTTTTACATCAGCTGAGCTGGAAAATGTCTTTCTTCTCGCTTTGCTTGTCGATGGATATAGACTCATTGGATTAGTTGATCCATTTCTATTGTGTTAAGAAACAGAAGTCTTTTAAATTCATGAGGAAATGAAAAGAGCGTGTTATTGAGACACGGACACACTTGACAATTGGATGTAGCAATTAGGGATTAGCTAAATCAATATTCAACAAGGAGAGCGCCAATTATCCATTGAGTCTTTCCCATATAATGGCACACACATTATGTGGATTAAACAACATTATTTATGAACATCGTCAGATGCTTAAAGGGATAGTTTGCTCAAATTGAGTTAATTGAGCCATTCAGTATGTAGGTGACATTTTTCTTCACTAAAATATTTATTCTTTTTAGCTGAAACAGTGGGTTTTGAAGAAAACAACAATAAATACCCATGACTCCTAATGATGCATATGAAGCAAACTAATTTTGCTGTACAAGAAACTGCAATTTTTTCAACATTACTACCTTTAAATCTACAACCAAATGGCACTGAACACATTCACAACAGTCAGAAGCATGACCTCGATGTCTTTAAAGGGACAGTTCACTCAAAAATTAACATTTACTCACTGTTTACCTACAGCATCAAGTGGATGTGTTCCAAGACATACTGGATTTTTTTTTACTGATTTTTAATGTTAAAGATGCTAAAATAAAGGAAATTTTTTTAAATTAAATTAAACCTGAACATTTTAATCATTAACAAACAAAGTGATAAAAGTTTTAATAATAAAAATTCTATTATTTTATGTGTAGTAACCTCTGACTCCCATGATAGCCATGACTAGGGCCAGACAGAATCTGCAGGCATTTTTTGCTATTTCTGCGTAGAATTTTGTTAAAAAATCTGCAGATTTATGTGGAATAATTTTGGGAATATCATAACTAAAACCTTAATATATGAGATAAAAATTAATAGCTTTTATCTTTTATTTAATGTTTACAATGCAATCCAATTAGATACACTTTATTTGGTAAACAAAGCAAGTCTCTCATATAATAAATCTACTAAAAGACTGAAAATATTACTTTAAAAACGGTATTGTAAATAAATCATATGAATATATTTATATTAGTCAATAATATTACTTAAATTCATTTAAAAAACTGAATAAATATAAATGTACACACGTTTACACAAGTAAATATACTGCATCAATGATGGATAGAAATTTTGCAGAAATCTGCAGAATTCTGCATGCGCAGATATTGTGTGGGCCTAGCCATGACTCCTGATGATACTTATGAAGCAAACTAATTGTACTGTGCAAGAAATTGGACTTTTTCAACAATGGCACTGAACACATCCACAACAGTCAGAAGCATGACCTCAATGTCTTTAAATGGATAGTTTACCCAAAAATGAACATTTACTCACTGTTTACTTACAGCATCAAGTGGATTTGTTCCATGACATAATGACCCTTAAATTATGATGTTCATGCAGCACTGGATTTTTTTTACTGTTTTTTTAACGTTAAAGTTGCTACAATAAAGAAAACTTTTAGAAATGAAATTAAACCTGAGCATTTTACTTATTAACAAAGTTATAAAAGTTTCAATAACAAAAAATCCATTTTTTTTTTATAGTAACCTGTGACTCCCATGATACCCATGACTGCTGATGATACTTATGAAGCAAACTAATTGTACTATGCAAGAAACTGGACTTTTTCAACATTACTACCTTCAAATCTACAGTACAAACAAAAGGCACTGAACACATTCACAACAGTCAGAAGTATGACCTCGATGTATTTAAAGGGATAGTTCACCCAAAAATGAACATTTACTCAACGTTTACTCATGTTCAAGTGGTTCCAAACATTTATGACTTTATTTCTTTAGCTCAACAAAAAAGGCGATATTTTGAAGAAAGCTGAAAACATGTAACTTTCGACTTCCATAAAAACAAAATACTACGGAAGGCAGGGGTCATGGGTTTCCAGCTTTTTTTAGTTGATCCTTATTCGTGTTTAACCAACAAAAAAAAAAGAAACTCATAAAGGTTTGAAACAAGTGGAGGGTCACTAAATGACTTTTGGGTGAACTATTCCTTTAATAAATGTCAATCGTATTCATATCAATTACTTCCAAAGAGCTAGTAGCCAATGGCTTGTATAGTTTTTACCCACCAAGGACCACAGATTTAGCTAAAATCATCTTGAATTATTTAAATCTTCTTTAGTGTTTTGACTTTTCTTTCACTTTTTGTCTGGGCTATTCTTTTAAGTTCAAATAATGTGGAAATTTGTATTTACCACAGCTTTTGGTACCATATTTGTTGGTCCAAGACCTCCAAGCTTCACCTCCTGTTTCATGTCCTTGTAATCCCTCAGCGTATAAGCCTGCAAAGAAATTTACCAAACAGATATAAATTTTATGCATATATATTTCATTTTTGGTCATCGTGACTGTTTAAATAGTGAACATACTGTGAGAAAAAGTGGGGAGAAACTGTCTTAATCCTAAAGTGCACTCATGCAACAATCCACAAACAAAAGCGCTAATCAGGTCAGGCTCCTCCGGGTTCTCAGGACTCAGCCATTGGTCATGGACACTGCAGGATGGCTGTTTTCCACTCTGATCTGCTTCCTTTGGGCTGCCACACTAGCTGTTTTACTAATTTATCCCATAATCCTATGAGACATGATGGCGGGCCCAAGCAAGGTGAAGAGAGCAAGCTTCTCAAAGAAAAGCAATCTGTTTTATGGTGTAAGAACCGCATAATCCTGACACAGCATCAAGTGGATGTGTTCCATGACATAATGACCCTTAAATTATGATGTTCATGCAGCACTGGATTTTTTTTTACTGATTTTTAAGGTTAAAGATGCTACAATAAAGAAAAAATTTTTTAGACGAAATTAAATCTGAACATTTTATTCATTAACTAACAAAGTTGTGAAAGTTTCAATAATTATTACTATTTATTTATTTGGTCACACTTTATTTTGACGGTTCATTTGTTGAATTTAAGCTACATTGCATCTACATGCCAACTAATTCTCATTAGATTAGACATAGACTGTTAGGTTAGGGTTAGGGTTGGGTTTAGAGTTAGGGTTAGTGTAAGTTGACAAATAGTTGCAAAGTTTCTCATAGTCAGTTAAATGTCTGTTGAAGGAGCAGTATCAACAGAAATTAAGCAGACAGTCTACTAACGCTCAAATGAACTATCAAAATAAAGTGTTACCTATTTATTATATTTTTTGTAATAACTTGTATGAATGACTTTCTCCTGTTGATAACAAAACTCAAAAAATCCATTTTGTGACAGTAAGTGGGGGTCCATTGTTGTTTTAAACCCTAATGATTTTCAGTGTATAAACAAAATGGCTTAATACCATACAATTATGAAAAATGTTTCATTTTTTAAACTTGTGTTGGTTTTAATTCATATTTCCCTAATATTTTTCCCTACAGAGAAAGATAAATCCTATATTGTTTTGGACTAATAATAATAATAATAATAATAATAATAATAATAATAATAATTCCTTACAATTATATAGCGCTTCTCTGGACACTCAAAGAGCTTTACACATTGGGGGGAATCTCCTCAACCACCACCAGTGTGCAGCATCCACCTGGATGATGCGATGGCAGCCATATTGCGCCAGACCGCACACCACACACCAGCTGATTGGTGGAGAGGAGACAGAGTGATAAGCTAATTATGATATGGAGATGGTTAGGAGGCCATGATGGACAGAGGCCAGTGGGAAAATTTGGCCAGGATTAAACCCCTACTCTTTTTAAACGACCACTGAGAGTCAGGACCTCGGTTTAACATCTCATTTGAAAGACAGCACTCACTGAGCAGTATAGAGTCCCCATCTATATACTGGGGCGTAAGGACCCACACAGACCGCAGACTGAGCGCCCCCTACTGGTCTCACTAACACCACTTCCGGCAGCAACCTAGCTTTCCCTTGTGGTCTCCCATCCAGGTACTGACCGGGTGCAGCCCTGCTTCGTTTTTAGTGGGCGACCATGTGGGAATTGCAGAGAGCTAGCTGCCAGACTACATTTACTTTCATTGTTACGACAAACTTTTAAAACTATATTGATCTATAAATGCATTGATGCAACAATAAAGAAAATTTGGTCAGCTCATTTCAAAACTTTTTTTGTTTTTCTTTTAACACATTTTGAAAAAAGCCTTGCTGTTGATAACGTTGATTTGGTTTGGTTTTCGTTTGATTTTCAGAGTATGGTTGACAGTAGATGACATGAGTGTCAATAAATGACACAATAAATTAGGGCTGCACAATGAATCATTTCAGCATCGAGTGCGCATTCGCAATAGTCACATCGCCGTATTTGCAATGTGGAGTTGGGATTATTATTGTTGATCAGTAATGGACAATGTACAGTGTTTACATTTTACATTACGGTTGATTATTCAATAATAGGGGCAGGAGAAACTAGCGATATGCATAAGGTGGCGCTTCTAGTAATAGCGGATCGAACATATATCAGTGTTGCATTTCTAAGAAATATGTGCTGTTAATAAAAGAAATACATCTCAAAACTTTTTGATGCATCTTGCCCTCTTTATTTACAAATATCATGATATATTGTGGATGGTTCTCTTGTGATACAGTATATGGCTGATACCTTGATCTATTATTATCGGGGGCAAAATATGATAATATCATATCGTATCGTTCTACTGTAACTGAATATCTGAATACTTATTTCACTTTTATCTTTGCTCTATCTTATTTTTTTATTCTTGCAATTTACAAGTCTACAAGATTATTCCAATTAATCTAAATTAATGATTTAATTCAAAATAGAGCTATTTAAGTCGTCTGCCGAAATTGTGATCATATCGCAGCAAAATAAAATTTCACAAAGTCAGATTTTTCCAATATCGTGCAGCCCTACTATAAATATCTTTTTTGTGTGTGTTTGTTTGTGTGTGTGTGTGTGTGTGTGTGTGTGTGTGAACTGTCCCTTTAACACACTTTCAACTAAATGGACACAACTATTGAGTAAACATAAATATTCCCTCTGTGTAAACAGCTGTGGTACATTGCTGTTGAGTGTGTCTTTCCTAAGAGGGACTTTCCTGCAGAGCTGAAGGTGCTAGAGGACAAAGAGGCCATCATTAAATGCAAATCACCATCTTACCAGCCCTGCTCCGCACAGACGGGGGGTTCTGCTTAATCACCTTATCCTCTAACGCTTTTCAATGTCGTCTTTGTGACCGCACCTTATATCATCATCTCATTTCAATTAAGTGTGTCTTCAATTACTTATACAATTAACCTGCTGTCTGAATCAGCCCACACAATAATCGTTACATCTGCAACAGGCCCCATTGAGATACTGTCATGGCAACTTAAAGATGGCTACTTAGCACTATGTCATCATTTTACTATTTGTTGTACTATTTTTTTTATTAGTCTTAAATGAAAAATGCTTAAACTTTTTGATGCCGACCTCCAAAATATGATTCTTTTAGAGGTTTCATGAGGATAATGAGGATTCATTATTAAAATTGTAATATTTCAATCTAAACTTCCTACATTTTTAAAGTTGCTACTTGGTCCTGGAGCTAACCCTGGAGTAAATAAACATCTTTTAAACATATTTTATGAAATTAATTTTATTTTATGAGTTATATTTAGTCAGATATTCCCAAAGCAAAGTATAATAAGCTTACATTATTAGAAAAGAAATGCTGATCAAAATGAGTTGTACATGAGTATTTTTCATTCATTTAAAAACTAATCTCTGTACACATGAAAAGTAAAAGCATGTGATGCAATGTCAAGAGCATTCCAAACCAACAGGAGTTTATAAAACATAAAAACCCAATGTTATTCATAAAACGTATTCACTTATTATTATTTTTTTTTAAAAAGGTATTGCCAGTAGACATTTTTATTTATTGATTAATGATCAAGGCTTATGTGATGATTCAAAGTGGTGCAATTAAGTCAATATGCAAGTTAAATATGTTAACTTAAAGCCTTCTTCTGTCAAGTTTGCTTTTTTATAGACCAAAACGTTTCATTTGGAAGTGGTGTTTGTAAATGAGACCCCTGGTGACAATATAACCCTAAGCATAAAGACATGATGGCCAATCAGAAGCCTTAATAAAGAAGACAGTGGATCACGATCAGGCGTCAAACAAAGGAGAAAATAGCACATAATCCAACGCTGAGGCAAACTCTCAAGTATTACACACTATGGTGCGGCTTAAGGCGGTCGCCTAGGGCCTCGGGATTCTTGGAGGGCCCCACGAATGCTGCTATTGTATATTTATTGTGAATGTAAGAGCAAAGACGAGCGCGTACGCATAAATCATGACCAATGCACATTGCGCAATGCACAAACCCCATTCACAAATACAAATACAAAGCTCTGTATAATTCATACATGACAAATAGCTGAAAACGATAATAAATACACAACAACAGTAAGAATAAAAGCAGAAAATATTAGAAACATACCCTGCAGCACCACACTCTATTTTGCATAACACCACCCGTGATCAGCTATTGGGTAAACTAAAATGACATAAAGTATTCCTACACAGATTCTACATATCTCACCAAATTGCTCACGTTTGATATAAACCCCAAAAACAGTGTCTTAAAGTCTTAAGTAATATAACGTCACAAGTGTCCAATCTTTTTATTTTATTTAGTTTGTTTTATGGACAAATGTTTTACAAAACACTTGCACTTTCATTTGCAATACTTTGCAATACTTTGTAATATGTTAATAAGAATGTATACACTTAAATATTAAAATCATACTTTTTGTGCTATTTTCTTGCTGTTTTTACACCAGTGGGCCCATTTTTTTATCTCTCCTAGGGCCCCTCAACCCTACGAGCCGGCACTGGTTTTTTGTTTAAGTGTCTTGGCTAATTTATATGACGCTATTCTATAGCATGGTATAGCCGCTATGATAGTTCCTGCAAATTCTGAACAAATATTAAATTATTTCCGAAAAAGTATTTAAGAATTGTTCTCTACACTTGAACTTCACAGTCAAATATTTAACATTGACTTTACAGACTAAACCTGATAGCAGCTTGGTAGTATCACAAACTAGACAAATGAACACTAAAATACACACCTTATAAGTTGCTTTAGCCCTCAGCTGTCTGTGTTTCTCCATTTGTGAAAGATAACCTTCCGAGCCGCTCCTATGGATTGGATTCAGCTGCTGGTCTCTATCTGAACTGAGTTCTGTGTCGCTCCCATTCGCTCGGGCTATAGGGGGCAGCACTGTGTAAGGACCAGAGATCTGTGTCGAGGGCACACAGGGTCCCACACTCTCCTCATCACTGGTCAAAAGCTCAGGTGGACAGTGAAAGGCCTCCACTTCTGGGGATATGGGCAATTTTAGCATTGGTATCCTATAGAAACATGGAGTATAACATGAATATCAACACCTAGAGATTTTTTTCCATAGCATATAAATAAAAAATAATAATTCTTTCATTGTGTTTGTAGTTTGTAGCATGCCATTTTTGTGGCTATGGTGGCACCAGCTAGAAAAGAAGGGTTTATTCAACCTCAGATCATTCAACATGTTGGAATTGTTTTCTTCAATTGTTTTTTTTTTTGTGTGTGATTTGTAAAATGCAAATCAATGGCCTTCAGAACTTTGAAAGTAAATCAACCATATACAGGTAAAACAAAATGAATCCCCTCTTCATTATAAACAAACAGTGTCAACTCAGACTTTCACAAATTAGTCTGTCAAATAAAGGTTTATAATGTTACATTAAGTTTACCTCAAAAGTCCTCAATATATTGTCAGGACGCATGAGTATTTAGTTTTGCCTGTATGTTTTTTTTTTCTTTTATGTTCTAACTCTCTTTAATATTACAAATATTATAATTCTAATAATAATATTAATAATAATAATATTCTAATGAGAATCACACTAGATAAAAAAAACCTCAATATATATTTTCTTGTGAATTTTTTTGATGTTTTTGGGACTTATTGACTTTAAAGCAAATTTAGTGTCTGCTTGTGTTCTTGAAATATTTCATTTCTTATTTAATATTTTTAGTCCATGTTAATCACACAGTTTCCAAATATGAATGATGCATTTTTCCAAAAATGTTTTTACTTCTAAAAAATGCCAAGAAGATGAAAAAATCTTGAATTTTTTTCAAGAGTTTTATTATTTTAATTTAATCTAATTATTTTAGAGTTTTTTGCCTTTATTGTGACATCACAACAGCTTTACCACTCTGACATTTAAGAAATGCCACCTAAAATTGTTTGAAATAATTTTAATGTAGAACTTAAAATCATTCTTATTTTAAAAGAATCATACTGATGTCTTTCCATTAACAAATTGTATTGTAGTTTATTATTTTTGAATAAATTATGCCCTACATTGCAAGAACCTAAATGAGGATATATGCGGATATATGAAACCTATATGCAGTATATATGCACATATATGATAATATATATGCTGCATATATGTGTAAATATGCCACATAAAGGCATACAGGTCATATATGTCTCCTGCATTGCTTCTTTAAATCCACATATAAGCCATATATGTACATACAAGATGTATATATGACAGTAAATAATATTTTACAAGATATTTTTCAAGACACTTCTATACAGCTTAAAGTGACATTTAAAGGCTTAACTAGGTTAATTAGGTTCACTAAGCAGGTTAGGGTAATTAGGCAAGTTATTGTACATTGATGATATGTTCTGTAGACTATCTTAATATTTAGCTTAAAGGGGCTAATCATTTTGTCCTTAAAATGGTGTTAAAAAAAATCAAAAGTGCTTTTATTCTGGCCAAAATAAAACAAATACTTGACTTTCTCCAGAAGAAAAAATATTATCAGACATACTGTGAAAATTTCCTTGCTCTGTTAATTATCATTTAGGAAATATTTAAAAAAGAAAAAAAAATTCAAAGGAGGGCTAATAATTCTGACTTCAACTGTATATATATATATATATATATATATATATATACATCATGCCATATAATCTGATAATTGTAAGTAATAATTCCAAAAAGCCACTGACTGTATAAAGCCACATAAAACAATACGAAAATACGATGTATATGTATTCAGCGGCTAATCAGCCGGAATCAGCAGAGGTGAAGTAACGGCAACCCTTAATTATGCAGACTTAATATAACCTAATATAAAGGAAACAGATGAGTTATAAAAAAAATTCACCCCCCTCACAGTTGTCATGAAGGGTAATATTAGCTATAAGAACCTAAATCGTTCTTTGTACCACGCTGTAAACACCTTTTTTTCTGCTGTAAAGTTGGCCCTTTTAAAAGTGGGATTCAATAGAAATTTGCTCTATTATGGAGCTAGGACTAACAGAATTTCGATGAATTGCAGTATCAGTTACTTCCGTATTTGCTTGACGAGGGACAGCGGAAAGTTGCCGCTTGGGCACCACTGACCCACATTAAAATTGCACACCACAGCCTTAAAAATAATGTAGTGTGCAAACATAATACTGTTGGTTCATGTTTGCATACTTGCCTAAAGTATACTTCTGAACTTGCCTGAGTCTGTTATGATTTCTGAATGATGCATTCTCATTAAGAAGAGGTTTCCCAGCCTGCCTCTGAAAAGCATTTCTGTCCACAGCCTGTACCTCCAAACCAGATTGAGCAGCTGGAGAAGTTGCAACTGCTTTTGGAGCCAATCCCATCTGCTCTACTGAATTGAGAAGTACAGAGTTTTGATAACCTGCTTGGAAAAATGGTGGGTTAAACAGATCCCACTGCAGTGCTTGAGAAACAAGAGTAAAAATAGTCTCTTTTTGAGAAATATTGAGTGGTTGTGTTTGACTGGCAGGAGTGTGGAGGTTTATGTTAAGGTTGACGGTTGGTAGAGCATTAGTGTGAGATGGAAGTCCAGACTGGTTTTTTGGTGGGTCATGATTGTAGGCCATTGAAGCTTCCTGTGTCTGGTCATTAATCACAGTGACTTGTTTCTCTGTAAGTGGTATAAGCTGAGCTTTGGGTTTAGATCCAGGAACTGGAGGCTTGAGCTGATCTGGGTGGTTGCTGGTTTGCTTTTTCGGTACCTTCCGTTCTTTATGGCTCTGCTGTATTGGGTACACAATAAAAAAATTTCAGTTTAAAATCTAATTTAAAATCTCAAGTATGCTTTTTCTGTGCTTTAACTGGATAGTTTACAAATACTTTTTACTCACTATTAACTTACCTAAACCTGTTTAGGTTTCTTACTTCTGTTGAAAAGTAGATAGATAGCTAAAAGCTGAAAACCTGTCATTCATAGTAGAAAAAAATACTATCGAAATCAATGATTACAGGTTTTCAGCTTTCTTCAAAATATCTTCTTTTGTGTTTAACAGAACAATAGACCCTTTTCACATTTCCAGGTTTCTCAGTAGCGGAAGTCGTCATAGTTGGGAACACTTAAGCCTGGTTTATATTTCTGCATCAAGTGATTGCCGTAACCCACGCCGTTACCCACGTAACTCGCACGTAGCTGTGCATTTATACTTCTGTGCGCTGTTTGTGTTTTTTCTGCATTACACTTCTGAAACACTAGTTGGTTTCTCTGTGTCGAGTTTCTTCGCTGGTGTTCTGTTTTTTCTGAACACTTCCTTAACGTACAAGTTGCTCAAATTCGCTCAACCAGCGGACGTGCAACAACTTCAATCATAAGGTTCATGGGACTCCACACTTGTAAACACTCCCTGCATCGGGCGCGCAGCTCTCACCTCCGCCCACACTCGTCATCGCTACCAAGCCGACCAATCACAGATCCTGCGCTATGCGTACGCGTTACTTTTTTTGAGAGGTGCGCATCAACGTCGCCGATGGTTACGGCGAGGGGCTGTGCAGACTGATGATGGCAGCCAGAAGAGAAAATAACTAAAATAAAAATGAATTAATTTACTGTTCTGCCCCGCTGCATTAGAAACCCCTCCCACAAGCAGTAATTATTTTTTTGTAATTTGAAGCAAAGATGATATACTACATACATAAAAACATATAACTGTTCATACGTTTTTTTTTTATCAAAATATTAAAAACTTTTAATGATTTAAGATGCTGATGACTGTTAAATGTGTCGTAATAGGCTTGTGAAAAGGGTCCATGAAACTCATATGGGTTTTGACCAAATGAAAAGAGTAAATGATGACAGAATTTTCAGTTTTGGGTGAACTATCCCTTTAAGGAATACAGATCATTAAGGAGCAGTTCTCAGTAATAAACAGGAAAATATTGCACAACTGTGCAAAGACTGTCAATTCTAAAAGATCAACAAGCTATACCGAAGGAATTTGCAGTCAATTTGTGAAATTTATAAAAAATTTGTGAAATTTGTGAAAATTTGTTAAAATCTAAATAATCAGAAATGTAAGGTAAAATATCATCTTTCATCTCTAAGTCTCTAAGTCATCTCTAAGTCACAATGGCAAGTTACCACTTTCTTAACGACAATTGCTATTCACTAGCCTTAAAGGGCAGAGTGTGAGTAGGTCATTTTTAAACATTTCTCCTTTGTGTTCTAAAAAGTAGGGCAAATAGTATAAAATGACACCATGGTTAGTCAATAATTATTCCAGGTGGATGCTGCACACTGGTGGTGGATGTGTAAATTGTTTTGAGTGTCCAGAAAAGCACTATATAAATGTAGGGAATTATTATTATTAATTATTACAGAATTTTATTTTTGGTCAAACTATACCTTTTAAGTGTACTTAAAACCCCAAATAAGCAGGCCAAAAAATCTGCCCACACATTAAGATGACACAAGATTAAATTCTAGGTGTTGTTTTCAAAGTCTCAATGCACAAAAGAATGATATTAGCATAATCAAATAACTCCCCCAAATATGATGAGGGCTCTTTGGCTAAAATCCATTAGCCCAAAATAATGCTCTTTAAAAATTCAATTACAAATTCAAGTCATGACGAATGTATTGACAATACCTTACCACACACTTTAATTTGAAATATCGCAGGGCAAGGGCTAAAAAGAATCCATCCTATTGAGCAGAGATATGTCCTTATATAACTGTGGCTTCATGGCTATTGTCATGAACGAGGGAAGAGAAAGACAGGAGCATTTATATAATGTTTCTTTGTGGTGAGCCTGGCATGCACAGGGGAGCGACGGACATTATTCTTGTGAGGTCTGGGGCTGTGCCTCAGCATGTAATGCCTCTGATTTAGCCAACACCAGCTTGCACCATTCTTAATGGGAAAATATTTACACTCCTCTGCTTGCCAGCATTAAGGTGACCGTTCAAGTGCTCAAAATAATGATGCTTCTCCATTCCCCCTCTTTCCTCAGCACAGGCTCCTTTTCAAGACATTTCAGAGGCTCCATTGTGCCTGAACAACTCTATCAGAAATTGCGTCCATCACAGCAGAAATGAAATCCCGGGTGACAGTGTGCCCACTGTGCAGACATTTTCATCTTGAGAGGAAGCCCTCGCAGACTGTTATGCATTAGGGCAATGGATTGTGCCAAGCAGCCCCACCTACGTTTGCACAGATAGAGATGGATGGAATCAATAAATTGAGCTCTACCTTCAGTTTTTGTGTTTTTTGGAGCCACATCAGCTCGGGATCCTGGACATTGTCTTGACTCTCCGGGCTACAAGTGCTGATAGTCTCGTAAGAGGTTCGCCTGGGCTGTGGGAAAAGCAGAAATACGGGAGTGACTGTTTGCTAAGCCTCCTTTTAACAATTCACCTGTTTGCCGTGTCGATGAAATTCTATTATTTCACCTTACATTTATATTCAAGTATTGACTGCAAGCAACAGGGGCAAACTGTGCACTGTTAGAGGAAAACAAAGGCATTTGTGAGTTTGAGAAGAAACGTCTGGCCACACACTGCTTTTGGTCTAAATGTTTGCTGACAACTGCAATAAATAGCCCACCTACTCAAAAGTGGAGGGGTTGTCTATAAAATAACGCAGCCTTCAGCGTCTGGCAATTTTTATGATCAACTTTTTATTCTTAATTACTAACCACGGCTCTTCTGAGCTGTCCTACATCTGTCTAGAAGAGTGTTCTATTGATTCTCTTTAAAATGATTCTCTCGAAGCCGTTTGGAGATAAGTGTCTAGATACATCCACGTTACATCAGTGCACTCTCTCAATTTTTCTTAATGTACCCGTTCAGAGGCGGAATATCTACAGCTAATGCTGTAATGAAAATCATTTAGTAAACTTCCAGTCACTTTGGCTGCTGAGGACAATTCTCAGCGATCGATGGTATTGACAGCTTGCGGCGTCCCTGAATGCATGCGGCTAATTCTGAAAGCGTGAATAGACGAAGGTCAAAGAGACACATGCAGCAGTGAGTGGATTGAGTTGTAACATATCCATCAATAAACAGGCAGCCATGCTGGTCCATTTATTTAGCGAAAGGCCATGTGCGCAAGGAACTGATTTGTGAACAGCCTTCAACGTTACTGGACCGGAGACACTGATTGAACAGTTATTCATCTGAAGAAAAACCAACACGATCTCACGGCAATTCGTAACTTTTTGTTTTAGTGGCTAATTCGTATAAATTTGTACGATCTCATTCGTACAATTTTGTACGATTTCTTATCCCCCAATGACGATTGGGTTTAGGGGTGGGGTTGGGTGCCAAGTCTTCTTTGTAAAACCGTATTTTCGTATGACTTAACTCATTACGATGTTTGTATGATTACGAATTCAAAAAAGAAAAAAAAAGATAGGTAGATATATAGATTTGCTGTTAATTTACTAAACTTCAGGCCATCCAAGATGTTCCTGACTTCGCTGTAACATTAGATTTTAAATTTGAAGGTGTGGTCTTTGATGATGAAAACAATGGCTACTGTTACTTTTGAGAGTCAAAAAATAAATAAATAAATAAAAATAATTTATATATATATCT
>CAIGQZ010001492.1:16352968-16366909 GCA_903798205.1 Danio tinwini | reverse complement strand
GAGTCAAATCAAATAGTTCTGCATATAAAAATGCATAATTAATAAATGAATGCACCAAGGTTAAAGAGGCTGTAGATTAAGTTTAATATTGATAATGTCCATGTAAATAATGTTCAGTTTCTTTCACAAACCGTTTCACTACATGACCTCTTAACGTATCATCAGTCATCACGGGTATTAATATTGTTTCGCATTCATGTCACTCAAAGTGCCAGTAGTCATTGACTTACAATTTATAGATCAATAAGCCTCCTCCTATGTCATAGATGGCTAAGGGTATGTTTATTATGGGTTGAATTTTCATTTTTGGTTAAACAATCTAGGATTTATTTTTAATTCAGTAAATGATCGATCTAATTAAAATTCCTTTGGGGTTTGGTCAATTCACTTCTAATTTAAGAACTAAACGAAAATTTGGTTTGGATAGGAGAAAAAAAAGATCAAAAAAGTTTGTCAATTGCAAAACAACATAAACAGGCAATGTGCAAACATTCCCAGTAGTGGCTCTCATTATAAATGAAAACATCAATTGGAGTGAAAACGCATTGTAAAATCCATTGTTTGTTAATAGGAAGCCACACATAGAGCCATTTTCCTGTATAGCGCAAGGATCATTTTGAGTAGAGAGATTGAGCCATGCAGTAACAGGTGTGTGAGTATCAGACATCACAGACCTGCCCTTCATGTCCTCTTAGCCGCAGCAGGCCACAACCTCTGCCCCATCCACGACCACTGCCTTTTGTCCACCATTTTAATAATCTCAATCAAATTGAGGAAATGATCAAACAAAATTGCATTTTGAGCTTCATAAGCTGTGTAATATCTATTCTGTTAAATTGGGGCCCGTAATTGCCTCTTGGGGCGAGACGTGGCACAACAAAGTCAGGCGATTGGAGCTTGCCATTTTCCTCAAGACTGGGAAACACAGCTTTTGCGATGAAGACATCAAAGGGCCGCAATTCTTGAATTGCATTTGGTTGCTATTGTGACCGCCCAGGCAATCTTGATTAGGTGTTTACACTGAGGTAGGGTATACAGTGGCAGAGAGCCGCGGAGCCTTGGTCTAGAGCTATTAAGAGATTGTACATTATGTTCCTGGCTTTGAAGTGAGGGTCTGGGGGATGACGAGGGATTGGGGCTGAGTGCAATGGCAGAAGATTGCACTGCTACTTCTGTCTTTATCAAAGGGGTCTCTGCTGGAGCTCATCATCACTCCCACACACGCCAGTTGGAAGTTGGTGCATTATGAGATTGTGTACATTTAATAACACGGCTAATTATTGTGAGTTAGGGGTTTGTGAAAGAGTAAATAGTGGCTTTTTAAAAGCCCAACAGACGCTCGCCGATAATGATGCCCAAAACTGATGGGAGCTAAGGAGCTTTTTATTCCCTTTGAAGGAAGCAGGCCACAAAAAAGTAAATAAAAGGGTAAAGGTAAAGGCTGTGTATCAAATTTACGAACAGACGCTTAGCTCCATAACGAACGTAAGCCACAAGGTTTTGTGCTTTCACATAGTAGGCAAATGACAGGAAAAAGCTAAACTTTAACCAAGTGGTAGAAGTATTTTGATTGCTCTTCATGTGTTACAATGTACTGGAAAAAGCCTTCTTGTATGATAGTCAGCCACATGCATTTGTTTAGAAATAGAGATATTAACACGTTTGCAAATTTCCAAATAAATCATTCTAGCGTGATCTTAAAGATCACACTGAAAAATGCTGTGTTGTTTCAACATAAATTTCAATAAAATGAAGACTACTCCAATCATTGGGTTACATTTTTTAAAATTTTAACCAAACAGTTGGCATTGTCCATATTTGAAACAACTCAATATGCTGTTTGTAAATGATTGAACAGAACTGTTGTACAAATAAGTATGTCAAAATGACAAAGATTAAAGACATAAATATAAAAGAGAAATATAAAACTATCAAAGTGGTATATCTGGAAATGAGTGGAGTTAAAGATCCCTTTGGGAATTTTTTGTTAGTAATTCTGTCAGTAGAATGCGCTTTTTCTGCCCAAATTCCATAATTAAGTACAAAAGTTTTTAAAAATGAGATGAATGAATCCAAACAGATAGATTCCACATGTACAATTGATCAGAACTTACAGAAAGGTCTTTTATTTTTAAGTTATTACTTTCAGAAATCAACTGTTGCGCTCTGAAGTCATTTGTACTACCTTCCATTCATACCTGAGATATTTCATGAACAACAAATTAGATTTCATCTAAAAGGCCTTGTTTACTATCTTGAAATTATACAAAAAATTATAAGTAAGTGAGTTATCCATAGATCATCTGTCAATTCCTTTTCATTTGCTTTCGAAAAAACTAAACAATCCAAAAATAGAAATTCTGGCATCATTTACTCGCCATTGACTTATTCCAAACCTTTATGAGTTTCTTTCTTATGTTCAACACAAAGAAGCCATTCTGAATAAAACTGGAAATCTAAAACAATCGACTTCTATAGTATTAGTTTTTTCTACTATGGAAGTCAATGGTTAAAAGTCCTAAAAGTAAGTGTTCAATAGAAGAAAAAAATAAGATGAATAAATCCAAACAGATGTATTCCACAAAAGCATGTACAATTGATTAATAATCTCAGAACTTTTAACAGGTCTGTCTTCAGTTATTTTTGAAAATCAGTTTCCCTATATGGAGAAAATAATGTATTACTTTAGCACTCTGAGGTCATATTTTACTACCTTCCATTCATCCCTGAGATATTTCATGAACAACAAATTAGATTTTTCATCAAAAAGGCCTTGTTTACTATCTTGAAATGATACAAAGAATTTTAAGTAACTGAGTTATAGATTAACTATTAATCCAATTCATTTGCTTTTGAAAAAAAAAAATCTATAAATAAGTAATCATTTACTCAACCTTTACTTATTCCAGACCTTTATGAGTAGAAAACATTTTGAATAAAACTGGAATCTATACTGTAACAATCAACTTATACTATAGTATTTGTTTTTCCTACTATGGAAGTCAATGGTTGAAAGTCTTTGGAAAAAACTCATAAATGTTTGAAACCACTTTTAGAACAATTTAAATTTCTGTGTGAACTTTCTCTTTTAAAAGCATCTCTTAAGAGCATCTCGTAACTTTAAAATGATCTTGACTGATAGTCACTCTCATCCAAAAGGAAAAGAAAATTTCATTGAGTCCCCAACCCACTATTTTCTTTTTCAACAGACAAGAAAATAACTCAAAATAAAAGCCACCTTATGAATGGAACTTGACAGGGCACCATATTTCTTGGAAAGACAATGGTCTGAATTCATACCAGGGCACTGCTGGCGCATTGGGGGCACCGTCTAAAGCAGGGAGTGCTTTGCTCTGTTTACCGTGTCACAATGCTAACGGCTCTTCACTATGCTAATGCAGCTGATGTGAGACATTAAGGTGGGTCTGGGCTCAGATGGGCTGGGTAAGGTCTTAAATGTAGCAAATACACATGGGCTGCGGTGTGCAGACAAGCCAACCCTGCCAATTATACCCTGGGCCAGGTGCACCGATAACTAAGAGCCTATTGGTAACCATGCCCCTCTGATGTTCTTAACAGCCACTGTTGTGCAGATCAACTCATAATAGGCACTACATAGGCAGACATGATTCATTCTCTTCTCTCTGTTCCATCTGAAGACTCTGTGTGTCTGCCAAATTAATTTCCGTGACACAGGCAGCATAGTCTCCTTTAAAACGGAGCAATGAAAACACCAAGGTCACTTATTTGGAATTAAAAAGAGCAAAGATAAAGGTCAGGTCATGCTAGATATGATATGGCCTCTTTTTGTGAGTAAAAGGAAAAAATGTGAACGTCTATGCACAATGGAATACATAAAAAGGAATGCATCTAGATTCAATTACGCAGATGACATGAAAAACCGTTTCATGCTAAAGCCCAATTTTAGTTATTGATGCAGCTAAGTTGAAATAAAAAGGAGCATGCTGACCTCATCTCCTCACTCTTGTGTTGTTCCAATCCAAACCCATTGAAAAATGTATGGGCTGAGAGATTTCTCTTTCCGGTGAATGTCAGTTCACCCAGAACTCTGACATTCTGAGAGAGGAAAAAGCAATAAATCTAAATGAATTTTAATCTGAGGCTTTAACGTACATATAAGCACTGCAATACTTGTGCAAGGGCCAATGAAGTTCATTCTTGCATGTCAATCAGGTATGGGTGAGCATCTGTTTTTGTTTACTGTTAAACATCCCAGCAGGCACAGGATGTCAACATGACATCAGATTGACGTTGTACCCCAATGTCATGGGGATGTTGCAGTTTGTTCTGAAATGAAAATCGCATTGCCGTCAAAACCCAACGTCAGGCTGATGTCAATATCCAACCTAAAATCAACCGAATATCAACGCCTAATGATGTTACAGCTTGACGATGTGTGGACGTTACCACTATGACGTCAATCAGACATTGGATTTTGGTTACCATACCCGATAAATAAATGTCAGTATTTGACGTTAATATGATGTTGGTTTAAAATGTTGGCTCGACGTTGGATTAAGGTCTCTTTCCAAAACAACCTAAAAACAACCAAATATCAATATCATTTGACATCATTATTGGACTTCAAAAAAACATCCTTAGACAACCTAAATCTAACCTAATATTAACATTGTATAATGCTGTGTGCCTGTTGGGATGTATGTAATACAAAAAAAATTTATCCTTTCAGAAATCAACTATAAAACTTACAGTAATTCATTATATAAAACTATCTTTAGCTATCTGCATTTATTTGTTATCTCTTCGTCTCTTATTCTTCATCAACTTTGTGATGTGAGTTTTAGGTGAACAGACTATTAACAGAGATGCACCAGATTTGTTTAGAAAATTAATGAAATTCTTAAAGCCCACAAAGTAATTTTGTGTTAAGTAGACATCTTAGCTAAAGCAGGGCTAAATTGTGGGCTGTCATTAGGAATCTAATAGGCGTCTGAGAAAAGCCAAGAAATAAACTATTAAATACATAACACAGATGTAGGACAGACTTCACGTGTTGTCACTCGTTCCTGTGTTTTGTACATGTATGTAAATAAATGCAACAACTAAATCCGTTCATCATATAAAGCTATCTAATCTTCAAAAAGCTTGAATTAAACAGCTTGATTTATATAGATTTATTTTTTATTTCTTCATTAACGTTGAGAATGCCTGAGTTTTAGGTGAAGAGACTTTTAATAGAGATGCATATTCAGGGTTTGGAGCAACTTGAAGCCCACCAAGCAATTTTGTGTTAAATAGACATCTATTAGACATCTTGGCTAAAGCACGGCTAAATTTTGGGCTGTCATTGAGAATCTAATAGGCGTCTAAGAATAGTCCAGAACTAATCTGTCAAATAAATTAAAAACACAGATAGGACAGACTTCATGTGCAGTTACTCGCTTCTGTGTTTTTGTTGAATAATGTATTTTAGACATCTATAAGACTTATAAATTATAAAGTTATATAAACATGTATTAAAAATTGCTTCCTGGGAGTTGAGCAAACAATGTAAGAATTTTCATTTTTGTGACCGCATGTCAACCAGTTATGGGTGAGCTTCTGTTTTCATTTACTGTTAAACATGTATGTAAATAAATGCAACAACTAAATCCGTTTATCATATAAAGCTAACTAATCTTCAAAAAGCTTGAATTAAACAGCTTGATTTATATAGATTTATGTTTTTTTTCTTCATTATCTTTGAAAAGTGTCTGAGTTTTAGGTGAAGAGACTTTTAATGGAGATGCACCAAATTTGTTTAGTAAATGAATGAAATTCTTCAGGGTTTGGAGCAACTTGAAGCCCACCAAGCAATTTTGTGTTAAAAAGACATCTATTAGACATCTTGGCTAAAGCATGGCTAAATTTTGGGCTGTCATTAAGAATCTAATAGGCGTCTAAGAATAGTCCAGAACTAATCTGTCAAATACATTAAATACACAGACAGGACAGACTTCACTCATGTAGTCTTCATGTGTAGTTACTCGCTCCTGTGTTTTTGTTGAATAGATGTATTTTAGACATCTATAAGAGTTATAAATTATAAAGTTATATAAACATGTATTAAAAATTTCTCCCTGGGAGTTGAGCAACAACTAAATCTATTCATCATATATAGCTATCTATTCTTCAAAAAGTTTGAATTAAACAGCTTGATTTATATAGATTTATTTTTTATTTCTTCATTAACTTTGAAAAGTGCCTGAGTTTTAGGTGAAGAGACTTTTAATGGAGATGCACCAAATTTGTTTAGTAAATGAATTAAATTCTTCAGGGTTTGGAGCAACTTGAAGCCCACTAAGCAATTTTGTGTTAAAAAGACATCTATTAGACATCTTGGCTAAAGCATGGCAAAATTTTGGGCTGTCATTGAGAATCTAATAGGTGTCTAAGAATAGTCCAGAACTAATCTGTCAAATACATTAAATACACAGATAGGACAGACTTCATGTGTAGTTACTCGCTCCTGTGTTTTTGTTGACTAGATGTATTTTAGACATCTATAAGACTTATAAATTATTATGTTATATAAACACATATAAAAAATGCTTCCTGGGAATTGAGTACAATATGTAAGAATTTTTATTTTGTCATGACTGCATGAGTTTGCATGTTCTCCCAGCGTTCGCATGGGTTTCCTCCACAAGTCCAAAAAACATGTGCTATATGTATGTGTATGTGTGTGAATAAAAGTGTATGTGTTTCCAGGTGATGGGTTGCAGCTGGAAGGGCCTCCACTGCGTAAAACATATGCTGGATAAGTTGGTGGGTCACTCCGCTGTGGCGACCCCAGATTAATAAAGGGACTAAGCCAAAAAAAAAAAAGAATGAATGAATAAGACGTCTAATAGACATCTAAACCTAGACATCTAGGCTAAAGCAAGACTAAATTTGAGCTGTCAGCGAAAATCTATTAGGTTTAAGAAAAGCCCAAAACTAGTCATTAAATACTCAGATTAGACCGAGTGCAGTCATTCATTTCTGTATATTTGTTGACTAGATGTATTTTAGACTTCTATTAGATTCTTTTAAACACACACAAAAAATGATTTTTTAAATGCTTTAAATTTTTATTTTGAGGTGAAAAGTGAAAAATGCTTTAAATGTTAATGCAAAAATATAAAAAATAAATAAATATATAATATAGGCCTACTGTTGACAACAGCTGGAAATACAGTCACAATGTTTTCCACTGTTCTGCTCATTATGTAGTTAAGTACATGAATGGTGAAATACATTTTTAGAGAACCTCACGATAAGAATGAAGTCATCTTTCCCATAAAAATGTCTATGGAATATTACCACCCTTGGGCTGTAATATCTGACAATGAGAAAGCTGTGACTGTGTGCTGTGTTAGTCTTCCCCCTAGTGGCTAACAATGAGATTTCAATTCAGTCACCAATGCTTCCAACCAACAGTGAGGTCAAAACCTCTTCCTGAAAGGCCAGCATCCTGCAGAATTTAACTTCAGGTCAAGTCAGGTCTTCAAACTCACTAGAAACTTCTTCATTTGTGTTTTGAAGACACTGGTCCTCCAGATGCAACATGTGACACCCCTTGTAATAAGCCAAATTTAATTGTGCGCTCGACAATAGGAAATGATGGAGAATATCAGATATAAAGCAAATCGAAGGAATATTGTTCGAAATACTCACTTGCTTTGTCTCATCTGGTTTATCTTTCTGCTGATGAGCTTTCAGGTAAGACCCCTTCTTATGTGTGTTGATGCCAAGAGTTGCTTTGTTGCGCTCCACAATGTCTTCCCTAACTCTGACTGGCGCTGGATCAGCAGAATGTCGAGATATTGTTTTCTGTGGAGAAACTGATCTGACATTCATTAGCTCTCTGGGATCCTGTGGAGTGGACATGCAAGAACCTTTAGATTCAGCAGGATCAAGACTGTCTTCTCGTTGTAGGTGCAGATGGAAAGGAGATGATTGTGCTGGGGATAAACCATTATCCATCTGAACCACCGATGGGCTACTGACAACAGCATATTCTTGCCTGCTTCCTAGAGGCACGTTCTCCGAGGGTTCAAAACTGTTTTCAGACTCCTCAGATGAGTCAAGAGAAAGGCCTGCATTTAGATGCTTGAGAAATGGAGCCCCTTCCAGATTCTTCCTCCAATTTGGGTCATAGCGCAAGTCAGCGTATTCATCATCAGGGGGAGTTTGTCTAAAACATTTGAAAAAGGTTAAGAAGAAATAAGTCATAAACACTTGGGAAGAGCTTTAAATTGAAGAGCAGGCTGGGTATATCTTATTTAGTGCTTTCGGCATTGTCTGTAAGACAGTCTGAATGCCTCAAACAGCCATCAAAACACAAGGGGGAAAAAAATCGGCTACACTTCTCAGCCGAAGCGAAATGGTAATAGCGTGTTGTAGTCGCTCCCCCCCCCCCCCCCACCGCCTTCCCTTACCTCTAATGACTATGGGTCTGAAGACCACAATTTGGGGATAGTTTTGCAAATGGCTAATTCAAACATATGAAATAGGTTCAAACTACAACCTAATGTGCTCCTAGCATCATTGGATGAAAAGATCTCATTAAAATAATTAGAAGAGTGCCTCTTTGTTGTCCACCTCTGAATAGTACAAGATGCTCTTCACATCCCATGATGCCAAATACGAGGCTGCCTGGATGCATGGCACTTCAGCCAATGAGGGCAAAAGGGCAAGGAATGGCTCTGTAATGATTCCACCGACGTGGTCTTGAGAATGCGGCGTGGGCTCGCAGCTGTGACGGGGTCTTTAACATGCAAAGTCTCTCTTGTGCTAATATGAATGTGTCAAAATTAAATCCAACAGGAAACGCGGACTATTGTTTACATTCTGAATGTGAGACTTGAGTGTTTTTAAAGACAATGCATGAGGTAAAGAGGATGTAAAGTAAATGGGTAGTTATTAATGATGTTACGCCACATATTGCTGCATGCCATTTATTCGCAGGATTATGAAAATATGATGAGGTGGCTCAATAAAGTCTTTGTTGAGGTGCGCCATAAATATTATGGGGGAAAAAAAACTATGCATGGGGTTAAGTAGCTCTTCAACAGATCTGCTATTAAAAATGAAAACAAATGCCTCCTGCTTTTATTTCGAGGTAGATTTTGAATGGCAGACAGAACAGTTGGGCTGGAGATGAAGAAGTGGAGACAGATGCGTTGATCCACACTTCAGATTCCAACAATTTGTGTTTCGGCAGCGCGGAGAGCTCGTCCATTCATTGGCAACAAAGCAACTGCTTTTTAACAGACTGCTGAATGGGGCCTTATTGTGGTAATGTCCTGGAAACTAAAAATCTAATTTCAGCTAAACGAGGGTACTTGTTTGGAAAGTACAAAAATTAGTGGATATTCCGGCTCAATTAAAATGCAAGCACAAACATCATTTTCAAAGACAAGTCATTATCTATTAGACATGTGAATAAAAGCTGTCAGTCATCTTACAAACTGAACACAAAAAGCTCATCGTTGGTGAGGTATTTAATTTAGTGCTTTTCAGGTATTGCCTTTGTTTATTCAGTCTATTCTGGTAACAGAATCAAAACCTTAAAAACAGAGGGACATTCAATAAGCAACTCACTCTCAGCGATACACAGTTCTTATAGCCTACAACCTACTATACGAATGACTGCCTGTATTATTTTTGTAGTACATTTTACCTGTTTAATGGAAAAATATGAATAGTACTTAAATGACTCTCTGTAAATGAGACTGTTAAGATCCTGGAAAGTGTATTTTTCTGTACTTTGACTTATGGGCTAATGGATAACATAAAGGAAACCAATAGTAACTATTTTATATGCAAATAAGGCAAATGGTACTTTATGATCATAGACTAAATATGACCATATGGTTGCTAAGCTTGCTTATTTTGGCTCAGGAGCTGAGTAAATAAAAATAATGAATTGAAAATATTCTTTAATTTTTGTCATTACCACATTTTATCTTCGGGAAATAGATGTGATGACAGATATCTTATTGTGAACATTCCTTTAAATCTATGACACACAAAAGGAATTAAGGAGTAATAGTGATTGTGTAAATGAAAATACTGATTTGACAAACAACTTAAATTCTTTAAAATTTTTGAATGTATAAGGGCTTTCTTACGGTGGCCAAGAGAGATTAACATGCTGCAAGTTAAGAAGACGTGCAGTTATAACAAACACCAGCAAATTGAGAAAAGATCTTCATCAGTTTGACAGCACACATGCTGTAAATCATCACAACGCAAACATATTTTTAAAAAACAAGCTGCATTTTTTCACAACGTAAACATTTACGAAAATGCGCTGCACAAAAAAATGTTTCAAGGGGACCCTAGAACATGACGGACGTGTCGATTTAGGTTATGGGCTGTGTCCGAAAACACATACTTCCATGATATATACTACGCTAAACTCAAAATGCGAGCCGAGTAGTGTAGCTGCGTCCCATATGACACACTATACACTATGGACTTATGCACTATGTACTTATGCACTTACACACTCAACTGCATATTATATGAATGTAGTGTCATCCCAAAATCGAATACTTATTGTTTTTTTTTTACTAAGCGGAAATTCAAACCGCTTCCCTGATAACGTTTGATGGTTGCCAAATTTGTGGAATAAATGACCAAAGTACCAAATAATACCTGCCATGAGTGTAACCACATTCACCATCAGGAGGCTATATAATCACTCTTGTAGGAAAACTTTTCTTTCACAATTCAAAATAAATAAAATTATCCAACATGTGTACCCGATAGCTCCGCAGCCGCCCCTTCCTCGATATGAGCAAAGCAGCGATCAATGAGTGCATGCAGTGTCCATCATTCCACAATTCATTTTAACGGCTGAATGAGTGCATCATCCGGATAATTAAAGTGCACTTACTAGGTGCGACCCAAATCACATACTTATGCACTATTCTATGTCATTTTGTAGTATAAAAAGTGTAAGTAGTGCGTTCACACTGAAAATAAATGAAGCGTGGAATGATGGAGACTTCAAGCACTCAACGACCGCAGCTTTGCTCACGTAGCAGGTGCGGAGCTATCGGGCACACATGTTGAAGTACTTTATTTATTTTGGATAGTGAAAGCAAAATTCTCCTACAACAGTGATTATGCTGCCTCCCGATGGTGAATTTGATTACATTTATGGCAGGTATTATTTGGTACTCTGGTCATTTATTGCACTAACTTGAAAACCATCAAACGTCATCTGGGAAATGGTTTGAATTTCTGCTTAGTAAAAAAAACATCAGTGTTCCATTTGGGACGACACTACATACACATACTATGCTGTTGAATGTGTAAGTGCGTAAGTACATGGTGCATAAGTGCATAGTGTATAGTGTGCCATTTGAGACCCAGCTATTATGCACTACTTACATTATTTATACTATAATATGGCCTATAGTGCATAAGTGTGCGATTTGGGACGCACCTTATGTCCGAATTCATAGAATTCGAAAATCAGTATGTGAGAAGTACCCGGTTGACCTACTACTTCCCTTAAGATTCTGAAGTATGCATGAGAGAATTTAATAAATGAGAGTGAAGCAAAGCAAGTGACGCGGGTAGGTCACTTGATCATGACAAAATTGCAGATGTAGTACATCCGAATTCCATTCATAATGCTCACATTTATACTGTATAGAACGTACTTTTCTAATAGCCGAGTAGTACATTTAAATTTAAATGCAGTAGGTGGTTTCAAACGCAGTTTTGGTTATTTAGACTAATAAATATTAAAGACACAAGAATCAGGATATTAAAATAAACAAACAAAAAACTCACCTTTCAAAGATCACCTACAACTTCACTGAGCAATAGAAACAGCACAGCAGCGTCCGTCATGTTTTTGAGTCCACTTGAAACATTTTCGTTGTGTTCCGTTCTCATTGTGTTGTGAGAAAATGCAGCGCGTTTTATTAATTGTTTGCATTGTGTAAAAATGTAGTGCGTTTTTTTTTTAAAGGTAGGCCTATTTGCGTTGTGTTGATTTGCAGCTTGTATGCTGTCAAACTGATGAAGATTTTTTCTTAATTTGCTGGCGTTTTTTGTAATTGTATGTATTTTCTTAAACTGCAGCACGTTAAGCTCTCTCTTTAAATCACTTAATGAGACATTATAAAGAAATTTAAACATTACATAAAAAAATGCTACATTAAAAAGGGTGAGACTTAAATTGATCATCTGGCATAAAATTGGATGGTGAAAACTAGGGGAGGAGACCTTGATGATGTCAACTGAAAATATTAAATAAATGTTAGAGGCAGAGCAAGTTTTTAATGTGTATAAAGTAAATTTTGTTTTAAAAGAAAGAAAAAAAAAATCACCCAAATGTCTATTCTCGTCTCTTTCTTAACCTGTATGACTTATTTTCCTCAAAACACATTTTAGATGCCACAGACTTCCATTTCTGAAAGTTCCACATAAAAAAAGTCATACAAGGTGGGAGAGGCATAATGGTAAGTGACGATGACAACATTTTTTATTTTGGAGAACTATTCTGTAAACTGTGACAAATATTCAATGTAGCTTCCAGATTATTATATCATGAGGTCACTTGAAAAGACATTTCTAAATATTGTGTGTATGTTTTAAGGTATATTAGCTAACCTAGTTGTCTTACCTCAGTGGTTCTTTCAGTTGTGATGGTTTCAATTCCAGACTGTCATAAACATCAAACTGCTCAGGCTCGTCACTGTCAGTCTCAGCACACATGGAGGTCTCCGCAGAGATGTGGTTAATGCGCATCTGAAGCTCTCGCTGGTACTCTTTCTCCTGCACTAGACTCTCTGTATCTGACTCTAAAGAGTCCCACATCACTTTATCCGTTTGTCTACAGTCATTGTGCGTGCTAAATTTTACTTTTGCCAAAGCCTCAGGCTGGATCAACTTATGGGTTTGTTGCTTGCTAGACATGAAGAGTATAATGTAAAAAAACAGTATTAAAAGTGCTGAAAACGTTTATTTTTAGTTTAACGTTAATTAAATAAGTAAACAATTAATAAAATGTTGAGTCAAACGTTAACTTACGCTCATGTGCGCTTGAACCATGATGGTACGTGAAAAGACACCTTAAACGCTCACAATATTATTTAAATTACTCCTACAGCATCGAAACATTACCTTATACACAAATCCGTCGGCCTGCTTCAGATTTAGTGGTAACAAATACGATTCGTTTGTCAGGGAATGTTTAGTTTGTTACACTGTTGCCGTGGATACCTAGACGCCATGATTGCGCGCTGAACGCATGCGCAAAACTTGTATAACTCACATGCTAGGTAAAAAAAACCTCTTTTAAACTCTACCCTTTTAACCAGAACTACTGAAGTGCACCTTTACTTTTAGTAAACTAAAGTCGCCAATTTTGAATCTTGTATGAGATTCTTCTGCTAAATAAAATATTCAAATCCTTCAAATGCAAACGAGTTGACTGCAACCAATGAACTCCCTAAAATTCCCATGAGGGTTAAAGAAACTGAGAAAGCCAGTGTCACACCGGATCTGTTTCACATGCAAAGCATAATGATCATACTCGAATCAATTTCATACCACTCAAGTCAGTTTTTTGTATGATTAATAGGTCATAGCCCTCCTGTGAAATTATTTTATTATTATAAAGGCAGATTTTCAGCGTTTAAAAAAAAAAATTCTTTAACTTTCTGCATTTGTCAGTGACCGTGCATAATTATTTTTGTAAGTCACTAGGTTATGTTAATCAGGCAACGTATTTGGGCAATTTAAAGACTTCACTGGATTATGCCGTTTAGACAAATTACTGGCTACTTTTGTAAAAGGGAAAAATGGAGCTAATATTGACCTTAAAAAAAATAAAAATTATACATTTCAGCCAAAGTGCATGTATGTGCATTATATATATATATATATATATATATATATATATATATA
>CAIGQZ010001492.1:16311773-16352568 GCA_903798205.1 Danio tinwini | reverse complement strand
TATATATTTAAAGACTTCACTTAATATAGTATATATATATATAATATATAAATAAATAAAATATATATAAATATAAAGCACACAAATAGAAATTCTCCAATTACAGCATTAACAAAAAAAACCATTTTTGTAATCAAGTATCTTGTCTGAAAATATTTTAGTAATTGGTGGCTTGTTTTTATAAAATTCATACATTTAAGCACAAATTAGCCTTCAGAGACAAAAAAAAAAAAGGCACTATTGGAATAAAAATTCTCAAATATATAAACATTTCTTAAACCAATTCCCATTACTCTTCTCTCACCCCCTACTGGCCTTTTTAAAATAATGTTAAGAACATTGAGATGCAAGTAAATCAAGACAAAATTATAATTGGGAATAAGTCACCATTTTATTCACATCCTTCAAAGCGTTGAGGCAGTTGGAAAGGCTTGCGAAACTTCACAAGTTTGAACTGTTTGTGCAATCTAGGTAGAAAGTCTGTTCCCTGTGATCTGGAAATGTGATCCCTTAAATCCCCCTTTTTTTTTTTTAATAATTGCAACAATCTCTCTGCAAGTTGAGGTCCTCCAAAACCTTTACAAGTAGTAATAAGTTTTAGAGGAGTCCAACAACAGAGGGCAACAGTAAACATTGCTATGGAGGTAGCATAGTGGCTTTGGAATGGCTTAGTCGACCTCCTCGATGGTTGGGCCAGAGGATCCGCCACCTGGTGCAGCTCCAGCACCTGGGAATCCACCAGGCATGCCTTCAGGCATTCCGCCAGGCATGCCTCCAGCACTCTGGTACAGCTTGGTGATGATGGGGTTGCATACCTTCTCCAGCTCCTTCTGCTGGTGCTCAAACTCTTCCCTCTCTGCAGTCTGAAATAAAAAAAAAATACAAAGTTAAATTTAGTTTCCCTGAATGGGTTTGCAAATGCAAATCTACATGCCATGACAGTCCAAATATCCCACTGACAGCAAGCTTACCTGGTTCTTGTCAAGCCAGCCGATGACTTCATTGCATTTGTCAAGAATCTTCTGTTTGTCCTCGTCACTGATCTTGCCCTTCAGCTTCTCATCCTCCACAGTGGACTTCATGTTGAAAGCATAAGACTCCAGACCGTTCTTTGCAGAAACCTTGTCACGCTGCACATCATCCTCAGCCTTGTACTTCTCAGCTTCCTGCACCATGCGCTCAATATCCTCCTTGCTGAGACGACCTGAAAAAAAAAAGCAACTCAAATTAAATCTCTGAAATGACTGAAATAAATTCAGTTAAGGAAGTGACAAGCTTACCCTTATCATTGGTGATGGTGATTTTGTTCTCCTTGCCAGTGCTCTTGTCAACAGCTGAAACATTCATGATGCCATTGGCATCAATGTCAAAGGTGACCTCAATTTGAGGAACACCACGAGGTGCAGGTGGGATTCCAGTGAGCTCAAACTTGCCCAGCAAGTTGTTGTCCTTCGTCATAGCACGTTCACCCTCATAGACCTGAAAATAGAGGAAAATTAAGTGGTTCAGAGAGCTTGAACGGAATTAACAATTTTTTATTTTTAAAAACCCATAAAAGCAAACTGCTTGGTACAAACCTGAATGAGCACACCAGGCTGGTTGTCAGAGTAAGTTGTGAAGGTTTGAGTCTGTTTGGTTGGGATGGTTGTGTTGCGCTTTATGAGAACGGTCATGACTCCGCCAGCAGTCTCAATTCCAAGGGACAGAGGGGTGACATCAAGCAGAAGCAAGTCCTGGACGTTTTCAGACTTGTCACCAGAGAGGATGGCAGCCTGGACAGCTGAAACAAGAGGAAGAAATTAGAACCCTTGAGGAACTTAATACACTCACATAGCATGACAACAAACGCTCAGACATCCAAGGAAGGTACTTAAGCCATCTTTGGTTTTACAACCTCTGGTGGAAACTACGAATGGCAAGGAATAAACTTCATCATAGCGATTTTGAGGGGAAAAAATAATAAAATAAATTTTAAAGGCATTTAAAATTATGATCGACTCACCAGCTCCATAAGCAACAGCCTCATCTGGGTTAATGCTCTTGTTGAGCTCCTTGCCATTGAAGTAGTCTTGGAGCAGCTTCTGGATTTTGGGAATGCGAGTGGAGCCACCAACCAGGACAATGTCATGTATCTGAGCCTTGTCCATCTTGGCGTCACGAAGTGCCTTCTCAACTGGGTCCAAGGTGCCACGGAAGAGGTCAGCATTGAGCTCCTCAAAACGGGCCCTGGTGATGGAGGTATAAAAGTCGATGCCCTCATAGAGGGAGTCGATTTCAATACTGGCCTGAGTGCTGGAGGACAGGGTACGCTTGGCCCTCTCACAGGCTGTACGGAGACGACGAACAGCTCTCTTGTTGTCGCTGATGTCCTTCTTGTGTTTGCGTTTGAACTCTGTGATGAAGTGGTTCACCATACGGTTGTCGAAGTCTTCTCCACCCAAGTGAGTGTCTCCAGCAGTAGACTTTACCTCAAAGATGCCATCCTCAATGGTTAGGATGGACACATCAAAAGTGCCACCACCAAGATCAAAAATGAGAACATTTCTCTCAGCACCAACCTGGAGGAAAAAAAAAAAAAAAAAAAAAAGATAAAAAAAAATAAATGAGCATTTAAAAAAATTTCAATAAAACCCTTCAAGTCAGAATAAAATATAAAATCGCTCAGACATCCAAGGAAGGTACTTGGGCCATCTTTGGTTTTTACAACCTCTGGTGGAAACTACGAATGGCAAGGAATAAACTTCATCATAGCGAAATTAAGGACTAAAGAGAAACCAAAATGTAGATATATCCAATGCAGAATGTTACTATGACAAGTTTAACTAACCTTTTTGTCCAAACCATAAGCAATAGCAGCAGCAGTTGGTTCATTGATGATACGCAGAACATTCAAGCCAGAGATGGTACCAGCATCCTTGGTGGCCTGTCTTTGAGAGTCGTTGAAGTACGCAGGCACAGTGATCACAGCATTGGAAACAGTCTGCAATGAGAAAGAAAGTTAGACCCCCGATTCACCACTTAAAACAAGCAGTAACAATTAAACTGCGCATTTCGCTCAGACATCCAAGGAAGGTGCTTGGGCCATCTTTGGTTTTTCAACCTCTGGTGGAAACTACGAATGGCAAGGAATAAACTTCATCACAGCGAAGCACAAACCAAAAGCTACTACACAGACTGCTGCATAAAATTACCTTTCCTAGGTAGGCCTCAGCAATTTCCTTCATCTTGGTGAGGACCATGGAGGAAATTTCCTCAGGGTAGAAGGTCTTGGATTCACCCTTGTATTCAACCTGGACCTTGGGACGGGAATTGTCATTGATGACATTAAAAGGCCAGTGCTTCATATCAGACTGAACAACGCCATCATCGAACCTGCGGCCAATCAGACGCTTGGCATCTATTGAAAACAAAAATACAGACACGCGTTAAAGGGCATATAAAACGGTGTTAAACTAACTTGTATTAAAATAAAAATGTATTTCGCTCAGACATCCAAGGAAGGTACTTGGGCCATCTTTGGTTTTTCAACCTCTGGCGGAAACTACGAATGGCAAGGAATAAACTTCATCATAGCGAATAATATCTGGGGAAAACATTAACAAGTACATACCAAAGACTGTGTTGGTGGGGTTCATGGCCACCTGATTTTTCGCAGCATCTCCAATTAATCTCTCGGTATCTGTGAAAGCTACATAACTTGGTGTGGTCCTGTTTCCTTGGTCATTAGCAATAATTTCAACTTTTCCATGTTGGAAGACACCTACACAGGAGTAGGTGGTCCCGAGATCAATACCAACAGCTGGTCCCTTAGACATTGTGTCTGTGGGGGGGAGAAAATAAAAATAGGTATACATTAAATTGAATTTAGTGTTGTGATGGACAGAGCAACCAGAAGCTCTATTAGCCAGCTAACATACTATTGTGAAACCACACACACACCCTCGAACATATGCGGATATGCGTCATACCACGTGGTGCGTGCTTCTAGATCGTTCTGCGGTCTAACTAGTGAATCCACGATTAAAATTGGTAAAATTATATATTAACAAAAAGCGCAACTTCAAATATTATACAATGAGACACAAAGGTAAGAATATCTTGAGAAAGCGTTATAGCCGGTATTGTAATAATTCAAGTCTTCATAAAGGCTTACTGTCGACTAAGGCGCGTGATAAGATTACATGAGGCGATTTGTTTCAAATAAAACGCAGTACCCTCAGGTAATTTGTTTGAAACAACGTTACTTAAAATACATTATCTCAGATATTACAAGTTTACCGTTATTTTTTCCATGCAGTGAAAATGTGTGGGGAAAAAACGATTGTATAGCCAACTTAGATGCATATAAACGGTGTAAATACATTAAACAAAACAGCAGTTAGGAAACGGTTACAAATTGTTAATCTAAAAAATAAATTCTATAACTAAAAGAAAGAAAAAGAACTCCGCTCTCAAAACTAAATTTAATATAAATTTTTTTAGTTTCATAATAAATTGTTGATTGTAAATATAACACAGTAAGAAGAACATAATCGATATAGAGAGAACAAAGGACTTACCACGCTTGAAACCACAGAGATGGATGAAGATGCCGGTTGGAGAGCTGGAATGGCGACAAACTGCCTCGCCTTGCTTCAATAAGAGGACGGTCGAATGTTCTAGAACAGCTTATATTGCCGGTAGCGGAGCCAATGAGATTCCAAAGAACGCGACTTCAACCGGCAACCACCAATGAAAAAATGCAATACTTAATTTAACCACGCCTACCGAAGAAGAACCAAGAATATAATTGGTTGCAAAAGAAATCCAAACCATCCCCCTCAAGTTTGCCGCAACCGCTGTCAATGCGGAACAGTTTGTCCTGCTGTATGAATGAAATCACCCTGCACTTTCACTGGAAATGCAACGATGATACAGCTAAACACCAACGTTTGTCGAAAATTAATTTGCTAACGCCATGAAAAACACATATAACTTAAAAACAATGTGGCCCAAATAGCTCGGTGACCTTGGTCTGAAACTGAAAGGTCTCGTCTAATATTTAAGTCATCCTTTTATGAAGAAACATCGAGATAGAAGGTGTTGTTTGTATTTTACAGTACGCATATAGCTCATGTTCACATATTCAACTTTATTAATATATTTAAATGGGTAAAAACATAATTTCCATCCACTGTCCATCATGAAGGGCTTTTGTTTCGGTGTTTGAGGAGATGGAGACGAATCGCTGAGCCCTGGTGAAGTATTTTTACATTCACGATGATGTACATTTTAACATCTGTTTATTATTTTATGGAAAATATCTAAAACTGAAAAGAAATAAAAGGAAATAGCAATCATTAGAAATGATTACACATTTGCCCAGAAGGTGGCACTAGGCGCAAAGAATAGGTGTTGCTTACAAGGAAGTAGCAAACCTGCTCACATTTAGTCAAAAACATTAAAGATATAAAGTGAAACTCACATATTAAGTGCATTTTATGCTGAAATATGTCTATATATAAAGAATATATTTTACATATACACAACACTCATAGTTGCCTACGTGCCATCAAAGAAAGTGATCTTAGTTCAGCTGATTTACTTTCATTTATGATTTTCCATGTTCTAGAAGATTCACACACAACATATGTTACATAACACAATGGTTTATTAAATGTTTTTTTATTGAAAATACACATAAATGTAATAACAGAGCAGCACCAATTTAACATTCCTCGTTATTTAGGCTATAATGAAATACCATGGCAGTATATTTTAGTTTTATCAAGGAACCACTTTATCAACTTATTGTAAACACATAATAAAGCATACATTATGAAATAAACTCTTATTTACATTCTGTATAAAAAATAATGTAGACCCTCAACAGTTAAAAAAAAAGATATAAACAGTACACTGTACATTACATACAAAAGTCGGCAGCTATCAGCTTTAATGTTCACAGAAACAGGCTAAGTGAGTTAGCACCATAGTTCATAACAGAACTGCAAAATCAGTTCAGAGTTTTGAGGATTCAACATTCCTCTAAAGTTCAGTCTCCTTGACACAAGCTTTGTCCTGTTGGTTACAAGCTGTTTTGGAATTGTCTTGTGCTTCGTTAATCACATCTATTGTAGCTACTGAAACCGTGGTGTTTTGAGGAGGATCTTCCACTTTGTATACTGTAAAGTTTGAGTTCCAAAAACCTAGTCAGAAAATGAAGAGAAACGTCAAATTTTAGAAGTTTGCACAGATAAAATGTGTATGTTTGATCTTTTGGATGATTTCAGTGCATCTACCTTGTCTTCTCCTATCATGGGCTTGCTTTTCTTCATGACTTGCTTTTGATTTGCTGCTTTCCACAGACTGGTCAGATTCTTCATTCTCTGTTATATAAAAAAAAACTAAGTTAAATTATAAAATAAATATATTACCTTGAATTACAGTATACAAAAATTCTTGTTACCTTTTTTCCAGGCTACATGAGCCCTTCGCAGTCTTATCAGGAAGAAGATGACTACAATAAGCAAACAGATAATAAGGGTCGTGACCAGCAGGATCAGCAGTGGTGAGCTTTGCTTTTGATTGTATTGTCTGTCTTTGTCCCCAACATCTGAAAATACAAAAAATATCTTTAAATTACATGACAAAAGCATTAGAAAGGCAAATGTATATATTTTTTATCACTGCATTTATTAAAAAAGATCTATTTCCCTTATTTTTGATATTGATATATTATATTTTTAGACATGCAAATAGCAAACATTTATGTGCAAGCCTCTAATTATTCACCTTGTACATTAGTGCCATTTTTTGTCAAGAATCCATCAGTTGAATTGGACTCTGAAGAGGTTATTTCGTGTGCTGAAGTACAAAAATAGAATAGTGATGAATGCCATAACATGAAATAAGCATGAAATTAATATTTATTTAATATTTAATATTAAATGATTACATTTAGTCACACTTACTTGTCAAGCTTATATCGAATTCTGTAGAATGCTCTTCCACTAAAAGAGATCAAAGCAAATTAGTTAATAATGAATACAATATCTATATGTCGTATATGCAAATATATATTAACTTTTAGACTAAAACTGCTTTATTTAGCATACCTTGTACACTTTTTGAGGTAGTGTCTTCTGTTGCAAACACTTCAGTACTTTCTGAAATTGACGATGGTTCCACAGAGGCTGTAATCAGATGGTGTGTTTGTTAAATATTTGTTGGGATGTGTCAAGTTAATTTAAATGAATGTTAATAAATAAATAAATGCATTTAATAAATAGATAAAAATAAATTTAAGTTAATAAATAAATTTAAATGAAATATGAACGACCTTTAAGGGATATTTCCCAGCAAAAATGAGCATTTTGTCATAATTTATTAACTTTTAATTGACAACAACTGACATCCATAGTAGTAACAAAAATACTATGGAAGTCAAATGGCTGCTGCTTTCCAACATACTTCAAAATATATCCTTTTATGTTTAACAGAGTAAAGAAACTCAAATAGATTTGAAAAACCTGAAGGGAGAGTGAATGATGACAGAATTTGCATTGTTTGGGGTGAACTATTCCTTTAAAGGAGTAAATAAACATCCTTGAAGCGTTTGTATGAAGTTAGTTATTATTTTACTCATTTTTATGTAATGTGTTATTTATGTATGTAATTTGTTCCTTATATACACCTGTTGTTTTTTATGTAAAAAAGTACTGATAATGGCAAGTTGCTGTACATTACTATTTGTTCAATACAAAAAAGTTTGTATGAAGTACTCAAAAGTTACCATTAGGTGGAAGCAGAGAGTAAATGGAGCAAAATAAATTTCCATTTGTGGTTTTAGTTGAAGGCCTCACACAAAAATAGCTTTTACTTTCACTTTATTTGAGCTGTATTTAAAGCTGTATTCTTAAGATCTCTATTTTATGTAATGTAATTGTGGCTGTCACAAATTTAATCAAGATATGAAATCATTTATCTTAAGCAGCATATGAAATTAAACAAAAACTTACTTGTACTGCTGATGACGGGAGGAGAAGTGGCTGTGATCATTGTCTCGGTCTTTAGGTCATCTCTAGTGGAATAAATCGACGTGGTTGAGGATATAATAGCTAAAAGAAAACACAATTAAAAACAGTCAGTTATTCAGAAACTGAATATGCTTCAATGCTCACTACATAGGAGTCAACACTTCAAGGGATAGTTCAACCAAAAATGAGAATTCTGCTATCATTTACTTTGCTTCCACTTGTTGATAACCTATTTGAGTTTATTTCTTCTGCTGAACACAATAAATAATTTTAAAATATGCTTGTAGCTGAAATCTATTAACTTTCATACTAAATAATATCCTGCCATGGAAGTCAAGGGGTTGCAGCAACCATAATTTTTCCAAATATATTTTTGATCAGTACAAAAAGAAACTCAAAATGGTTTAAAACCACATGATGGAGAATAAATTATGAGATATTTTCATTTTTGGGTGATTTATCCCCTTAATCAAGCCATTTCTTAGTCAGCATTAAAATGGAGCACACAAAAAACAACAACAAACAACTGAAGACAGCAAAGTCGAAACACCCTTTTTTACTGAGTGCTTCTGTGAGAGGGTTAAACAATATCCACAACATTTTCACTTTAACCTTTAAAAAGTAAAGAGAAACACTGGATGAAGATGAATCTTTTTAATCTGGGTGTTTGCGAATATTAAATGGAGTACATTTTAACAGAAAGCATGTTTAACTGTGCTAGTGCACTAATACATAGAAAATGAAGAATACTCTGGGCTTTATTTATTAGAATCTTATTTATAAGTTTCCTAATTATCATATTATACAGTTAGTGGAATTATTCTGGATAGGGAACATAGTTTTTTCGTTCAGAGAAATGGTTGATTTCCCTGACATCATATGACTGACCATTCGAATTTGAAACACACATTCACTTCAATAGGAAATCACCAAATACATTGAAGTGTTGATAAACTTTCCCTACGCAACACAGCCAAACAAAATCCCCTAATTTTCGGTTCCTTTTTTTTTTTACTGGCCAAAAACATCTATGGCAAAACAGCCATTTTTGGTCACATGCTTTGTGGTGAGGTTGACCCAAATGTGAAGGTTTCTAGTGTCTATTCCTGAAACTGTTTATATGTAGCATTATTGTATACTTACAGTGATTTTGAATGACGATGAAGTTCATCACTTTATTTGGAAGCTCTCTGTGTTTCGCCAAGCACTTCACTGTTGCTTCTCTGATATGGGTTTTGATTGTTAAGATGCTAACTGCGAACGTCCTATTTGATCTTTCCTCCAGCCAGGTATTGGGTACAGCTTTTAGGACAAAACAGAGCATATATGTATATTTAGTCGTCTGTGCTTGTTATTCAAAACACACTCTGTTTTTACTATAGTGTAATCGTCCTCAGCTGATCTATTCCACAGTGTCATAGTTCCTTTATTTTCTAAGTTAAATGTCAGAAGGCATGGGAATTTGTTTGGCAATATATATTTTCACACAGTAATACTTATTAACGATTTAGCATAGCAATTTAAAGTAGCTTTTCTATTTTAATACATTTAATGTTGCTTTTTACTTTAGTCTCGACTTTTCAGAAATAATTCAAGAGCATATGCTTGAAATATGTATATTTTAATATTTATGAATGTGTCTCTTTTCACTTTTAATCAGTTTGCGGTGTTTATTTAAAATTTTTGTTTCAAAAACTGACCAGAAAATAAATCAAAATTGATTTTCTAAATGGAGCAAAGATGAGGTGCCTCATTTTGATGTCTGAATCAAATTTAAATAACAAAAGTGATTTTATACATAGGAATCATATTCACATAATTATAATATGGATATGTAATACATTTCATTACTATTTCAATTGTTTAAATTTAATAAGCTCTTGCTGGTAAATGCAATAAACAAATCTGGTATAGTGGCAAAGTAAAAGATTAAAAATGCACTGCACGGTGAGCCTTTAAGTATTTTCAAGTGATCCCTGTCCTAAATATCCCATATGAGATGTTTTGTTATATAAACTATTGTTACACTGAATGGTATTAAAGTGGATCTATTTTGTAAATCATGGTAAAAATGTAATATAGTAAAAAAATAATAATAATACGACTGTACAGTGCATACGCTTATACTTTATTGTTGTGATGCTTAAAAACCCACTTTGTCTTTGACCTACAGGCCTGTTTGCCCCCCTTTAACTGCCCACTCAGACATTTCTCATAACTTACCTTCAACTTCAACACCACCAATTTGCCATGAGAGTTCAGGTGGGTGGCCATTTGCTGCCGTTAAACATTTGATGACTGCTTTACCTTCATGCTCAGTCATATCTATTTTTGGGGATCCTAAAATCAGATCGAAAAGAGTCTTATTTCATATTCCAGTGTTTAACACTGAATCTTTTAATCACATTTAATACTTACCCAAAACCTTTACTTTGAATCTTTTTGTAGAGACTTGATCTTCATAGATGAAACATCTATAAAGTCCTTCATCTTTGAAGGTTACGTTTGACACTACTACGGTAAATTCAAAGCTGTTCGAAGTAAAAAGGCTGATCCTTGGATCCTTTAGACCTGAACGAGAACATCAAATGAATGGTTATGAAAGAGGGTGTAAATTGATGTTTATAATATGTTTTTATAAAATTGATTCACTTAAAACCATTTTGTTGTTCTTAAATGACTGTTTAGCATAAATATTTGTGGTTTTTAATAGTTAAAAGAACATTTAAACATTTTCCCACTATAAATCCTCATAAATAAAACTGCCAGGAAGAACTAAAAAGGGGTTTTCACAGTGAGGCCAAAGACAGACTTTTCTTGGTTCCCCAGAGAACCTTTTTGTCCACAAAGTTAGTCCACAAAGGACCAATTTTTTCATATATTGTAAGAATCTGATGAAACATTTCCCACATTTTGAACAGTGTAAAGGTTTCATGGATGTTGAAAAGGTTCTTGTAATCTTTGGTGCCTTTTTGCAATAAAAAAAAGTTCCATAGATGTTAAAGTTTCTTCATGGAATCATCACTGGCAATAAAGGACCTTTATTTTTAAGAATGAAGACCTTTTTTTCTAATAATTTTAGATGTTAAAGTTTCTTTATGGCATCTTCAAAGCCAATAAAATACCTTTATTTTTAAGAATGAAGAGCTTTTTATCAATGGAAAACCACTGTGGATATAAAAAATTCTTCATGGAACAGTCAAAGCCAATAAAGTATCTTTATCTTTAAGAGTAAATAACTTTTTTTCAATAAAATAGTTATATGGTACGTCCAACTGATTTAATGTCAGTAAAGAACCTTTATTCCTTTATTATGAAGAGTGAATAATCTTTTGTGCAATGGAAAAGTTCTATGGATGCTAAAGAATTTTCAAGGAACCTTTATTTTTAAGCATGTACAGTGTTCTTGTCCTCACCTTTGTGCGTGTTAAAGAACATAACATGGCCTTCTTTTCTCCACTCCATATGTACGTTCTGACTGAGGTTTCTTTGAGGACATTTCAATACCAGAGTGTCTCCTTCTATTACTCTAATGAACTTTGTCGCCAAACATTCTCTTAAACCTGTTGAAAAGGAACAGAAGTTAGTTGTAGATGTATACAGATGAATCACATCGATTGGTGCTAAATGTAGCCAATATGTAGGCTAGTTTAATGGAAGAACAGTAGGCTGATAAGGGGGCAGACAGGACCGCAGACACCTGCTCAACTCTGACTCATATACATATTCTCACTGCTCACAGAAACTGTGGCTGATAGTGAGAGGGGGCTATGCTTTGCATTAGAGAGGAAAAGTGAATGCTGTAAGTGGTCTTTTATTTGCTTGCGCGGTTTGATCTTGCAGCAAGAGAAAACTTGCCACTGACACATACAGCGATGCTGGAACAGGAAACAGTGGTGTTAAAACGTTTCTCAGATGTGTAAACATAAAACAGATGCAGCTCTAAATCTGGAGGTGTAGTTTTTCTACTTTTTATGCATATGTAAAATTGACCCTCATGCTTTCGTATGTGGGAGTTTACAGTGCATGCTTAATTTGATTCTCAGTGTTATACTCATTAATTCCATTTAATGATGAGTTTTATTTTATTTTTGCTTCTTGTTTAAATTACCTATAAAATGAGTGAAACAACACAATACTTGAGATTTTTTTTAGGACAACTTAGTTGTTTCATGTTCAATCCACTTAAACACTAATAGTTAACTTAATCTATTTGTGTCGGGACAACATGAATGAGTTGTGTTCTATGGTAAAGTCCATTAATGACAAGCTGCACTGAATATTGCAAGAATATTTCCAACAATGACATTATGAGCAAACTAGTTATATCAATCCATCCAGTAACAAAATTACCCATTTAAAATTAAAGAAAATTTTTCAAGATCACTTATTCTTTAATGTAATAAATATGATTTTAACAGATTGTAAAAATCCTACAGAAAAATTATGTTAATTGATATTTGAGTTTCCTTTTAATGTATCAGGAATAGCATCAGAATATTTAACCTATTTACATGCAACTGTACAGTAATTAAAATGACAGTACATTAAATCGACTGATCATACACCATCATACAATAAAACATGCATGGAAATCCTTCTGTAACAATATAAACTGCCTGCAGCCACATTCGCAAACTCTCCAGCCACAACAACACTTTGTTGACACTATTAAGTCAGAGATGTATAAGCGGTTGTAAATGAGAAATGTGTTTGTCTTACCTGCTGCGATCAACATGAGAAAGTGAATAACAAAGGCTTTTTTGATCTCCATTCTGCTCGCTCTTGTACTCTGAAGCTCACTTCCTCTGCTTAGACTCTTTTAAAGAGAGCGGCTTCCATGACATCACCAAATGTCATGGTCTTTCCCCCTCTGCTAATTTAATGAAGTTTTGTGTGAAGTTTCAGGGGCATTTCAGCCAGTGGCTCTCTTAAAAAATCCACAATTGCCACCTTTTGACCTATTAGGTTGTTATCACATATTTAATTTAATGACGTGTGTGGTTCACACTTACATTGCAACTTAAAAATGATATTATATTATATTATATTATATTATATTATATTATATTATATTATATTATATTATATTATATTATATTATATTATGTCGGTATATGTTATTTTTAATACTTTATACTTGGTCACTTTCCTTAATTTTTTTTTTTATCTGTATTTCAATTAGTATAAGTCAGAATAAATATGCTGTTACATTTTTGCATTAATACAAGCTTAATGAAAGTTGTGTGTATTTATGGTCTCTGTGTGTAAAATTTCACCTTTGTAATTTAATTAGATGCTGACGCCAAAATTGTCTAGTGTTTGTCACTTATAATAAATGCTGAAAAAACGCCTGGGCATCAAACTAGCATGATCACAGAAGGATCATGTGATATTGAAGGCTGAAGTAATTAATAATTTAAAGAATTTTAAGATATATAAAAATAGAAAATACTTATATTTCAAAACATTATTTTTTTTATTATAATAATAAAATAGAGCTTGGTTGAATATAGACTTTTTCCCTGAAATTAAAAATCCTTAACGAACACAAACTTTTGAATGGCAGTGTAACATATATTAATATGCTCATCGTTTCTTGAGGGTCTTCAGTTTTTAAATATCTGCTCAATATGAGCTGTTATAACTCCCCCAACTGTTGATGAATAAATAACGTTCCCCCAGTCATGATGAATCATTTCATCAAATTTAAATTTGGAAATAAATACAGGGTATCCACGGGACCTTAAAAAGTCTTAAAATATCTTAAATCTCAAAAGCTAAATTTTAGGCTTTAAAAAGTGTTAAATCTACTGAAATATTGTGCTGTAGGTCTTCTTTTTTTGCAGGTCTTAATATTTCTTTGTTCATTTACTGCTATCCAATCTAGTGGTTAATACTCATACAATCTCCAACAATCCCAATCTCAATAAAACTCAATTAAAAAATTTGACTCTATTTACCATAATGATTTAATTACTTTCCTTTCCTTCTCCATTTATTTACTGCTGAGGAAACTGACCTGATCTATATTTTTTCTTATTAAATTGTTATTATTGTATTATTAAATGTATTAAATTATAATCAAAATCCTTTACCCCTGTATAAGTCTAAAATTTTATTCATAATGGCTTAAAAAGCTCTTAAAAAGTCTTAAATTTAAGTTGGTGAAACCTGCAGAAACCCTGTAAATATAATGTTAGCTTTTTGTGTACGTAGATTTCTGTAATTAGACTTGTTTATATCTGGATATTTATGTGAATAATTTTTTTAAATTTACAGGCCACTTTTAGCATAACCACGTAACAGCGTAAGACGGTGAAATTAAAATTATTTTTAGATCCGAGTTTCTATTACAGCCTGATGACTGCGTCACCACAAGTGTCATCACTCCCTGCGCTCACACAAAACTCAAACTGAGCACAAACAGGAACGACTTTATAAGCTTGTAATGGGAAAAAGACACATGATCAAATTCACACCACCTACTGACCGCTTCAGCGAAAAAAAACAAAAAACACTTCCTCATTTCCATTTAAAGGAACATAGAGCCCAAATAAGGCATTGTTATGCAGCTTTATTGGTAAAATATAAAGCTGTGGGTTTTTTTGGCAATAGCATCTAGTCAAGAATACACAATATGATAAATTAATGTTAAATATGAAGTCCACTGCAGTGACTGAGATGCCAGAGGCCGAGAGACTGACAATGAAAGATTTAACTTTAAGATTCTTCAGAGGAAATGTGTGGTCTACAATATACAATACTCAGCATATGTAAGTATACCCCTCACAAATCTATCTTTTAAATTCATATTTTTAATAGGAAGCTATACAATATTATACTCATGTACAGGTGTACTCAAATATGCTGAGCACTGTAGAATCCTGAAAGCCTTAATTTAATAAACGCCTTATATGTGACCTTGGACCACAAATCTACTCATGAGGCTTTAAAACTGAGATTTATACATCATCTAAAATCTAAAATAAATAAGCTTTCCATTGATGTGGTGATGTGAAAATATTGAGAAAGTTGTCCAAAGTAAGTTCTTAGCAATGCATATTACTAATTAAATGTTTAGGTTATTCATGGATCTTTACTTAATTTTCAGAATAAAAGAAAAAAATTATAATACTGACTCATACAGTGTGTTTTGGCTATTTTGGCTTAGTCCCTGGTTTTTTTCAGGGGTCACCACCGCAGAATGAACCACCACAAGTATATTTAGATATTTGAACAGCCAACTATTCCGGTATATGTTTTACTCAGCAGATGCCCTTCCAGCCACAACCCAGTACTCAAACTCAAACACTACAACCAATTTAGTTTTTTCAATTCACCTATAGCACATGTCTTTGGACTCTTGGGTAAACTGGAGCACCTGGAGGAAACCCACACGAACACGGGAAGAACATGCAAACCACACAGAAATGCCAACTGGCGCAGCCGGGACTTAAACCAGCGCATTTCTTGCTGTGAGGTGACAGTGATAACCACTGAGCCACCGTGCATTCTTTTTTTTTTTTTTTACCAATGAATATAAAGAATTTGAGCATGCATTAGCAGGGTTTGATCTCGTAAGGTTTTGTACTTGTACATGTGTAATGACAATAAAGTTGAATCTAATCTAATCTAATCTAGTCTTATACAAAATATAGCAAACCTAAAGGTGTGAGGCAAACAAAGCGCCTTCTTGTGGCTGCTGCTTAAAACATCCATTCCATTAGGTCCAAACTAAATACGTTCTAGGCTAAGTGATAACTAATTTTAGAGTGGAAATTATGCACATTAAATTATTTAGTACTTACAGGAGCTGAGAGAAAGTAAACATCACAAAACAACTTTTCAAGCATACTGGGTTTTAGACTGTTAAAAAAATATGTGTAGATAAATGTGTACAACAAGTGAAGCTAAAATGTCCTAGGTATGGCAGCTGTCATCTCACACAGATGACGAGATTTGGAGCCAGAGTCTAATGCTGTCATGAGCTAAATCCCACAAAAATCAAATGCATGCAATTATGAACACCCCTGTTTTATACTAAACTAACTAATGAGTATCTAAGTATGAGTATCACAATGGCGCAGTGGGTAGCACAATTGCCTCACAGCAAGAAGGTTGCTGGTTCGAGACTCGTCAGTTGCATTTCTGTGTGGAGTTTGCATGTTCTTCCCATATTCGCATGGTTTTTCTCTGGGTGCTCCAGTTTCCCCCCCAGTCTAAAGACATGCGCTATTAGGTAGGCTAAATTGTCTGTAGTGTATGTGTGTGAATGAGAGTGTATGGGAGTTTCCCATTGATGGGTTGCAGCTGGAAGGGCATCTGCTGTGTAAAACATATGTTGGATGAGTTGGCGGTTCATTCCACTGTGGTGATCCAGATTAATAAAGGGACTAAGCCGAAAAGAAAATGAATGAATGAATGAATGACACAAAATGTAGCCTACTGTGATTCGCTTAATTTGGCACAAGCCCCATGTGTTCATTATGGAGAGGGTGGACTTTAATTCCAGAAATTGCGAAGCACATTTGTTTTTATAAACAAAGCATTGTATCCAACAAATGTAATGAGGTATCGTGTTTCTACACTTTATATGTTTTTGTTATATAGATAGAAACAGTGATATCTTTAAAAATATTCAAAATGCGATTACAAACTTGTATTCGTAACTTTTATTTTGACATCTTTTCCAAACCCCGTCTGACCCGGTGGTGATACAAGCTCGCATGAGATTATTACAGAAAAACGTGCGAAAGCACCTGGAAACTTCTAGCAAAACGCCACTCATTAACATCGAACCACTTTTTTCCCAGTGAACTAGAGATTGTAAATAGTTTTAACATACAGTGTCTGACAGGATGTCAGTTATTGAAGAGGAGCGCGTCCGCGGCAGCGTTTTTAAAGATATTAATGCGGAAGATGAAGATCAGCAACCTACAGTCATCGAGAGTTTGTGCATGAACTGCTATGAAAATGTAAGAAGCTTACTTTTTTATAATGCTTATTAGAAGTAGTAATGGTAATGGTGTTTTTCTTTTACATTTAAATTAAACAATTGTAATATTATATGCTTTCCAGGGAACAACGCGTCTTCTTCTTACCAAAATCCCTTTCTTTAAAGAAATCATCATCAGCTCCTTCACATGTCCACACTGTAACTGGTCCAACACAGAAATCCAGTCAGCTGGTCGGATACAAGAACAGGGTGTACAGTACACCCTACAAGTAAAGACTAAACGGGTAAGGATGGACCTAACAGGCGAATGTTTAACATTTAAAATGTTTACTAAATAATATTTACGCGAGCATGTCTTACATGTATGTGCAGGACATGAACCGAGAGGTTGTGAAGTCTGACAGTGCGTCCACCAGAATCCCACAGCTTGATTTTGAAATTCCTGCTTTTACACAGAAGGGGTGTAAGTTAAATATTTTTATTTCACCGCCTTCATAGATGTCTTGATGTTATATAGAGGTAAAGTTGGTTTTATATTCGCACATTCGTTCATTTAGAAGTCTCTATATTGTTTATCATGTTACTTTGAATATTCGATCGGAATTAGCATGCAAGTATGACTTCAAAACAACATTAACTGTTTATTTGACTGTAAACAATGTTGTACTTTGATAGTCATTGACTGCTTATATGATTTCGCTATTTAGAGTTAGCAAATAATACTTTTATGAAATTAAATTATTATGGGGAAAGTCCGAATGTGCGAATATAAAACCAACTTTACCTCTATTGATGTTATAAGTGTAAGTTCTGGGTGATTTGAGTGCTGTTGGGTCGCATCAAGAACAACTGTTACTGTCCAATAAAATGTTTTAAATACATTTTTAATTGTTCCTTGGAATGGAATTGTCTAGACATGGTGTATGTGTGTGTTTTTACTTGTATACTTTGCCACCATCATTCAAGCCTGCTTAGGTTTTGCCCGTTTGTTAGCAAAGCACTTGTAATAACTTAAAGGTGTTTAGTATAATCACTTTTTTTTTTTTTTTTTTTTGTACATTTAATTTTAAACTACAAAATACCTTTGACTCAGTTGCAGCTGTAACTTCGCTTGAGTTGTATTTTATTATGTATCATCTACAGAATGTTATTTTGTTAAAAGATAATCTAACATACTTTTGTTTTTGTTTAGCTTTGTCAACAATCGAAGGCCTTCTGGACAGAGCAGTGGCGGGTTTAGAACAAGACCAACCTATTAGAAAGGTGTGCACCTCAAAACATTTATATATTTGACATGAATTGTGTTTATTTAGCATGAATATGTGCTTTTATGCTTGAAGTTATATTATGTACTTGAGTTAAAGGTGAAAAGATTTTAAAGCATCAAAACAATCTAATGTTTTTTTTAAACATCTTTTCCCCATATGTTAGAATGTAAATTTATTTTTATTTAAATTTTATGTACACTACAAGTTAAAAGTGTGATTATTTTTTATTTTTAAATAAGCTTATCCTTCTCACCAAGGCTGTATTTATTAATTAAAAATACAGTACAAATTGCAAAATTGTGAAATGTTATTGCACTATAAAATAACTGTTCAACATTAGTTAATAATTTAATTTAATAATTTAGTCCAGTGATTTTAAAAGAATTTTCAGCTTCATTACTCCAGTCTTCAGAGTCACATGATCCTTTAAAAATCACTAATATTATTTATTATTATTATTAATTATAATAGCAATAAAAACAATAATGACTGGAGTAATTTCATTTTAAACTACATACAATAAGCAGTTATTTAAAATTGTATTAAATATTTAACTTTTTTTTTTTTTTATAAATGCGACTTTGATGAACAGAATAATTTTCTTTAAAAAAATGACCTCAAACCTTTTACCAGTAGTGTATGTATGTATGTATTTATAGTGAAAAACAATGACAATTTCCCCCCATGACTTATAGAAGACACCCTAAAAAGTCATGTCAGATATGTTTAGAACTCTGTTTAAGGATTACAGTGCACCCCAAAATACTTTGTCATTGTAATTGTATTTATTTCTTTAACCATCCTTTAACCTACTAGGTTTACCTATTTGTTTGCAAGATGTTTTTCATCCTTCATAATATAATCTAATTTAGTTTGAATATTTAATATTTTATGTAATATGTATTTTAATAAGCACATAATGTAGTTTCATTTTGACAAACCCATTATGCTGTATTAAGTTGGAGTGAAGGATTGTATATTATTTTTACTTGCATTTAATATACACTTTGTCTATGGCATTTTTTTACTTTTTGTAAATTTAATAGGATGTGGACAGCAGTCGTATCTTCCTTGACCTGTCTACAATTTCGACCTAATCATAATTAAGCCCAATTCTTAAAATCCTTGTTTATTCTTGTCTTTCATCAGGTATAATGTATTCCTAATGTATTCTATAATGTTTTTGTGACCATTCCTCTACATGTTGCAGGCAACAGATCCAGCTGTAGCTGCAAAAATAGAGGAATTTATCCAGAGATTAAAGAAACTTAAAGAAGTAGAAGATGAATTCACATTAGTAAGTCTCACAAAAAGTGAACTGATAAAAGATTGCATGATTGACAGAATTAATCCACATTGCTTGTTCATTAACGTGATGCTAGAGCTAATAAATTCCTCATTTGACTTCTACCTACAGATTATTGATGATCCATCAGGGAACAGTTTTATCGAGAACCCATTTGTGCCTCAGAAAGACGCTGCTCTCTCTGTGACACATTATAAAAGGACTACTCAACAAAATGCTGCTCTAGGTATAGAGGTGAGAAACTGCTACAGCATCTGAACTGCTGAGAAAATTGATGAGTCCTTGCTAGTATTGTAACTAGAAACTTTGAATGCACATACTCTGATCCTCATTAAATGAATGAACGGTGCAATGTTGATGAAAATAGACAGATGTAAAAGAAATGTAGATAAAAAAAAAAACTTTTTTTTTTATTTATAATCAGCGGCATTTCGCTGTTCATTGTTTAGAGGAGCCTGACAAATTTCCGTTTAAACCCATGATGACTAAATTAACACTGGCCTCAAGTTGTTCCCAAGGCGGGAAGGCATCAAGGATGAATCCAAATTCTGCTTCACTTCCTGTCACCAGAGGTTCCTCTTCCTGATCGAATTTTGATCACAGCATAGATTTGTCCTTCACTGCCTTAGATTTCTCACAATACTGTGCCTTCCATTTCTGACAAAAATATAAATATGGTGTCTTGAAGCTTTGCTTGGGTGTCTTTTTTTCATGCTAAAGTAAGTTTTTGATTGACGTTTTCCGCTTTTGATAGCATTTCTAGTGAGGTGTTTAGTATTGTAGTAAGCAAATATTGCATTAGTTATTCTCTAAGCTCTGTATATTTTGCTATACATGATTAAATCATTATGCAGGAAATCTTCTTGCCTCTAAAATCACTACCTGAAAGGGCAGCAAGACAAGTCAGCTCTTTCAGCTTTCTTACAGGTTTTCAAACTGGTTTGGAGCAAATGCTGGCAGTCCTACGCCGAGTTCAGACTGCACTATTCTTAAAGTTGTCACGTCACAGATGTTTTCACACTGCATGACTATCTGGGGTGGCATTCCATCACGGCTGTGTTGACACTCTAAGGTGGATCAGCGACAGGGGGTTTCACACTGCGTGACTTTACAATAGGAAGAATCGCCGACATCTTTGTCTCGGTCCGCAAACTACGTTTCACAACCAAACCCATGTGAAAAGTGACATGCAAATAACGCGGGGTCACATAGTATATCTTATGTTATTAACTACATAATGGGAAAGAAGCATTTAGTGGTGTAGAAAATTTACTTATTTTGCTCACCTGGCTTTTGATGGGAATTAGCAATGTCTCTTCAACTTTTTTCTTTTTCGACCTGGTTGTGCTATTGCTCAGATGACATGTCAAACAGACACGAGTGTTCCTGCCAAATTTCCACTAGTTTTTCCTCCATTTATTGGGTCCAATTAGACCTTGGGTCCTGCTGACCTGGAGGCTGCTCTAGCATTGGCTTTAGGTAATTGCCAATGTTATTTTCAATTAGAACACATTTCACATGGCATGATTTTGATTTGCCGACAGGTCCAGATCTTTAGCATACCAAATATCTCACGGGTGTCAGCGACTCATCGACGATTCTCTCAGATTGCATCTTTGATAGTTCACACTGTGTGATTGTTACGGGAGATTTTTCAAAATCAGGGCTAAAATTGTGCAGTCTGAACTTGGCATTAGTTTTTGCATGTTCAAAAAGGGCAGAAATGCAAAATCTGTTTCTTCAACTTTCATCATCTTTTATTTTAGGTTGAGGAAGAACAAGCAGATGAGAGTCCTGGCAATGATCTAGACACCCTGAGAAATGAGGTATTAGTGTTCAACACTAACTGCCCAGAATGCAACGCTCCAGCTAATACAAACATGAAGCTTGTCCGTATCCTTTAAAGTATGCTAGCATACAGCATGCATTTTAAACTTAATGTTTGTTGTGTGCTGAGTTGCTATTCAAGTAGCTTTCCATCATTTTAATATTCTGCTTTTAACAGTTTTTTTTTCAAGCCAGAGAAAATTGTTGTTTTCACCAAATGATGACACAAGGGAGCCCTTGGAGATTTTTAATTTGAAGCAAAGCAATTTGTGGATTAAATTAGCATTTTAGTGTAAAAATGGCACTGCATGGAAAATTGGTGCATTAAATCATTTTCTAATTGCTTGTTATATTTTAAGCAAAACAATTCATTGTTCCCTTAATCTAGTTGCAGAAATTCCACACTTTAAAGAGGTCATTATAATGGCTACTAATTGCGATAGCTGTGGACATCGCACCAATGAGGTGGGAATAACAAACTACGCTATGTTTCTGTTTAATATTTTTGCTGATCTTATCTTGTATACCAACATTTTTCACTGATTGTTAAATAGGTGAAATCAGGAGGAGCCACTGAAGAGCTGGGAACCAGAATAACACTACACTTAACCGATCCTTCAGATATGTCCAGAGACCTGCTGAAGGTGAGTTTGACTAAATGTGTTTACACTGGGAAAGCAATATCAATAAATGTATTTTCGACAACCTTTTAAAGTGGTTAAAAAGTGTGCTTCACACCCTGTTTACATCTGTATTTAGCTTGGTTTACATTCAAGTTTATTTATTTGTATAGCTGAAATGTTTTTTTTTGTTTGTTTGTTTTTACTATAATTAGCATTCCAAATCCTCTTTACAAGAGTTGCACATTAAGCATGGGCTGATGCCTAATGTGTTGACGGTATGATAACCTTGGATAAAAATTTCACGATATTGTGATTACTGCTCTAAAATAAGTTATTTTTAATTGTCCAACTTTTTGTTGGATATAAATAAGCCACTGCACTGTTCAGGTATATAGCATTCTTGGATGTTGGCACTTAAAAGTTATTTGTTTTTCATATGTTTTCTGAATCGTGGGCTGACCAGTATCTTTTAAATGTGGATGGTCCTTTTCTGCTGGAGATACCATTGCCTTCAATAAATAAATAATATTAAACCTTGACAACACACATAAAAAAAATACTTGTACAGTAGAAACCAGGGTGTCCGCAGGGTCTTAAAGTATTAAAAGTTGATAAATTGTGAGAAAATTAAAGCCCTTAAAAGGTATTAAAGTCTTAATCATGTTTTTACGAGGTCTTAAATTTTGACTCCAAAAAAGCATAAATATATTTATTTACTTGATTATGTAATGCATGGACGCGTCTCACAGCGCAAAGCATAACTTAACCTTTAAATGTCCATGCTTAATCAGTCATCGGTAAGGTCTATCTATTAAAGGGTTATTGACAATCAAAAGATCAAGTAATCGTTAGCATCTTTAAATAAAATATATTAAAGGATATTTCACCCTAAATTCACCATACAGTTCGTCCAAAACTGAACATTGTCACCATCACCTTTTCTTGTTCCAAACCTGTTTAATATTTTTTTCTGATGTATACAATAACTTGTAGGGAATGCCTTTAGTTGTTGAAAACCTAAACAGTAAATGCTGAAATATGATTAAGATTGTTCTTTTGTTTATTTTTAATTTTTTATATAGTCAAACAGCTAAAACATTTCACAAAATGTGTTAAATCAGCTGCACAAAGGGATTGGCATGCTGAAAATTCTTTAAAATTGATAGATATAATCATTTGGCATTTATCATGAAAATTGTCGATATTGACTGATATGAAAAAAATTATCATTATAATCATTATAATTTTTTTGCCCTATCGCCCAACCCTAGTAGCACATTAGTTAAAATTAAAAAAAGTTAAGGAGTTGTGTACAGAGTTGACCGTACATAAACATAGATATCCTGCAGTTATACAGTATATAGTGTCCTTCCAAAAGGTGAGATATACATGCATAGTATGTGTTCAATGGTATGTAATAAGTGTTTGTGTTGTCCACATGTGATTATGGTTGGATGTCATTTGTTTTTGTTTTGTTTTTAAACAATACCGGTGTAAAATTGCTACTCAGTAACTGTACTGAATGGTGCCTAAAATGATACTTTCCACAAAGTTGTTGAATGACATAAAAGTGCTTATTTGTTATTTGTTGAAAAAAATATATGAACTGAACACATTACTGAATGTATACTTAAATATAAAAATACACATACATTTCCATTGCAAATTCACACAGCCATAAAACCCAACCACAATACAAAATAATATTTACAGTACTAATAACAGCAGTGCAGTCAGTGTCTTTGGAATATTTCATCGAGGTTATACATGACACCTGCTTTCTGTACACAACCCTAATTGTGATTAAGTTGAAGAAAATGTAATATCAGGTGTAAATTAGAACTCATCATTAGGATGTGTGTGTTGCAGTCAGAGACATGCAGTGTGTTGATTCCTGAGCTGGAGTTTGAGTTGGGAATGGCAGGTCTTGGAGGGAAGTTCACGACGGTGGAGGGGCTGCTGAAGGACATCAAAGAACTGGTAGGAAATCAAAGCTACACTAACGGCTTTGGTTGTCATTAACAGCTTCTTTTATGCTTGTTTTAAGCAATTCCATGCAAATGTAATTTGAAAAGGTTTTCACTAAAATAGCAAAACCCTTTCTAAGTTTGTGTAAGCAAATATTTTACAGTACTGTAAAAATACTCAAATGTCTCTGTCAATGTTTTTAAACTATTAAATTTGATTTACCATAGTCAAACAAGTGGCAATTTCATATCTGTCGCATCCATAACGGAGAGGTGTCACATCCATAATGAAGCTTTTTCCACATAAATGCAAAAATATAAAATAAAATTAATCGTTTTTGTTCTATAGAGAGCCAACTCTTATCCCTTTGATTAGCATTGTTTTTTTTGTGTTGTGCAGTTTATTTCATAGAATTTCTGCAAAGTATGTTGTAGACCAGGGGTGGGCAAACTCGATCCTGGAGGGCAGATGTCCTGCACAGTTTAGCTTTTGATTAGTGTTGGAGCAAAACTGTGCAGGACACCGGCCCTCCAGGACCGAGTTTGCCCATCCCTGTTGTAGACTGTAAACTCTCAAACTGTTTTGGTCACATCCATAACACATGTTTATTTTCCTCATTTTAAGGCTAAAAAAATGTTTACAGATGGATATTTTTCTGATCCTATAACTCTGGTTAGTTGTTTTGGAAAATCTAAACGGATGTTTCAATATAATATTAACATATACTTTCTATGTGAATTTATGTTTTGAGTTTTTACTGCAAATGTCACGCATAACACTGGAATTACTGTTTTGTGCTTTTTATGGTTCTTTTAGATTGTTTCGAAAAACCCCTTCATGTGCGGAGACAGCTCTGCAGCGGACAGAGTAGTGAAGCTAGAGCTGTTTGGACAGAAAATCGACAAGGTTTGAAATGGTTTACTTAATGTCAATTAAAAGCTTCTCTTATAAAGGTTCAATTATTTAAAATAAATGTAAAAATATTTTCTTTTAGAGCTTCTTTTTTGAAAGTCATTGTTTTTCCACCAAATATTTAATGCAAAACTTGCCAGAAGTTAAAACACTGGCATTGTGTTGTCTTGTTGAAGCTTTAGCATTCATGCTTTTGTCCCCGAGACATCCAAAGGCAGAAGTGCAAACCGCATCTAAATGTTTACACATTTGACAGCATTACAAATTCTGTGGCTGGATAAGTATTTTAAGTAAACAACTTCAATGGAAACATATGGTGAAACACTTTTGCATGTCGAGATGTACATTTGTTTGTGTGCTAGCACTCACTGGAGCACTTCATGTGCACGAGCGCTACGCAGCTGAATGCGGGGCTTGCAGGTAATCTCACAGCGGTTTACCATAAGCATTTTATTATAAGGAACCACCGGAAATAGAAATGTTATCTGACTAACATCTAGCAGCTAAATGTGTCTGGAAAAGTATTCAAAGGCTTTTATTTTCATAATCAGCGTGGATGTGAGTGCGTCTGAATGTTCTGATCGGCTGGAGTAGACGTCTAACGTCAGCACGTTCTACGTGAACGTGCTCTTACGGCAATTTTCCTTCTATTTTAGCAAGCCACTGTTTATTAATAAAGAAAGGAGTTAACCACATTGCTTTTTATTCACTGTTCAGAATGTGTTGAATTTATAAAAATGTTTCCTAGATAATGGCGGGAGAAATGGATGTGCATATTGTCTTGGACGATCCAGCAGGAAATAGCTATCTTCAGGTAATTAATTATTAAGTGATTGAGTTTAAAATGTAATATCCTGTGTGAATTATATTTATTGATTGTTTTATTTTTTTTTTAAGGTGCAAATATACTGTATTCTTTTTGTGACCGCTAACCACCTCGCTTTTTGGAAAGAAATATGGAAAACTAGACTGATACAATTTCAGTTTACTAGAACTTCTATGTTAAGCTGCTTTGACACAATCCACATTGTAAAAGCGCAATAAAAAATAAAGATGAATTAAATTTTTTCTTTCTCTTTTGCAGAATGTTTATGCTCCAGATCCAGATCCAGAAATGAAGATTGAGAAATACACCAGGACCTTTGAGCAAAACGAAGACTTGGGGCTCAATGACATGAAAACAGAAGGGTACGCAGAGAAATAGGCTTAAAGTCAGAGAAAAAAAAAAGATTATATGTTGCTAATTGCCAGATTCTGTAAAAGCCGCCATTATGCACCATTATTTAATTCAGTTTTACATTTAATTGTAACATCCCTTGTAATTAGCACTTTCAAAACCCATGCTGTCTTTAGAGTCAGCTTTATTATTTGAGAAAAGAAATACAGCTATTTTAGCTTGACTGAAAGCGCAAGGTTGTGTATTTTCCTTGCTGCCTATGAAATCATTTTTAAGTTATAAGTTTTGGTCATTGTGTTTATAATAAATAATGTAACAACCAAATTGTTACTACGTTTTTGAACTGCTTAAAACTACAGACACTTAATAAAGTAGTCTTAAGCACACTGCAGATGTGAATTCTGCAGACACATTATTTCATTTCAATGTAATTGTACTGACTCATTAAGGGTGTAATATGTAAAGGTTATGTTTGGACAATAAAACACTTTCAAAAATGTAACAAGTACGGGGCTGGTCTATTTACACTTAACTTTTCCAGTTCAGTGAGACGTCTAATTAACATGTGCTTCAGCACAACATCAAAACAACAGTGTTAAAGCTAATAATAGGTTTTATGACTGTGCTGGAACTAGGGCTGGGCGATGTGGCAAAAATGCAATCTCGATTCATTCTTTTCCATATTGAACAATAATGATATATATTTCGATATCAGTTGTTTATTCTTCCAGATTTAAAAGAGTATCCCAACAATGACTGAAGCCACAAATTATAGGGTCCATTAAATAGCATAACCTGTTTTCGGTGGCTAATAATTTTTGGCAGCTGAAAATTCTGTGCATCTCTAATGTCAACACACTTCTAGATTCCCAATTGTTGCACATTTCTGCTGTGTGATTGGCTCTTAGATCAATGTAGATTCCAGAGCTTATCAATGTTATTGACATCAATTTTTTTTTGCGATTCGATGTAGTTTATCGGCTGAGCCCTTAGCTGGAGCATACAGTTACAAGGGCTAAAATTGCACTTAGTTTTTATTTACATTTTTTTCTGGTGTTTTTATATAGCTTTGTTTATTAAAATGCACAGAAATCACTTCAGCCAAAGTTAGCATTCTTTAAATTGTCGCTTTTATTTCTACTAATAAAAGGCACATATTTGCGAGTCAGAATGGTAATGTTTTGTTTACATAATTCAATTCGTGCGTAAGAGACCAAAGCATGCCATTGCTAATTTATAGAGGCTATGTGTTGAATTGGAAATGCTTCCCCATAAAGTACTGTTCACAAACGTCTAGATGCCATCAAAGCAGCTGAAAGTGTATGCTTATTGACACACATTGGCAATAAAATAAGCCTAAGTAAATTGTTTTAACATGTAGCTTGTTTAAAAGGTTAGACATAAGCCTGAATTGTATAAATAGTATAATAATAATCTGATTATATTTATTAGTATTTTTTCTTTCGAAATTCTTAGTAGCGTTTATAATTTTTTGCTAATTTTAGTATTTTTGATAAATACTTAAATATTTTCCTTTGCTAGTAGGTTATAATAAATCAGCTAATTTAATTGTATGTGTAGTAAATAATGTTGCTTGTTTGGGATTTTTTTTCTAAAAACACGAGCACAGCACTAGTAAGTTAATATTATTACTGTTAACTTGGTGTGTTAAGTGTCATGTGATGTCAACATGGCGATGCCCACAACGGAGGATCCAATCAGCATACAATTAAACGGCTAAATAATTAGATATTACCTTTATAACATCTTAATCACCCACCATCTTCCTGTTTTTTAATGAAGTGCTATTTATTTGAGAGTTAAGGCTAAAACTGGCTGTTAAAATAAAGGCTGTGTACCTTTCCTGCTGTAGCATAATAAGAGCCTCTGTTTCGACTATTCCAGTCATGCAGCACAATGCAGCTTGGACAAAAACAATGAATCAAGGGTCTTTGTGCCTTCCACTGGCTCTTAACATTTATTCAAACAACATAACCACTCAACAGCAGATTAAAGGACATGACTAGCATGTAATTTAAAGCAGTGACAAATAAAATGCAACCATCATTGGTCCATATACAATGAAAACACTGATGTTCATTCACCCCACAAATGGAGTTGTTCTTTTTTTTTCTCTCAGTAAGGAAAGTCCACCGTGATGGCAGGTTTAATGTCCGATGGCCTTTTATAGCCAGTGGTGGTATAGGTCTCTGTTGTGTGAGGGAGTGCGTCAGTCCAAAACATTAAAAAACGAAAGTTTACAAGATGCAGCTGTCGTCTTCATTAAAACAAACACAATATAACGTGGAGCGGGAACAGAACATTACTCGGACTAGCTGCGGTTGTCATTGTCCATGGTCGCGAAGCCCTGTTTACTTGCTCTTGGCTGGCTTCTCGGTTTTCTTGGGAAGCAGCACTGCCTGGATGTTTGGGAGCACTCCGCCCTGGGCGATGGTAACGCCGCCTAGAAGCTTGTTCAGTTCCTCATCGTTGCGGACAGCCAGCTGTAGGTGCCGGGGGATGATTCTTGTTTTCTTGTTGTCCCGGGCTGCGTTCCCGGCCAACTCGAGGATCTCAGCCGTCAGGTACTCCAGTACAGCGGCCAAATACACGGGGGCTCCTGCGCCTACGCGCTCGGCGTAATTTCCCTTGCGTAGCAATCTGTGTACTCGTCCGACTGGAAACTGAAGTCCAGCTCTGGATGAACGAGATTTGGCCTTCGCGCGCGCCTTCCCTCCGGTTTTACCTCTTCCAGACATGTTTTGACAACAAAGGAACCGGCTGTTTGGCTGGTAGCGTCCTGTTTGGTGTTGTTAGTCAAATGCGCTTTCGCTTATGATGTAAGCAGGGATTGGTATTTATACCCGGACGTGTTTTCTGACTGGATGGATGCAGTGTAAAGCAACCGACCAATCCCTGCGCTAACCTTAGTCCGTGACGTTCGAATGTTGTCCTATAAGAACAACGATTTTCCTTACTCCTATTTGCATGCCGACTCTATAAATATGGGGCAGAAATGTACGCAGCGGCAGCGCGTTCGCATACCATAACCGTCCCGTGACAGCTGAGCTTTCGTGATAAATTGACACGATGCCCGAACCTGCGAAGTCAGCGCCCGCTCCCAAAAAGGGCTCTAAAAAAGCTGTCACCAAGACCCAGAAGAAGGGGGATAAGAAAAGGCGTAAGACCAGGAAAGAGAGTTACGCCATTTACGTGTACAAAGTATTGAAACAAGTCCACCCGGACACTGGCATCTCCTCAAAGGCGATGGGCATTATGAACTCGTTTGTAAACGACATCTTCGAGCGCATCGCTGGAGAAGCGTCGCGCCTGGCGCATTACAACAAGCGCTCCACTATCACATCCCGGGAGATCCAGACGGCCGTGCGCCTGCTCCTGCCCGGAGAACTGGCCAAGCACGCCGTGTCTGAGGGCACTAAGGCCGTAACCAAATACACCAGCTCCAAGTGAAAGTGAGCGGCAGACGGACCGGACTGTATCCTTACGGATGGCAGATGAAAACCGTCCGCATGAAGGACCTCTGGTACATCTTGAGCTCTGGAAGAGCACAGACACACGGTGCTTTCCATCTGTAACACAACATTCACCTGAGGTTGTTCCTGTTTGATCGTATTTGCACGTGTAAACACTTGTTATGTACTATTATGGCATATGACCGTCATTTGTTAACCCATGTGGCTGTAAACTTAAATTGCCGGAGGAAAACACTGTGGCTTTGGTTTTTAATTGATTCTTGTTGACAAATTTGCTGTACTGTATTCATATCGAAGAAAATGTCTTAAGCCTAAATGTTTCTTCATAAATTACCTTGGTATTATTTACCCCAAATAAAAACACTGGTTAATTGTAGCCGTTTTTCTGTCATGTAATATGTAGCTTATTACATGGGCAAAAGATTGCTTGCAAAGTATCATTTGTTTCCGCAGCATTTATTTAGAGAATGCTCTTGTCTGTAATGGAGGCATTTTTGCAACACTAGCCGTATCTGTGCAAAAGTTTAGATGTGCACCAATAGACGCTTGGCTTGTGAACAGAAGTCGTCTGAGGATGTAACCATAGCAACAGCAAGGCAGGCTGCTGGAGTATTGGAGGATTCATGAACAAAACAGAAACTAATTTATTATATATAACTCTCACTCACACATACAGCCTTCAAACTATTTTTCTTGTTTAATTGGAAAAGTCATTTAATTTAGACCTAATGAACGTTTCATTTGTTTTAACATGCATATATGCATACAATTGGATGAAAATTAATCATATAAAAGTTTACAATTACTTCTCTTTCACAAACCTTAAAGGAGCTATATGCAGAATGAAAGCTTATGGCAAGCCTTTCAATATAATAAGACGTATTGTCTGTTTTCATGCTACAAAATGTAATATCTTTTCCATTAAGCACTGAATAGTTTATTTTTAGAGAGGGCCTAGAACCTTTTTATAAGATGATTCATTAGAAGTCTGTGTGAAATCAAAATGTACAATGTTTATTTAGCTGGCCCACATTTCTTCTTTAGGAGAATAATTAATTTGTGCAAATTATTTAACTAAAAAAAGTTTGTTTTGGTAATTTTCAATCAAAATCTGACTGTTTGCTTTTGAGTTTGGAATAACAGTCCTTATCTGTTGATGTCAGTTTGACAGCTTACCACAATATTTTTTTTACCACGCTCCTTTTTATCACTTGGGTTGGGGGTTTTAGGTGATTTGAACGGCCAACCTGTATGATTACTGAATGATTATTTTTTTGGTCCTGTACATAACATTCCATGTTTCGTTTGTTTACTGCTAATGCCATTACATCTGCCATTACAGGTCTTTTTATCCTTAGTTTGCTTTAATAAAATGTGCCTCGTCCCCTTCTCATTCAGTTTCAGTTTTAAGCACATACTGAACCAAAATTCTCAGCAAGTTCACGTGAACATTAAATAAATACTAGTAACATTACTTACAAAGTTACTTACAATTCTAGTGCTTCATCATATTATGCAATTAATACTAGCACCTATTAAATATTTTACTTATTCATTAGATAGCAGTGCATATTTTAAAAGTGACTCGTAACTATGCTGTTCTTTGTAGTAACAGGTTTCTACTTTTGCGGGGTATCAGCTTTGGCTTAATATAATATATTCACAAACCAGTTGTATGTGGTACAAAGTAGCTTTAATTCAAAGATTCAAAGTTTGAAAGTACTAAAGAGGTAATTTCAGATTATTAGGAAGTTCATCTCATACAATTTGTTCTGTGTGATTTCATCCAGCTTGTGTTACTCAGACACATAATGGAGGAGATTTGATCATGATGCCCCTGCAGGCAGATGGAGAGGATAATTCACACGATCATGTTTTGACATTTCTCTTTGAAAAAAGGTGCACAAATGCGTATAGTGCGCATCAAGTATCCAAATATGCACAACGAATAAAGTACTTGAAGAAAATTAATACCTTAGTGTTTGGTATTATTTTACAAATAATTCAGTAGATGTGAATCTTGATACTATATATATATATATATATATATATATAAGTAAATGTCAATTTTTCTAAAACCTTTGATTTAAAATGTGTATTTAAGTAAATATAAAACAATTCAAATTGGATTTAGAAGTAAATATTGAACGATCTGAGTTTTCATTAGCTGGACTGAGCAAGGATTGTTGAGTATTGTTCACAGCAACTGTAGGGCCACAGTGCAACAAATCACCAGCAGTTACAACAGAAGATGACCAGGGAAATGTGTCACAACACTGATTGTGCTCCCAGTGGAATTCTCACTTGGGTTGGGGGTTTTAGGTGATTTGAACGGCCAACCTGTATGATTACTGAATGATTATTTTTGGTCCTGTACATAACATTCCATGTTTCGTTTGTTTACTGCTAATGCCATTACAAATTGTAAAAACAACTGTTTGATTAAATTAAGACCGAACAGATTTCTCTGACTACATCCGTGTATTTGATTTAATCAAATCAGCTTTTCCTGAATAGACACAATTATTTTTGTCCATTTTGTCCAATTGTCCAACATCCCACAAGAAAACATGGTCAACCTGAGACTTGATCAATAAGGGAAGTTGTCAAGCAGTGGTTTAAGGTACATGCTGGCAAATTTCTTTTAATTCTTTGGCCTCCAAATTCAGCTGACATAAACCCAATTGAAATCTACTGTTTGATTTAGAAAAGCAACACCACCCTGCATGCATTGAAACCAGAAGTTTACATACACTATAAAAAAGGCATAAGACATTTTTTTTAAATATCTGATGTTAAATCAGACTAAATGTTTACTATTTTAGGTCAGTTAGGGTTACCAAAATAATTTACATTTGCTAAATGGCAGAAAAATGAGATTTATTTTATTTTGAGAATTTTTTATTAACTTCTAGACAGTCAAAAGTTTACATACATTTCCTTAGTATTTTTTAGCTTTGCCTATTAAACTGAATAACTTGGAATAATTTTGGCCCATTCCTTCTGATAAAACTGGTGTAACTGAGTCAGAATTGTATTCTTGCTCACACATGCTTTTTCAACTCTGCCCACATATTCTCTATAGGATTGAGATCAGGGCTTTGTGATGGCCACTCCAAAACATTCACTCTGTTGTCCTTAAAGCACATATGAACTAATTTGGCAGCATGCTTGGGGTCATGGTCTATTTTGAAGACCCATTTGTGGCCAAGATTTAATTTTCTGGCTGATGTCTCGAGCTGTCAATATTTCTGCATAATGTTTTTTCTTCATGATGCCATCTATTCTGTGAAGTGCACCAGTCACTCCTGCAGCAAAACAGCCCTACAACATGATGCTGCCACCCCCATACTTCACAGTTGGGATGGTTTTCATGGTAAGTCTCTCTTTATCCTCCAAATGTAACAGGTCATTATGGCCAAACGGTTACATTTTAATTCCATCAGACCACAGTATATGTTTCCAAAATTTAAAGTGTTTTTCCCAGTGTTATTTTGCAAACTGAATTTGACTTTATGATGCTTTTGCAGTTATGGCTTCTTTCTTTTTGAGTGGCCTTTCAACCCATGTCCGTACAGGACTCGTTTCACTGTGTATAATGAAACTCTCTAACCAGCTTCAGCCAGCGTCTTCACAGCATCTTTTGCTTTTGTTCTGGGGTTAATACACACAGTTTGCACCATAGCACGTTCATCTCTGGGAAACAGAATCTTTCTCCTTCCTGAGCGGTATGATGGCTGGACATTGCCATGTTATTTATACTTGCGTATAATTGTTTAAAGCAATGAACGTGGCACCATCAGGCATCTAGAAATTGTACCCAAAGATGAACCAGACTTGTTGAGGTCCACAATTCACTTCCAGATGTCTTGACTGATTTTTTTTTGTTTTCCCCTGTTGACACACAAGGTTTTCCTTAAATACTAATCTACAATTGTGCCTTCAGTTAACTGAAATGTTGTCAATTAGCCAATCGTAAACTTCTAAAACCTAGACACCATCATCTGGGCTTTTTCAGAACCAGTAATCTTATTATATGTAAACTTTTGACATTCAGGAAAGGTTATAAAAATAGCAAAATAATAAGAGATGTTTGAGAATTTAAGCAAATAGAAAAAATTTTGTTGATCCTAACTTACCTAAAAGAGAAAAGGTTTAGTCATATTGATTTAACATCTGCCTTTTTTTATTATGTGCCTTTTATACAGTGTATGTAAACTTTTGGTTTTGACTGTATATGCGTATGATAAGGGTAATAAAATGGAACAACACTAATCATGGAAAACAGCAAATAAGTAAAATAAGCAATATGATGACAAATATATTGAGAAAGATCAATGGAAACAATTCAAGTGGAGCACGGGTTTGGTGTGAAGGGTCCAGAATTATTTTCCAAGCCCTTTTCCTCACTGAATCTGTAAAGTTTTTGGATGTTATGCAGAGGGAAATAAGTCTGATCTGGTAGCTGAACCAAACCAAATGCTAGATAGACTCACTAGCTATGTTTCAATCCAAAGATGTGAATTAAATTTAGATGCTGAAGTGGAATATCACATAAAACAGTTGCGAATAAAGCACCATTTCCATACAATGAGTCAAAAAGAACAAAATTGTTACTTCCTGATAAATTGGCGCTAAATATCAAAGTAAGATGAAACTAGCTGTGGTATAGGAGAAGCCACTGCCTTTTTTTCTTCTATGATAAATTACCCAGATCTCAGAAGACAAAGACGAAATGCAATGAACGCGCAGAGCACTCTTTAGGAGCGATGCCACTCAACACAGTTCTGGGAAGTTATAACAATGTATTAATGAACCATGTTAATGACGGACCAAAACAAAATTTCACATGTTGGAAGGTAGGGAGGCAAGGCCGGTCCAAAAGAAGATAAATTAAACAATGTCCAAGAAATCAGATAGCCAGACAAACGGCACCTTAGAAGGTCATGTACTACATTGTTCCTTCCTTGTGTAGTTTTAAGAGGGTCTGCCTTTGTTAAATCAATGCTCTGAAGACTGTAGGCTTTGTCTGACAAGACGTGATACCGGTTTCTAAAAAAAAAACGGAGCTTTCTCACGAAGACGGCATGTCTGAAATCACCTGCGCTAAAAAAGGGCATTGAGAGTATGTGCGTGTTTTATGAAAAATAATATGAACGGATTAGACAACTAATACCAGTTATTGTTGGTTTAAGGCGTCATGATGCTCTTCATTTTGTTCATTTAAAATCTATATAATAGTTCAGGTTGATGAAATTGCTATTTATGTAATTAAATTGTATTGTTGTTTTGTGAAGTAAACTGCACTCCCTCTTTGCTAGTTTCATCCCATTTGAGTTTGAACACCAAATAAGATATTTTGAAAAATGTTGGAAGTCTTCTGATTGACTTCCATAGTAGGAAAAACAAATACTGTTTAAATGGTTACAGTCTTCCAACATTCTTCAAAATATCTTCCTTTGTGTTCAACAGAACAAAAAATTAACTGGTTTGGAACAATTGAAGGGTGAGTAAATGAAAATTTTCTTTCTGTTTTTCATCTACTACTGTATGTATAAATGTTTTGATTATTGTTCAGTTGGTTAATGTATTTATAAACATGAACTAAACATTATAGTATTTATCTTTATTTATTCAACTCAACATTAGTTTCAGAAAATACAGTTGTTCATTGTTAGTTCTTTTAACAATAACAATTTTGGATTTTAATAATGCATTAGTAAATGCTGAACTATGATTAATAAAGGCCGTTGTTTAAGTATTGTTCATTCTTAGCCTATAGTAAATTTAAAGGTATGTTCTGGGTTTTCATAACAGCATAGATTGTTGAGCATTGTTCACAGCAACTGTAGGGCCACAGTGCGACAAATCACCAGCAGTTACAACAGTAGATGACCAGGGAAATGTCACAACGCAGTTCATCACTGATTGTGTGGCTGATGACCCAGTGGGATTCTTAAGGCTGATTTTATGCTTCTTCATCAAGCGCACGCGTATGCATCGATGCAGCCCTCGCGCGAGCGCATAGCCCTCATCATGGCTGATGCTGATGGGGGGTGGGATGGGGGGGTTTAGATGATTTGAATGATCAACCCCCTACTGTCAAAGGATTTGTCTTATTTCTTGGTCGTATGCTCAACTTTAGTAGACAACAAAAATACAGTTGTTTATTATTAGTTCTTTTAACAAGCACTACTTTGGATTTCAATAACTTATTAGTAAATGCTAAACTATAATAAATGCAGTTGTTTGAGTATTGTTGCCTATAGTAAATAGATTAACTAATGTAACCCTAACAGTTTTGGACCCTACCTCCAATACAACGGACATCATGTTGGGTCTTTATTTTTTTGCTTCCGAAGCGTCACCTAATGTAAAGCATACTATCCATGTTATTGGACATTCATTCACCAATTAAATGGCAGTATGGCTCTGTCTGCCATGGCAGTACTTTGTTCCAGACACAGAAGTAAGTTACATTTTTTAAAAATGTTTTTATTTACATTTATTGATATGCTTGACAATATTTCATAGTTGTATAAAAAAGAAGCATCATATTTTCTAATTAAATTTAGATTTTAATGGTAAGTCGCTTTGGACAAAAGCATCTGCTAAATGCCTTAATGTAAACGGTGGAAGCTTTAAATCAAGATTTGTGTATATGTTCAGTATAATAGATGGTAGTTTCAGTTTCATTGCAATGGCCATTGGGTTAATAATGTATAAAACAAAAACCTCAAAATTAAAGTTAAATGTTATGATCAGAAGTAACCATTTGTATTATTTTTAATTTTATGTTGGTATATATATTTCAGCCCTATATACATTTCTGGAGATCGTGCAATATGTCTTAGAAGAAAAATTTTTTTTTTGACTAATGACTAATGCAGAGTTCAGACTGCATGACTACTGCAGACTGCAAAGTAGTTATGTCACAGATGTTTTCACACTGCATGATTATCTGGGCTATAGCGTTTTGTTGCTGCTTTGCAAGATGGATCGACGACAGGGGGTTTCACACTGTATGACTTTAAAATAGGAAGAATCGCTGACAACTTTGTCCAAACTACATCTCACAACTAAAAACGCATAGTATATCTTTTGATATTAACTACATAACGCGAATGAAGCCTTTAATGGGGTAGAAAATGTACGTATTTGCTCACCTGGGTTTCAAGGAAATTAGTCACTTCTGCTCAATTTTTTTTCGACCAGGTTGTAGTTTTGCTCAGATGACACGTCAAACAGACACGGGTGCTCCTGACAAATTTCTGACCGTTTTTCCTCCATTTTTTTTAAAATAAGTGAACTGAAATTTTTTACTTCTCCCCCAGCCTCCCGCTGGCCTGCAGGTAACCACACTAGTGGATGCTGCTCTCTCATTGGCTGTAGGTGATCGGTGATGTTATTTTCAGTCAAAACTTTTCACACGGCATGATTTGAATCGGCGACAGCTCCAGATATTTAGCACGCCAAATATCTCACGAGCATTGTTGGCTCATCAGCGATTCTTTCAGATCACGTCTTTGATAGTTCACACTGTATGATCGGCACTCGCATGCACAAGCACCGATTTGCCTGTGATTTCAGGCATTTTTCGGCGATTTCTCAAAACCTGTTGGCAAGTCAAAATCGGGGTTAAAATCATGCAGTCTGAACTCGGCATAAGTGATCGACTGATGCACCCAATCAATAGTGTCTTCAAAAGCATCAAATGACCCCCCCCCCCCCCTTCACTAAATCCGACCAAAAGTATTTTCAAAAGCAGTCTAGAAAAAGAAAAGCCCCCTGATTTTTACAACCTGTTTAGGTTTTACCACATTCTCACACTGTTATGTACTTGTTTATTTTATTTGGTTTTTGTCTTACCTGCTTTCTGGAACTGTTCTTAAACCTCATCGCTGTGGTCAACTACTCTCTGCATCTCAAGTCTGCCGATGTACGCGGCGAGCCACTGGACAAACTGGCAACAGCAGAAAAGCCGTCCATACAAAGGTAAGCGGTCAGCTGGTAAGCAAGATAAGCAACGGCATCATACACCCTGTAGCGTTTGTTTTAAAGATGAAATGCCAACGCAATCTTACGGCAATTAGTAACTTTTTGATTTAGCGGCTAATTCGTATGAATTCGTACAATCTAATTCGTACAAAAAATTGTACGATTTGCTCATCACCCAATGGCGGTTGGGGTTAAGGGTGGGGTTAGGTGCCACGCCTCCTTTTTAAAATTTAACATTTTCGTATGACTGAACTCATACGAATTCGTTTGAATTAGCCACTAAACTGACAAAACGTAAAATACTTATGTTTCCTCGTGACATCAGGCTGGAAATGCAGCCATTTGTACTTCAGGCTGCATAACTGGCGGTCTACAGAAATGTATATAGGGGGACATTTTTAAAATGATATGTTGATTAACATGTACACAAAATGAATAAAGTTTTTATTTGTGTAATTTAGTCTTCATTTGTTTTTATTTACTCTCATTTATGGACGCCTTAAGATCAGAGGAAATGCACTTTTACTTTTTTTGTAACTTGCTCTGAAGTGCTTAATTTCATTACTTAATGAAACTAACATGAATGTTCTATGTTGTAAACCACTCTTTGTCTTCAACGGGACACATTTGTTGCATTATGTGATTTTTAATGTCACAGTAAAGTGAAGCGTGATACACAGTGATATAATGCATTAGTGGAATATGACGCTATGCTGAAGACAGGTAGCTGATTAATGTAAGCTGTACACCTGATGCTGAGCTTGTGCTGGTGATGTTCCTCTGACTGTCGTGTTTCTGGTGCCTCCCTCACACATACAGACAGACAGGAGGAGGCCAGTATAAATAGCACATCATCACAAACACTGAGAAAAGACACATGAGAAGAAACCAGGACAACAAGGTACTGTGTGTTCTTCATCATCATATAGTAATATTATTATTCTTTTTATTTGTTGATTTCTTTGTTTCTTTCTTTCTTTGATTATTTTTTACCCTTTTTTTCTTTTTTGTTTCTTTAATTTTTATTCATTTATTATTATTTATTTTGTTTATTTTTTTTCTTTTTTCTTCATTTTTGTTTCTTTTTTTATTCATTTTTTCATTGTTTCTTTCTTTGATTGAAAGAAAGATGAATAAACGTGAATTGTTTCTTTATTTAAATTTTTCTTTTTGTTCATTTTCGTTAATCTTATTTATTTTTTCTTTTCTTTTTTCTTTTTGTTCTTCATTCTTTTTTTCTTTATATTCATTTTATTTGTTAATTTCTTTAGTTTGTTTCTTTCTTTATTTTTGTTTTTCTTTTGTCATTTTTTATTTAAAATTTAATAATAATCATTTCGTTTATTTCTTTTGTTTGTTTTTTTAATTTTTTGTCATTTCTTGAATTTCCCTTTTTACTTTTTCTTTCTTTTTTGTTTTTTTACTCATATTTTCTATTCATTTATTCATGTTTATTTTGTTCATTTATTTTGTTTTCTGTTTCTGTTTGTTTGTTTCTAGTAATTATCCATCCATTATTTTTTTCATCTATCTATCCATCCATTCATTTGTCTGACCATCCATTTTTCATTCTATCCATATCATTTCATCTTTCTATTTGGTTTGATCTATCTTTCTACATTATATCTATCTGATTTTATAATCACTATTATTATTAGTATTTACATTTAACTTAATTATAGTTTCAAAAAATCTGTTTCTCCCTCAGAATCCTCATTCATTTCCCACTGCAGCGCTCAAGCAGAACACCTGCATGTGGAACTAAACACCTGTAGCGTGAGTTATCTACCTGTAAGTGTTTGTCTTTTTTCCCCTTTTAATGTCTGCATTGGAGCGAATCAAGGTCAATGTGCTCATGTGCTGTGTGGGATTTTCCCCTGCAGCCACACAGCATCATGTGGCCTGTCCTCCTCGTGTATCATCTTGTCCTGATTCTCCAGTCGGAGGCTCAGAGTCCCTGCCTCACCCACCCCACATTCAGAGAGCCAGGTGAGTCAGAAAGATCCAGACGCATCCTTATAATTTTCTCCTCGCTCTCAGCTTTCAGCCCTTTTAGAGACACAGAGGAACCTGAAACCACCTGGCAATATTGGACCTGTATTTTGTTAAATATATGCGCTATTGTTTTAATGACGTGGCCTTCTTTAGTTGTGGTTTTAAATGTCGCAGTAGCGTGTCAAATAGAACAGCAAACATTTTTCTGAATAATATTATGAAAGGATTAGACAACTATAGGAAGGTGTTGATTTAAGGAAGGTGACACAATGCTTTAAAAAAACAATAGTTCAGAGTGAATAAATTACTAGATGAGCTATTTAAAATTTTTGGTTTAATTATTCTTTAAATATATTTAAATAATCATGTACCCCTTATAACACAACAATTTACTAATAGTTTATTATTAACAACTGAACTACTTTAATTTGAATTAATTTTTTTGGGGGGTTGACCTGTTTTTATGAACTTGAACTTTTAAATGCCCCGGTAGCATTATATACACTAAAAATATCCGTTATATAACAGATTCCTTATTTTGTGGTTCTGTTCATTTACAGTTCTGAATTGCATTATGGGAGTATCTCTGCTCTCTTAACTTTTTATGTAGAAAATTCAACACTGTAGACTGGCATTTTGGTAGTTTGAGACATGATATTGTTGAAGAACTAATACAGAGAATTAAATCAATTAAAATAACAGAAAAAGTACTGGCAGTGTTATCAGGTTTTTGTACCGTAATGTACAACACAAACACAGACTATTAATTCAAACACTACATTATTTCAAAGTATTAAATGTCACTTTTTAACATCAAAAGATTTTGGAGGAAAGACCCAGAACCCATAATGCAATTTAGAAGCATAAGTAAGTGGGTGGGGGGACATCAATCATCAAATATGCAAAACTTCATTTACAAATATTTTTTACAGTGTATTTCAGTTTAAACTATAAATATCACTTGTTTTATTTTTTATGAGTTTATTTAATTAAACAACTTATTTATTTTGTTTTAGATTTTATTGTTGATTTAAATAATGTGTTATGATGATCGTCTTCTCTTTCGCTTAAAAAACCCCAGTAGTTCAGAGTGATTAAAATCCTATAGGTGTTTTATTACATATTTTTTCGTCAGATTTTTGAATTTTTTTTATAGTTTTTATATCCTCAATTACAACTATTTACATTATTAAGTGTTTGCTATGAACAACTGATCTATTTTTGTATAATAATAATATATATATATATAT
>CAIGQZ010001492.1:16274716-16311373 GCA_903798205.1 Danio tinwini | reverse complement strand
GGGTGCTCCGGTTTCCCCCACAGTCCAAAGACATGCAGTACAGGTGAATTGGGTAGGCTAAATTGTCCGTAGTGTATGACTGTGAATGAATATTTGTGTGGATCCATCCCAGAGATGGGTTGCAGCTGTAAGAGCATCCGCTGCGTAAAATCGTGCTGGATAAGTTGGTGGTTCAATTCGCTGTGGCGACCCCAGAATAATAAATGAGTGAATAAATTACTAGAAGTGTTATTTAATTTTAAGGTTAAATTAGATTTGATTTAAAAAAAATATTATTTGTATCCTCATTTATCCTTTTATAAAGCAACTATTTACTATATTAATTGTTATAAACAATGATGTACTTTTATACAAATGTTCTTATTATACATTTATTTATTTATTATGTTTCATAATATACTCTATCTGTTTTTGACACATGAAAGGATATGTTAATTAAAAATACTCAAAATTCTCTTTGGAACCACAAAGGAACCCAATATTTAACTTTCCTTTAATATGCAGTTTTATTTTAGGGATCCTTATTATTTTAGTAGTCCTTTTTTAATGATTTTAAAGCAATGGTCCTCTCAAAATATTAATTTACTCATCATTTACTCACACTCAAGTGGTTCCAAAATTGTTTCCATTTTCTGATGAACACAAATATATTTTTATTTTATTTTAAAGAATGTTTAAAACCAGAAGCTACTTCCATTTTAGGGAAAAAAAAACACAAAAGAAAATGATATCAATGGCTACCAGTTTCCAACATTCTTCAAAATGTCTTCCTTTGTGTTCATCATAAGAAAGAAACTCAAACTGGTTTGAAATGGCTAAAGGGTTAATAAATAATTTATGTCTGAACTGTCCCATTCAATATTCTGGTAACACTGTCGATTTCAGTTCAAGCAATAAAAGTCAATGTTTTATTTTACAGACAACTCTGACATCACGGTGGTCTGTGGCACGAACAGGATAGATTTGCAGATTTTGTTGTGTCCCATGTATTTCAATGGATACAGTGAAGCGATGGTGGCTCTGAATGGTCAGTTCTTCACACCTGAATGCAGAGGAAATGCGGACTGGACCGTCGACCCTCCTGTAGTCAAATTCCAGTTCTACATCACTGAGCCATACTTGTCTGTTTGCTCCAATAAACTCACGGTAGTAGACATTTTTTCTATGGATATTATAAAAATAATACCTATTATTTTGAGTAATTATACATGTATACATATTATGCAACTCAAAATGTTTTTAAAGTATTTAGAAATGATACAACAACTAAAAAGACCTTTCTTATGCTTAATTTATATCATTTATTAATTCAATTAACTTTCTCCCTTTTTAAATTGTGTATAATAATAGTATAAAATAGTGTTTACTAAATTTATTATTTAAATAATTAAAAATAAAAAAATTAATGATGATAAAATTCATAGGTACAAAAAAACACAATAAAAACAAAACGAAAACAAATGTGTCCAAACAGCTTAATTGTTGTTGTTAATATAACATAACAAAATATTATAATTATATTATTTTAATTTTTTTATTATTAAAATTATTATTATTTTATTATTATTATTATTATTAATAATAACAACAATGAATAAAAATCATAATAATAATTTTGATTATAATAGATTTTACTAAAATACTTACATGAAAAACTAATAATTTTTTTAAATGTTTTTATAATTATAATTATTGTTATATATAGTTTGCCTAGTTTGTTAATATTGTTAATATTTTGTTCCTTTTGTATTTTCAAATTGTTTAATTTTATTGTTGTTTTAATAATACTATATAATAATATAATAATTACTACTACTACTAATAATAATAATAATAATAATAATAATAATAATAATAATAATAATAATAATAATAATAAAAGTAAATAATAATAATAATAATAATAATAATACAAATTTAATAATTGAAAAAAATAGCCTTTTATTATGTTGTGGTCTAATAATAGACTTTATGTACATGGTAATCATAGAGCGAATTAGTTTTGTTTTTTAGGGGTACTAAATAGTGAGTAGTAGTTTGCTCTGTTTTGTATAATAAAATAATAATATTAATAATGAAAATAATAGATAATATAAATATGCATTTGTTCACTCCTATAACAGTGCATACCATTGTGAATGCATAATCATGCCAATATGACTACGCAAGAAAAATGTTATTCATCAGTCTGAAACTGGCAGATCTAGAGCACCGATAGACGTCTTAACTGTTCACAAGGCACTTTTCTTGTAAAATAGGTGTTTGTTTCAACATATAGCCTAAAAGTAAAGTCAAATTAGACGCATGGTTTGTATCGTTTGCCTACACTAGCCTCTGAAACAGATAGTCAGAGAATACTGTAGGTCAGAATAGATTAAACATCCCACAAAACACTGAAAACATCAAGGTTTTATAAAAGAATTAGATGTAATTTAAATAAATACATATTTGATTCGCTAAAGCATGTATTACACAAACTAACATTATAAAAAAATTGACCCCCTGATAATTCACACCCTGACTGTAATATATAATGAACAGATTCATATAGCCGTTTTGCATTGCTGATCTAAAAGTATCTCAGATTAGTTGCATTGATACACCGAAGCTGTTTCTAATCTTCAGGTTAGGCTTCTGTCTTTGCATGTTCCACCGTCCTCCACAGATCAGTCAGGAGATTGGATCTGGGCTTTTCTCAGACTTCTCCAGTGTGCAGTCGGTGAACATCTCTGGTGTGGTGAACACTCTGGATCCCAACGCTGGGACCATCACCTACAAGCAGGAGATAAAGTACATGTTCTCCTGCCGATACCCGCTGCAGTACCTGCTCAACAACACCGAGATCAGCGTGTAAGTGAACCAGCGCTCACACACTATTAAATAAACTATCACATTTGTGATTCTGAATGATGTACATGAAGATCAGCTCCTAATTTTAAGCAGAAATAGATTGATCTATGAAATAGTTTATGATAATGTAGTCTGTAATGACAATGTATTAGATGAATAAATGAATAAACGTGATTTCAATGGTTTCAGACATTTAGCCCCGTCTCAGTGTTTTTCTCAAAGTAGTAGTGGCAGTAATTAAAACAAAAGTGTGAAGTAATAATTACGCAACTTTTCTTTTGTGTTTTAAATTTAACAGAAATTATATGGAAATTCAAAAATTAAAACTATATACAGGGTTGCTTAAAATTATCAACCTTTTTTGGTTAAGCTCATAATACACGTTTAATTTTAACGAATTGGGAAAATAATAATAAATATATAATATAATATGGGTTATAAAAATATGTAAATAATTTTAACATTACAGTCTTTGATGTGCCTCAAACATTACATAATGCATGGGTCTATTCTTTAGTCTTTTATTCTAATCTAATATATATTCATTCATTCATTCATTCTTTTTCTTTTCGGCTTAGTCCCTTTATTAATCAGTGGTCACCACAGCGGACTTATCCAGCATATGTTTTACGCAGCAATTGCCCTTCTGGCTGCAACCCATCACTGCGAAACATCCATGCACTCATGCTACAGACAATTTAGCTTACCCAATTCACCTGTACTGCATGTCTTTGGACTGTGGGGGAAACTGGAGCACCCAGAAGCAAATCCACACCAACACGGGGAGAACATGCAAACTCCACACAGAAATGCCAACTGAGCCGAGGCTCGAACCAGTGACCTTCTTGCTGTGAGGCGATCGTGCTACCCACTGCGCCACCGTGAAGCCCCCAAAATATATTCAATTAAGTTCAATTAAATTATGTTCAGGGCCGATTAAGCTTAATTCAAGTGAAGGTCCACCACAGAATTTACTACCGTAAGGCTAGACTTTCCAAGATATACACAAATGTAAGTGACACATGTGAGCAATGCCATTCTGCTTAAGCAGATTTGGCTCACATGTTTTAGGCATGCCTCAGATTGTTTGATTATTGGACAACTATATTTAAAATTCTGTCCGAGACTTATAATAAAGACATTAGGCCTAGTTTTGAAATGGCTGTTTTTAGAGTACTTGAACAAAGTACAGTCATGTCCAATAATTATCAAGACGCTTATGCATTTGCTTGTCTAATGGCTCGGAGAAGAATATTGCTTGATTGGAAATCAAGTAAACCACCTTTAGTTTCACTCTGATTTAGTGATATGATGCTGTTTTTATGATTGGAGAAAATAAAATACTCTCTTAGAGGATCTACTAAACTTTTTATATAGTATGGAATCCAATAATCTCATACTTTGAAAAAGGTGTAACACTTCCCCAAACTAAAACTAATAGGGAAATTAAAAGGTCTACGCTTAAAAGGATAATGCAATCAAACTCAATAGGCAAACTCAACTTGATGTTAATATTTAATTTATCAAATTATTATTATTATTATTATTATTATTATTATTATTATTATATTATTAACAACAACAATAATAATAATAATAATAACAATAATAATAATTATTATTATTATTATTAAGGGGAGGGGGGTTGTTCATGGGGAAAAAAATGTAGCAAAAAAAGTATTGTCAAGTCTTTGTATGTATTATTTCACCTTGTTCTTCCTTCAATAAAAAACACTTAAAAAAATTATGTTCACGAATCCTGTTCATGTCAAAGATGATAATGACGACTACTGTATTTGTTCTAAATATAAAGAAATAGCAGATAAAAAAGCAGAAAAACAATATCATTAAAAGCTCGATTCATTTGATGAGTGATAAAATATTGACAGCTAATCAGATTCTACATTGCTAGCACGATAACTTAAAGCAGCAAAAAAAATGATACTTATTAAACCGAATGTTACTGTGCTTAGTAGGCTACTATTTTAGTTCTCATTCTTGGTCTGAAAGTTGCTTTTCTGCTTGTGTTTTTGGGGGGCGGCAGATCTGGAGTGAGTCTGGCCATTAAAGACAACAATGGTAGTTTCATCAGCACTCTCAGCATGCATCTTTTTGAGGTATTTTAATGCTTTTCTTGATTAGTTTTGCTAATAATTTTGATTGGTGCACAGGTTTATTTGTGAGAAAATCAATATATTTTATGCCAAAAATCATGAGGATATTAAGTAAAGATCATGTCCCATAGGGTAATGTAGTCAAATTCCATCTTTAAGTATATCAAAACTCATATTTGATCAGTGATATCCATTGATACGAACTTAATTAGATTTTGTCAATATTTAGATCTTATGAGCCCTCAGATTCCAGGTTTTCAAAAAATTCTAATATTGTCCAATCCTAACCATACATCAATGGAAAGCTTATTCATTCATTTTTGATATGATGTATATGTTTCCAAAAACTCAATTTCTCAAAAAAACTCAATTTCCAAAAACTAGGGTTTTATTGTTTTTGTGGTCCAGGGTATGTGTAATTCAGAAATGCTTGTTATTAGCGACACTGCTGGCCACTAAGTGAACTGCAAAAAGCAACTTAAAGTGATAATTCACCCCCAAAAAGCTCATTTTCTCACGCTCATGAACACATTAAATTACATTTGCATCTCAGTCTGTCTGTGTGTGTGTGTGTCTGACTGAAAGGATTTGGCATATACGACTCGTCTCTCCGTTCCTCCAGTGGGTCTTAATCTGAAGACCAGGGTTTTTGTGGAAGTTCGAGCTACTAATCTCACCCAAAGGTAACTGTTCATTTTTAGGTGAGCTTCATCATTGATTTTAAGATGGTCTGTGATATGAGATGGAAAATGAGCTCTGGGGAGTAATGTGACTCCTATAAAAAGAACATTTTAGCCTCTAGGTTGGAGTAAAATCTTTATCCCAGGTGGAGGAGTTCAAGTATCTTGGGGTTTTGTTCACGAGTGAGGGAAGGATGGAACGTGAGATTGACAGGCGGATTGGTGCAGCAGTAATGTGGTGGATGTACCGGTCCATTTTGGTAAAGGAGGAGCTGAGCCGAAAGGCTGGATTTACCAGTCAACCTATGTTCCTACTCTCACCTATGGTCATGAGCTGTGGGTCATGACCGAAAAGACAAGATCTTGGATACAAGCGGCCAAAATGAGTTTCCTTCGCAGGGTGGCAGGGCGCACCCTTATAGATAGTATGAGGAGCTCTGTCACCCGGGAGGAGCTCGGAATACAGCCGCTGCTCATCCACATCTAGAGAAGTCAGCTGAGATGGCTTGGGCATCTGTTTGGGATGCCTACTTAGGGAGGTGTTCCAGGCATGTCCCACCAGGAGTAGGCCTCGGGGAAGACCCAGGACACACTGGAGGGACTGTGTATCTCCGCTGGCCTGGGAATGCGTCTGGATCCCCCCGGAGGAGCTGAAAGAAGTGTCTGGGGAGAGGAAAGTCTGGAGTTCTCTCCTAAGACTGCTGCCCCCGCGACCCGGCCCCGGATAAGCGGATGAAAATAACATGACATGACATTTTAGCCTAAAGACAAATAAAGCACACAATTATGTATGTATGTTTGTATGTTATTATATATATGTTTTTTTGTTTTGTTTTTTGAAAGGTTCAATGTTCTGTTGGATCGATGTTATGCAACCACTAGTCCTTATCCAGGAAACAGCACATCATTTGACCTGTTCATCGGGTAAGTGAAGGCTTACATCTGCCTCATTTAATCATTTTTACACAATTCATTTATAATAAGCAATTTTTACACTAAGCAAAAATGGCTGTTAAATTTCTATACAGATACCATACCATAAAAGTGATTCATAGTTATAGTCATTGTTGATTAGATTACTTACAAATGTGTTTTATTTTGTTTATTTATTTATTTATTTATTTATTTATTTTTAACCATTAAATTAAGAAAAACAAAATTAAGAAAATAAAATAACGACATAATAAGGGAAATTTTGGGGGGTAATTAAACGATTAGCGTAGCATGATTTCTTAAACTGGGGTTTATGGGGGAACATTTTTATAATATGACTTAAAACAGAATGAGAAATGAGATGCTGCGTTCTTCCTGATAGTCACGTGACCTTCACGTGTTTTTAATGTAAATTTATTGAAACATTACAGCATTCATACAACGATTTATTGTTTTCCCCCTTTTCAATATATATACTATGCATAAAGACATGATATATATTTTCAATATATATACTATGCATACAAATATAAGTTGCACAATACAAATAAAACTGATTTTAATAGGAATTTCAGCAAATAATCACCCTTAATGTGTTTATTGCTTTATTAAGATTTTCATGTTAATGTTTATATTCACCGTTTCATTTAGGGAAACTCCTGAGATAAATAAGTTATATCTCTGAACTTTAATATTAAACCTATATAAAATGCTGCGCTTCAGTCGCAATGACTTCTAGGACTTCTAGAGCGAGTTCGGTGCTCAAGCAAACAGAATATTCAATGCTCTTTGGCTCAAGTCTGCATCGGTGCTTCCTCGATATTAAGAACACATCCAGAAACTTTTACTCATCCTCCACTCTTGCGGTCTTTAGTTTTGGAACTGAGCTTTAGCAGTAGACGATGACGTTACACGAGAACGCAAGATCGCAGAAGAACGCATATTGAGAAACAGCCTAAGTATAAAAAAAACGACCAAATTAATCACTTACTAAACACAGTCATCTGCATGTCATGTGACCATTAATCACATCAAATATCTTTGAACAGTTTTCAGCATGTTTTGAGCAGTTTTAACAAAAACATAACATCATTTAAAAGTAAATTGGATATATTTGACATTGTAGATATGAAATTACACATTGCCCATTTATTAAAGGCACAAAAAGAACAAACTAGGAGTAATTTACGGCCACAGTGAAACTATTTATAATCATGTAATTATTAAAAAACTGTTATTAAATCATGAGCATTTGTAATATGCTACATAAGCCAATTACAAGTACTTCCTGTTTGGAATGTATAGTTCAAGCAAACATTTTAATTCTGCCTTCATTTACTCAACCTTCACTTGTTCAAAACCTGTTTGAGTTTCTTCTGTTGAAGTGGTTTCCAACATTCTTCAAAATATCTTCCTTTTAGTTCAACAGAAGAAAAATTCTCAAACAGGTCTAAACCAATTGAATAGAGAGTAAATGTTCATTTTAGTGTGAAGCGTCTCTTTAAAGTAATCCAGCACTTTGTTCTCTGTCATTCTCAGATGTTACAAAGAGCCGCAGACCGTGATGTTTGTGAATGGAGAGCTTCAGATCGCACGTTTCTCCTTTGAGACATTTCGCTTCACCGAGCACAGAAACAGGACAGTGTCCACCTCTTACATCCACTGCGCCACCAGACTCTGTGAGAAGACTTTCTGCAGATCTTTACGGCAGGTATGAGCCCTGTGACTGACTGAAAGAAACAATTGACTTCAGGTAATAAATTGTATTTAAATTGTATTTAATTCATGTGTGTTAGAACTGCACAGTGTTTGGAAGAAAGAGGAGAGAAGTGCAGTCGGCTCAGGGAACTTCAGTCAGCGATGTCGCCACCATCACTTCTGGACCAATTGTCACCAAAGTGGAAGGTAAGAACGATCAGACGTTTATATGAAAGAGGAGGGAAAAAAATAATAATAAATATATATATATAGTCAGAATTATTAGCTCCCCTGTTTATTTTTTCCCCAATTTCTGTTTGACGGAGAGAACACATTTCTAAACATAATAGTTTTAATAACTCATCTCTAATAACTGATTTATTTTATCTTTGCCATGATGACAGTAAATAATATTTGACAAGATATTTTTCAAGACACTTCTATACAGCTTAAAGAGACATGTAAAGGCTTAACTAGGTTCATTAGGTTAACTAGGCAGGTTAGGGTAATTAGGCAAGTTATTGTATAATGATGGTTTGTTCTGTAGACTATCGCAAAACAAAAATTGAGCTTAAAGGGGTTAATAATAATTTAAATGTTTTTTTATTTTTATTAAAAACTGCTTTTATTCTAGCCGAAATAAAACAAATAAGAGTTTTTTTTTTTTTAAAAAGAACAAATATTATCAGACATACTGTGAACATTTCCTTGCTCTGTTAAACATAATTTGGGAAATGATTAAAAAAGAAAAAAGTATTCAAAGGGGGCTAATAATTCTGACTTTAACTTCATATATATATATATAATTATATAATATATAATTTTATATATTTATTGTATATATAAAATACATATATATTGGTGCATTTGAACAAAACAGATTTATTAAAGAGATATATTTATCAAAATAATGTTTTAGTCACCAAACATCTTTAGAAATGGAAAGATAATACAATTAAATTCAAGCAAAATATTGGAAAACAATATTACAAGCTACAAAATTTCAACAAAATTTTGTATATTTTTTTGTTTTTCTTGATTTTTCCTCTTTTTTTAAATTGTATTTAATGTTTTTCTCTAAAATATAAATTTAGGTGTACTAGTTGTTGGATCGCTATCATAAGTTATTTTGTCAGATTAGCTCCAGATTTGGCTTCAGTTCTGACTAAACTAATGCATGTGCACAAATATTGTAAAGCATCCTTTAGAAAATATTAATTTAAAAGAGAGATTTGTAAGGGATGTACTCATATATGCTGAGCACTGTATTTACATATGTATACACAAATTATAGTAGAATATAGACATTTTTGCTTCAATTTATTTTTCCTCAAGTTTGAATTTACATCAGACAATTATCACTTAGAATTTCAAGACATAAACTTTAAATCAGACCTTTTCCCCCTCAGTCTTGCAATTTGCAAATTTAAGTTTATATTTTGCAATTCTGTAAAAACAGAAATTTTTTTCAAATTTAGACTTTTTTTCACACATTAAATCTTGCAATTCAACAGTTTTTTTTTCCCGGAATTGTGTGTATACTTTTGCATTGCAAGCTTTTTTTAGTTTTAATGTTTTGTTTCAGAATTTTGATTTCCTAGTGACTTTAAAACATATGCAAGTGATAGTATGACAGTCAGTTTTGCTCCTATTTATTTTTCCTCCCAAATTCAAGTTTTCCTCTTGCAATTGTAACTTTTTCATATAAACTCAGAATGGAAGATGTACACTATACTTAAAATCTGACTTTGCCATCTATATCTTGCAATTCAGATTTTTTTTCTCAGAAATTATGTAATTTCTTGCGACTTCAAACATGAAAATGCAAGAAAGGTTATAAAGATTTTTTTTTTTCAAAAAATCTTAAAGATTTTTTTTTTATTGACAATTTTTCTGCAATCAAAAGCTTACATCTCTTGATAGAATTTTTTTTTTTTTTTTTACATGATTTTAAGTTTATCTTTCACTTGCAAAACTTTAAAATGTAAACTCAGATTTGTTGGATGAAAATCTAAAATTGCTAATTGTAAACTTTTAATTGCGAAAGAAATACAGGAATTCACAAGTTATATCACAATTTTAAAGCTGTATTGGACAATTCTGACTTTTTCTTCACAACTGTGAGAATATCTTGCAATTCTACAAAATACATCAGTATAAACATGTTTATAGGCTAAGAAACAAGACAATCATAACTAAAATTAAAACACCAAAGTAAAAACCTGAATCTAGCCTTTTCCCTTCACAATTCTGGCTTTTTATTTGTTTTTGTTTTTTCTGCTGAATTGCAAGATTGATCTTAAAAACTTTTAATTGTGTTAACTCAAAAGTAATAACCTAAATATTTTCCCTTCTCAATTCAGACCTTTTAAAAAAAAAAAAAAAAAAAAATTGGTGAATTAAAAGGCTCAGGTTATTACTTTTGAGTTTTAACACAATTGAAAGGTTTTAAGATCAATCTTGCAATTCCGCAATAAAACTTAACAGTTATAACCTGAATCATGCCTTTTCCCTTCACAATTCTGGCTTTTTTGTTTGTTTGTTTTTCTGCTGAATTGCAAGATAGATCTTAAAACCTTTTAATTGTGTTAAAACATTTATCAAAAATTGAAATAAAAAATCATATTTAACTTATATTTTTGTGTGAATTTTATTTATATTTTATATATTTATCTAAGTAACTTTTTATTGTAATACGAATTTGTTTTTATCATGTAATATTTTTATGTATATTCATCTTGCCATGAAATAGCCATGAAAATGAAGTTGCTGATGTGGCAATAAATAAATTGGTCACACTTTACAACAAGGTTCATTAGTTAATGCATTTACTAACATGAACTAATCATGAACAACACTTGTACAGCATTTATTAATCATAATTCAACATTCACTAATGCATTGTTAACAGGACTTTACATTAACACCCGCTAAATGCGGGTAGATTTTAGCTCTGGCGGGTTAGACAGACACCTCCACTAGCCACTTTGTCTGATTGAAAATCAATTTTAAATTGTAGTTTTCTTAAAAGCAGCGTTCGACAATAAGGATGGCTTAATATTCATGCAAATGCGATCTTTGAATCGAGAAAAAATAATTGTGTTCGTGCGGGCAAAAGAAAGCCGGATTACCGAATGAGAGGATAATCACTCGCGCCAACATCTGATGTGATGCCTGCGACTGTTTAAAACACATGCGCGCTCCCGTTTCCTTGCTTGAAACAACCGTGCCTGGAAACGCAACTGGTGTGATCGGTTCTCTTTCAAATAGACTAAACAAAAAGTTGTTCATGCACCCACAGCCCTGCTGCTTTCAAGAGCTCCAGATTGGTCTTTTTTGTAAGCAGCACCAGTTGCTTTCGCTTTAAACAGGATATAGGATATTAACTTAATTTTTTAACTGGTGTTAACTTTTTTTTTAAAAATGTTTTGTTAAATAAAATGTATAGTATACAGCTATATTTTGCTTGTTTTGACACAATATTTAAAATTTGTGGCTAAGAAATAATTTATTTTTAGTGTGGTTAGAGATAAATTTGGTGTTCGTTAAGCTCTGAAATGTCATGTGAAATAAAAACTAACTGTAATACAACATTATGAAACCATGACCCATGTGTAAAATGAACTAGGATGCATGTGGACATTCCACAAAATCTAAATCAAGTAATTTTAGCAATCCAAAGTCATATTTATGCATATAAAATATACTTTCCCAATAACAAAATTGTGGCTAGTGAAAGTGGCTAGTAATGTTGGAAAACTACTAGCCACACTGGCTGGTGATCAAAAAAGTTAATGTCAAGCCCTAATTGTTAACATTCAAGTCCATGGTTTTTAACATTAGTTAATGCACCGTGAATTAACATGAACTAACAATGAACAACTGTATTTTCATTAACTAACATGAACAAATGCTGTAGTAAATGTATTGTGCATTGTTTGTTCATGTTAGTAAATGCATTAACTAACATCAACTAATGAATCTTATTGTAAAGTGTGACCAATAAATAAATAAATAGTGTTAAAACTCAAAAGTAATAACCTGAATAGCCTTTCCCTTTACTATTTTGACTTTTTTGTTGCTAAATTAAAAGATAGACATTAAAACCTTTCAACATTGAAACATAGTTCAAATTCAAAGAAGAAAAATAAATATTATAATATTGTAAATTTATAAAATAAATAAAAATAAATGTACAAGTTAACTCACAGTTGCTCCATAAAGCGATTTAAACATTCAATCATAAATTGGAGTAAAAATAATCTAAATTAATTAGTTATATTAAAGTCACCATAAAAAAACTAATCAAAATCACTGCTTACATCTGGAACACCGCTGTATGTGTTATAAATGATTTACCAGTGTATTTAATGTTTTCCCTTTCCTTTTTAGAAGTGCTTGGTGCTGTTCCTTCAGGTATGTGTGTGTCTGTGTGTTTCCTCTGCTTTAATATTAATAGTGCTCATCTGAAGGTCTCATTAGCGTTTATTACATTTGTACAGCATCTGTGAATCGCAGGCAGGAGGGGACGGTGATCGGCATCTCTGTAGCTGCTGGGCTTTTCGGTGGACTCTGTGTCGTCATGCTAGCACTGCTAATCTACAAGATCAGCAAGAGCCGATTCAGTGTAGGAAAATCCACACTTTCCCACTGACAGTCACAAATCCGCATCCCATTCTTGTATTTTTATTCATGGGAAAGTAGATCTGTGGCTTACAGTTAAAAAAAAAACATCTACTGAAGTGCATCATACTTTTATGCATGCAAAGATATGTTACTTTGTTACAGGGGTGTTCAAATTCGGGCTTGGAGGGCCAGTGTCCTGCATATTTTAGTTCTAACCCCAAATAAACACACCTGAAGCAGCTGATCAAGCTCTTTCTAGGTATATTAGAAACTTCCAAGCAGATGTGTTGAAGGACGTTGGAGATAAACTATGCAGGACACCGGCCCTCCAGGACTGAGTTTGGACACCCCTGCTTTATTCCATCCGTATATAGGCATTTTGGGGGTTTCTGTATCAGGGTAAAATGTATTTTTCCAATGTTGTTGTCATTTTAAATACATTAAAGCAATACTTAAATAAGGATTTAGTTAGTTTTATATGGATTTATTTACATTGCAGGATATTAAGAGCCCAAAACAAGGTTTTTATTTGTTTATATTTGGTTTAACGAGTTGATATTTCATAATAAACACTTTTTTTGCCTATTGAGATCACTCTCTGTCAGAATTGACTACTACTTGCAATCAAATGAGATTTTTCTGCCTCTAGAATTCTGAGATTTTTATCTTTTTAGTTCTGAAATGAAAGTCAACTCTTCTTAAAAACTTATTATTATTATTATTATTATAGTATTATTCAGAATGTACTTTTATTCTTTTTTTTTGTGCAATTTTTATTGTTTTTAGTAAAAAAAAAAAGTTGCAAGATCTCCTGTCACAATTTCTTCAAGGAAAAAGTATTCAGAACTTCAAAATGTTATCTCTAAGTTCTGGTAAAGGAATGAAAAGCTAGAAATCTGAAGTTATGTACTGTGATTTACAGTTCTGAACTTTAAAATGTGAGATAAAAAGGAAAGCAAGAAAAGGGATTGTTACAAAAATAGTTGTTCTTGCCATAGAATGATGTGCCTTTTGTAAAACATCTACACAGAATAGATGTTTTTATTTAACCCTCTACTGCACGCATTATAAAAAATGTGACTTTTCTTTTCATGGCTTAACTTGAAGTGCTGTAAAAATGTTTTTAAAATACTTTATGATATGTTGCCATATTGCAAAAATGTCCAACAGTTCATCTAATTTAGATCTTTCCTTATAATGAATAATTGTGTTGTTTGTTTTGATTTAATCTGTGTTGCAGTATTATAAGCTTTAACACAAAACCTATAAATGACACCTTATACATACTTTCCAACCACTGATATTCCAACAGCTTTCATTTATTTCATTCTTTTTGCTGAATATTATTGAAAACAAACCTAATATTATATTATCATGTATACAACATTCTCCAGTAAATTGATTCCATAATTCAAATGTCATTACCACATGACTAATCAACATTATATTACTAGCATTCATGTTGTTATTGTTACAACTCTAAAGATCACAGCTGACCTTGCTAGCTAGCTAACCTATTGCAATATTGCACATTCCACTATTGCACACTGTTGCCATTTGGCAACACATACATTTGATCGATTTACAAAAAACTAATTTAAGAACTTTTTTGAGTTGTGAATGTCATCATTCACGATTCATGATGTATCCGTTTTTTTGTGGATCTGACATGAGTTGATCCTTTGTTTTTATTGACGTTTTCATTTGCATTCAGCAACTACTCACAATAAACGCCAGTCTGTCAGAAATCGAGCCACAGAAAAACACTGCACGTCATGTGACTTAACCAAAGCACATCATTGACTACACTAAGCTCTTCTTTTTCCAACAAAAAAAATAAATAAAAAAATAGAATGTTGGTATTAAAGAAACAGCGGCAGGGAAATGAACATAAATATCCTGTTGCCACATGACGCCACGCGGTCGAGGGTTAAATTGGCTTTGGAGTTTTCAGAGCAGATGTTGTTTATTACGTGAAACAATCAAAAATATTATAATAATGTGTCATCCATCCTCACAAGACTTTATATATATATATATATATATATATATATATATATATATATATAACTTTTTTTTTAATAATACATGAGCATGTAAGAGGGTATAACATCAGGTAGTTCTTGAGAGCTCTAGTAAAGGAGGAAAGGGGTGGATGAGGGGATTCTCCTTCAAAAAAACGAAGATAAGGGAGTAATGCTAGACGGGCTATTTATAGTGAGTTTGGAATTATCCGATTGGCTTAATAAGGATTGCAGGTGAAAGACCAGACGCGATCAATCATCACGTTTTACAAAATTAGTTTGTTTTTCCCTCCAAATAAATGGTCAAGGATGTTAATTTTGGGATATATTATAATATTCATTTATTAAATGACATTGACTACATTGATTACTGTAAATGTATATAATGCCACAAGCAGTAATTTACACTGTACTGATGATGAAATGATGCCTTCCTACTTTGACCTGACTGGAATTATCTCCAAGGACAGCATGCCAAACCTGCTAAAATTATCAAGTAATATCGCTGTGAACTTGAAAAAAAAGTTTTGTTTTTTTTTGGTAAATTATGCCCTTAAATCAGGGGTGCCCAAACTTTTTCTTATGAGGGGCCAAAAACTACTTTATCGAGGGTGGTGGGCCTGAGGTAAATACACCAATTTGTGCTGTCGGCAATGTAATTTCCTAATTTATTATAATGTATTATATAATTTAAATAATACTATAATTTATTACATTTAAAATACTTTGATTCATTATAAAATGTATAATTATTAATACAATTAATGTCTTACAATAAAAAGCAAACAATCCCATTTATAACACTAAAAATAGACTTTGCCTTGTTTCTCTTGCTGATGTCTTCTACAATGTCCGCTTTTCATCAAGTGCCTTTATTTGTCTTGTTTTTTTTATCTGATTCATTTACAACATTTAATTGAAACATTTAATTTCAGTTTGCTTTTTTTGTATCTCAACAGTTAAAAAAAAAACTAAAGTTATGTTAAAATAGAAATGACAATCTCTGTTAAATGCATTCCTCCCAAATTTCTCCAGTTTCCCTCTCTTCTCAGATGGGATTGAGAACCAAATCAAAGGTTACCGTAGGCTGTAGCTTTGTGCATCTCTGCTTTAAATTAATTACACAAACTAAACATGAATCAAAGATATAAAAAAACCCAAAAGATATTTCACAGTGCGCAGAGTTTTAAAAAACAGACTTTATTAACATTTTTAGAAACAATCTTCTCCCTTTTCCACGCAGACTTGTGTAAAGACAAAACTGCTGAAGATGTGAACGCATAAAGAGGAAAACAAAACTACAATTCTCCTTTGATATCAGTGCAACACTATACTGAAGTCCATAAACACAGGAGACGTTTGGCATAGAGGATGCTCACAGATACGAATGGATTTGTTTTAGGGAACTGAAAAAATAGGCAAAATATATCAACAAGACATGACATTTAAGCTGATGAAACAATAATTCAGCAGCAGAAACGTCACATTTCGTCAATATACATTTCTGGATGCAAAAAGGACACAAAAACAAAAAGTAGGTTTCCCATTCACATTATTAATAAAAAAGAACAGCGTGTTTGCTTTGGTGAAGCATGTCATTCTGGTTTCCTCCAACAAACAGGGATTGTGTTTTATTTTGTGAGGGAGAAGATCATAAATTCATGGATTAAGAAGCCGAAATGAATGTGAATGGAAAGAGCGAGACAGCCTTGAGGTTTTTTTTTTTTCTTTTGGCTCAGGAAACTACAGAAATATACACCTTCGTTTTCAAGCGCTTCCAATTTGTTGAGACGGGGAGGTCGGGAAAGAAAAGAAATAAAGAGGATGTTTGAACCATTTAACGGAGTCAATAAATATAACAAAAAGCCTTTAAGAATTCCAGATGTTATAATTCATCCTCTATGTGGTTTTCTGATTTACTGCTCTCTGCCGATTCTGCAAAAACACAAAAGAGAAACAGTATGAGCCATTAATATTTCAATGAAGCTCTTACTATAATAATGCAAGTCAACCAACAAACAAAGCAGACATACAGGAGTCACTTAATTTAATACTACATAGAAATGTATGCCCAGGTAATAATGTTAGAAGCTGAATATAGTTTACGTCACAGATCTCTCATTTCACTTCATAAGATGTTAATGCTTTTTCTAATGCATCAACTTGGATTTACACTGAACAGATAGGGTGTGGTTTGGCAACCTATCTGTTCCGTGTAAATCCAAGTTGATGCATCTCAAAGACAGGATGGAAAATTGTTGGGCACGATGAATATTTTAATCCTCAAGTTTTATATGAGAATGGTGTCCTCAACCAGGCGGAAAGGATCGTGAAGGATCCAACTCATTTTTTGTTTCCACATTATGAACTACTTCCCTCTGGTAGAAGATACAGAGTCCCAAAGTGTAGGTTGAACCGTTATAAGAAATGCTTTGTACCCGCTTCTGTGGGTTTATTTAACAAGAGTCTATCTTAATTAGCATTCTAAATTCTGTAAATGTATATGTAATTCATATGCTGTATTTTTGTATTGTTTTTATGGAATGTCTGCAGTAATATGGTGATGCCCATAACAAATTTCCTGTCAAGGACAAGCTGCTGCTGCTGCTGCTGCTGCTACTGCTACTGCTACTACTGCTACTACTGCTACTACTGCTACTACTACTACTACTACTACTACTACTACTACTACTACTACTACTTAAATCATTGAAACACCCCCTGTTATCTTTTTAGTCAAAAACTTGAACAAAAACTTTTTGCATACAAGTGGTGAAAATTATAATAAATATTTTTTTTTGGTTTAAGAGCTTGTAATATATGCTCATATATTTATAGCAGAAAATATTCTGAGGGCCATCAAATTTAGATGAAAATTGTGAAACGTGGGGCGACGCGGTGGTGCAGTAGGTAGTGCTATCGCCTCACAGCAAGAAGGTCGTTGGTTCGAGCCTCGGCTGGGTAAGTTGGCATTTCTGTGTGGAGTTTGCATGTTATCCCCATGTTTGCGTGGGTTTCCTCCGGGTGCTCCGGTTTCCCCCACAGTCCAAAGATGTGCTACAGGTGAATTTGGTAAGCTACAATTGTCCGTAGTGTATGAGTGTGAATGAGTGGTGATGGGTTGCAGCTGGAAGGGCATCTGCTGCGTAAAAACACGTGCTGGACAAGTTTGCGGTTCATTCCACTGTGGCGACCCCTGATTTATAAAGGGACTAAGCCAAAAAGAAAATGAATGAATGAATTGTGAAATATGTTAGAAAAAATATTACCGGGAAAGAGTTAATGCGTCATCAGGAGTGTATTAATATTGTATTGTATCGTGTATTACACAACTCACAAGTATTAATTGTATTTTTGGCAGAATAAGTTTATTTTTTTACTTTGAAATTGCCAATAACCATTGATATTTCATGAAAATATTTAGGCCTAGTTTCACAAAGAGGTCTTGGCTTAAGCCAGGACTGAGCCTATTATAATAATGACTTAGAGAAAAAAAAAATCAATATCAAAAACATTAATGCTGGGTTCACCGTTTTGTTTTTTGTTTTCTTCATTTTTTTTTTTTTTACGGTCAAGTCGATTTATTTTAAAAGTGTGCCGAAGACTCAATTGAGTCCAATTTCACACATTTGCACATTTCTAATTATTGGAAATTGCCTGTATTTGTGTGTTTAACTTTGCAAGTAATCTATTCATGCAAATTATTAAAAGGGACTTATTATGGAAAAAATAATAATAATAATAATAAAATAAAAAAATAAATTTCATAAGAGGTTTAAACAGTTGTGTCAATATAACCACCATGGTACTTTATTTTGTATAATCACACTTGTTAAAAACTGCAGAAACCCTTTGTTTGACATTTTGCCTTTGTATGTGTCATCAGAGGGGAAAAGCCCCGCCCATTAATGACAATTTCTCCCTCATTAGCATAAGCGACACTGAGAAGCAGCAGTCTGCCATTATAGTTTTCATCTGTTGAAGTTAATATCAGAGTTTAAGGCATTATAAATGTAGAGTTATGACACAAATGAACACTGAAGTCTCCATAGACTTCCTTTTGAAGGTTGATTTATACTTCTGCGTCTAGCGCAGTCTGCGCGTGGACACATAGCCCTTACAGTGGCACCTTAAAAAAAATGTAACCATGTCACAACGACGCGTAGTGCAAGCTCTGTGATTGGTCAGCTTGGTAGCTCTGACAAGTGTGGGCAGGACCGAGAGCTACGCTAATCAAGCGGCAACCTCCCGCTCTCCGTTGGGAAGCCAATACGGAAGTAACCAAATGCAATTCATTGACTCTCCTTTGGGGGCTGGCTCCAGGAAGTCCAGATGTTCACTGACTGCAATGGTAAATTGGCCAATTTTACAGCTGATACAAACAAGTTTACAGCCTGGTACAAAAGATGGTTTTGGTGCATATAGCTAATATTACCCTTCATGACCCACCCTTTTTTATAACTCATCCATTTCGTTTTTATTAAGTTATATGGTCACACTTTACAATAAGGTTCATTAGTTAATGCATTTCCAACATGAACAACACTTGTACAGCATTTATTAATCATAATTCAACATTCACTGATGCATTGTTAACATCCAAGTTCATGCTTGTTAACATTAGTTAATGCACCGTGAATTAACAATGAACAACTATTTTCGTTAACTAATGTGAACAAATGCTGTAGTAAATGTATTGTTCTTTGTTTGTTCATGTTAGTAAATGCATTAACTAACATCAACTATTGAACCTTATTGTAAAGTGTTACCAGTTATATTAGGTCTGCATAATTAAAGGCATGGCCACTTGAGTGACAGCTAGGTCTCGCTGCTTGCTGTCTCCTCACCTCAGCTGATTCCGGCTAATCAGCCGATGAACTTGGCATATACATCGTATTTTTGTGTTGTTTTATGTAGCTTTACACAGTTAACTGCCTTTTGGAAATATTTCCTACAATTATCAGACAATATGGCATGCTGTGTGCTCTTAATTGTGCTCACGAACCATTCACGTGGCCTCCAATTCCCAGGGCCTGGTTTTTCAAAAGTAATCCACTAGGATATTGGATAAGGGATTGGATCAAATCTTGAAAATGGGTTTTTCAAAAGAAAAAACGGATTACGTAATTGGATTAGATCACGTAATCCAATCTTGGTTTTGATCCGGATCAAACCTTTAGTTTGGGGTTTTCAGACCTTTTTTGTAGGATTTGGATCACTTTGATCCAAAAAATCTGGATTAAACTGATCCCATCAGAAGGGTGGATTCAGCATGGATTTCAAGCCCAAAAAGTAATGAAAACTTTAAAATTGTATCAAAAAATGCTATATTTGGATCATGCAGTATCTTACAAGATTTTCTATTTATGCATAAGGTTTTAATTGTATTTGCTCATTTGTCAGGCTAAAGTGATTAGGTAGGCTTTAACTTACAGCAAAGTAGAAAGAATTTGGCCTCATAAAATAATCCCCCAAACAGCTGTCAAAATTGACCAAACAATAAATTTTATTCTGTCACTAATTGATGTATACTGTATATCAGAATGGAAAATATTTTTCTTTTTAAAATATTTATTAGTGATGTATGCAATGATTACAGAATAACCAAAAAAAGGCAAAGAATGGCAATCAATGATTTTTGAAATCACAACAATTGCAAAAAGAGACTGAATGGGCAGAAAAACAGCTTTGTCTGGAAGAGGAACAACTTGAGATCCGCCTCCTAAAGGTTACGCTCAGACAAGCTGGTCTCTCCACATCAGATGAGGTAGTCTGAAATTATTGTGGAGTTTTTGACATAAAGTCTTTTTTTTTTATGTAATACATCTGTATTTGAAACGTGTTATAAATATCTTCAATGTACAGTGTTTGTGGTGTAGGTCTCAGATGAGTAGGTTTTTCATGTTTTTAGTTTTTTTTAAATGTGTGCGTTTTCATTTCAAATCTAAATAAAGTTATATTGACCCCACACTGGTTATTCTACTTGTTGCTCTTTACATATCTACATAGGAATTGATTTCCTATTCTGTTTGAGCACTGGTTATCCAGATTTAGCTATCCTGAAAAGTTCCTATCCGGATCAGATTGATCCAATCCGATGTTGCTTTGAAAAACTGGCTCAAAAGGTAAGCTGTATCACGTTATCACGGATCGCAGAAAAAGGATTACTAAATCTGGATAAATTTTATACGGATTAAACCTTTTAAAAAAACTGGGCCCAGGTGAGTGAAATTATATACTTATATACCATATCTATCAATGTATTTGTTTTACTCAAAATTATAAATGCTAAATTATCTTGTGTAGACCTGTAATGCACTCCAGAACCTGACAGATTGATTAGCTGATCTGAAACGTCGTCAAAGTTTTATGCCTGGATTTCATACATAGCCTTGCATTTACTAACACAGACTATATTTTAAGTGTTTGGAAGTAATTTGTGTTTTCATCCAGTAGAAAAACATAAGAACAATGCTTAGTGGCTCAATGTATTACAACAGCGTTTTTTAAAAGACTAAACACTTCATTGATATAGTACACAACCAAGCACATGTGGTCAGAACTCAAACGAGTCGCAGGTCATGAAGTATTAAGTGTTTCTCCCAAAAAAAAGCCTGTCTAAGCAATGACGCTCCGCCTCTTTGCCCTTATTTGGTATCCCCCAGTGGGTGCGATGACGTGCAAACAAAATAGCGACGGTTGGCTACACCTATTTTTTTTGCTTCATTTGCTCTCTTCAGAAGCCTATGGGTGATGTTACGGATACTACATCCATATCATGTTGGAGCGAGCGTCCAGTCACGTGAAAAAGGTCCAGATGGAAAGTTTCGTTTTGTGTTACCTTATGATTAAAGTTGTTGCACGTCCCCCGGTTTCTGCCTCAAAATGAGCAAGGTTTAAGCTACTTCTACAATAAGGTAGCGTTCAGAAAAAAAACACCAGCGAAGAAACTCGACACAGGAGAACATAAAAACCTACCGCCAGCTAGCATTTTGAAAGTGTTATTGCAGAGCAACACAAACAGTGCGCAGAAGTCTAAATGCACAAGGCGTGTGCCGTGGGTCACGCAAATCACTCAACGCAGAAGTATAAACCTGGCTCGAAACACTTATCACATTTTCAGTTTTTAACAGAGCTAACAGTAGTCCTGTCCACAGTCTCCTTTGAATTCAAGTGACAGCCATCAAAACTGCACAATTTGGATCAAAGCCTAAACGAGCCAGTTTCAAAGAGTTATAAAAAAAATATTTTTGCAGGGCATTTTCAGTTCCTATTTCACATAAACACAGACTTTACATATTGTAAAAAGGGGAATAATATGTCTCCTTTAAATTTGCATGTGGTCTGAAGCCAGCATCAGCCATGTCACTGCTGTTTATGTCACGCCCCTAACATAAAGGGATAGTTCTCACACACACACACACAGAGAGAGAGAGAGAGAGAGAGAGAGAGAGAGAGAGAGAGAGAGAGAGAGAAATTCGTCCATTTTCTCATCCTTCACTTGTTTCAAGTGCATTTTAGATTCGGTCTTCTGTTGAACAAGGAAGATAAACATAATAATGATGGAAACAAAACAGCCATTGACCTCCTTAGTGTCTTTTTTACTCTTACTATGGATATCAACGTCTGCTTTTCCCCCCCAAATCCTTCAGAATATATTGTTTTGTGTTCAACAGAAAAAAGAAACTCAAACAGGTTAAGAATGTTTGAGGGAACTTTAAATCTTGCATAATTAAAAAAAAATCATAAATTTTTGGATTTTTTTTCAGAGTTTTTGGCTAAACCATCCCTTTGAACAACAAAAACGTTTGGCATTGAATTTTATTTTGAAATGGTTTTGCCTCATTGTTAGGACAGATAGTAGATTGAGAGTTACCTGTTTTATCACCTGTATTTTCAGCTGGATTTAGTTCAAGTATGGTTTCTTCCTCTTTTTCTTCAGCAGCCGGAGGTTCCTCTGCCGGCTTTACCTCTTCCGCTGCAACAAATTACATATACCCAATTTTACACCACAAATTAAAAAGTTATACAATCTCCAAAAAGCCCCAGAAAAGATCAACGCTAACATGAAGCAGTGGTCACATTCTTACCGCCATCATCAGTTTTGGGAGGAATGACCTTCTCTGCATCGTCTGTTCTGTTAGCTTTGCTGCTCTCGCTGGTGCTGTTCTTGTCTTTCGCTTTGTCTTTAGGCTTTGGTTTAGCAAACTTGGCTTTGTTCAGCAGGTAATTGACCTCTCGGTCTAGGAGAGAAAGCTTTGCTTCGATGTCCTTCGACAGCAGAACTGGTTTTACTGTTGGGGATAATTTCTCCTGTTCAGCCACAGTCTCATTTTTCCATGTCTGCAACAAAGATAAAAAAAACACAAAAGTGCAGTGGAAGAGTTTACCTTGCAGAAATCAAGGGAAGAATTAAAAAAACTAAAATCAATCAATGAGAAAAAGTAAAGCCATTACTTACGATTGTCTCATTGATGACCTTCTCTAATGTCTTCAGTTCAACATCTGTAAAGATCTGGTCACTCTCAGGAATCAGTCTCGCACTCCTGGAAACAAACGAACATGTTATTTAATTATTTATGAGCAATGCAGTGATTACCATGTAACTTAAAATAAACAAGCACAAAAAAAATTTATTATTTTTAAATGCAATTATGTTTTTTTTTTTACTGAATAATATATTTTAATAATACATTGTATTATACATACATACATACATACATGCATACAATGTACACACACAGACATTTTTTTCTTTTTTACTTAGTGTATGAAAAAAAAAATGTATTAGTTGCATTTTAAAATAATTTTATAGGATTTATACAATAACAATAATAGTTTTTGTATGTGTATATATATTAGTTATATATTTTTGTATGTCTTTCTGTACATAGTAATGTTTTTTAGTAATATACATTTGTATGTTTTTTATTTGATCAAATATATGTTAAATGTAACTATAGAATTTTATAATAAACCTCCTATTTTTTTTTAAACAAGTTATCTCAAGTTCTGTCTATAAATAATGTTTGTAAGTGTATTTAGGGTAATTTTTTCCTTGAAAATATTAATAAAAATTCCTACTATACCTATTTTTGGCCATCCTTGCATCCTGAATTCAGCTTTAATTATTATGAATGAAGCATAAATTTAACATTTTGTTTACACCCTCCCAAGTTAAATATATGACTTGTGAAAATGTTTATTTTTGTATTTTTCATCAAAAAAAAAAAAATAAAAAAATAATAGATATATATATATATGGTTTAACTCAATTACAACAGTTATGAGAAAGCATAATCTTTAGGGCACTGTGAAACTTGCACACGACTTGCTCCAAGTGATGTTACTTCCTCTGGCGGCAAACTCTGGAAGGCTTTGAGGCATGTCATTTATTCTTCGCTCATTCATTTGTGCAAAATGTTTAGGTTATACCAATAGTAGATTCATTATTTGTCAACTTTCTGTAATTCACTACCTGACAAAAGTCTTTTCACTTGGTTTTAGGAACAAACCAAAAAAAAATAAAATAAAAACTTGACTTCTAGTTGATAATTTTGCATCAGAAGTGTTTTATATGTAAGGCAAAGGCCTCTAGATTACGCTTATTTTACCAAAATGAAATATGATCATGCCTTGATTTTTAATTATTTAATTAGGACAGTAAGGTCTGACTTTCCTTAGACAAAAGTCTTGTCACTTAACAGAAATAATGTACAGTATAGAATATGAAGTCATGGTGCAGTGGAAAAACAATTAATATTGTGTATGACTCCCATGAGCTTGGACGACTGCATCCATACAGCTTTGCAATGACTCAAATAAATAAATAAAATCTGGAATGACAAAGAAGGCAATCTTGCAGGACTCCCAGAGTTAATCAAGATTCTTTGGATTCATCTTCAATGCCTCCATCTTAGCCCAGACATGCTCAATAATGTCAATGTCTGGTGACTGGGCTGGCCAATGCTGGAGCACCTTGACCTTCTTTGCTTTCAGGAACTTTAATGTGGAGGCTGAAGTATGAGAAGCGCTATGCTGCTGAAGAATTTGCCCTCTCCTGTGGTTTGTAATGTAATGGGTAGCACAAATCTCTTGATACTGTTGATGTTGCCATCCACTGTGCAGATCTCTCACACACCCCCATACTGAATAGAACACCAAACTATAATCAATCAAACTTGACTGATTTTCGTGAGAATCTTGGGTCCATGCAGGTTCCAATAGGTCTTCGCTCTATTTGTGATGATTGAGATGCAGTTCAACAGATGATTCATCTAAAGAAGCTACCTTCTGCCACTTTTCCAAATGATTCAATTCAATTCACCTTTATTTGTATAGCGCTTATACAATGTAGATTGTGTCAAAGCAGCTTCAAATACAAGATTATAGTAAATTGAAAGTGTCAGTTTGAATTTCAGAGTTTCAGTTCAGGTCAGTGTGAGTTAATAATCACTACTGAGAGTCCAAACACTGAGGAGCAATTCCATCGATGCGCAGCTCTACAGATAACCTAGCTCCTGTTTATCTAACCAACCTCTTGTCTCGCTACAATCCAACCCACTCTTTAAGATCTCAAAACTCAGGGCTTCTTGTAGTACCTAGAATAGCTAAATCGAGTAAAGGAGGTCGAGCATTCTTATTTATGGCCCCTAAACTCTGGAATAGCCTTCCTGATAATGTCCGAGACTCAGACACACTCTCACTCTTCAAAACTAGATTAAAGACCTATCTTTTTAGCAAAGCATACACTTAGTGCATTACATAGCGGTATGACGCATGATGTGCCCCACACACGATTTCGCTTCTTGTTTATATACACTATGAACAGCAGCTACGCTAATTATTCTCCTTATTCTGTATTTCCACCTGGGGGTACTCATCTCGAGACCCTCAGACTATGCAGTGCCACTGATGCGATCCAAGACCAGCGACGAGACGATCCCAAGGTTTCCGGACCAGGCCGTATCCTGAGCTGCTGCTGTGGTAGTCATGATGGAGAGCATAAGACTGATTCCTGTGATGCTCCAAGGACAGACGAGTCTTCGCGGAGGTCCAGCTACTGCGCCTAGACTGCAGCTCTGCACAAGACGTTTGGCCATAGGAGAAATGGTCGTGCCCAACTGAGCCTGGTTTCTCTCGAGGTTTTTTAAATTCTTCACTTTCGCCAATTGGTGAAGATTTTTTCTCGTCGATGTCGCCACTGGCTTGCATGGTTCGGGATCTGTAGAGCTGCGCATCGATGGAATTGCTCCTCAGTGTTTGGACTCTCAGTAGTGATTATTAAACCACACTGAACTGAGCTAAACTAAACCGAACTTAAACACTGAAAACTGAACTGACACTGTTTCAATTCACTATAAACTTCCATGTGAAGCTGCTTTGACACAATCTACATTGTATAAGCGCTATACAAATAAAGATGAATTGAATTGAATTCCAAACCATGCAAGCCAGTGGCGACAGCGGCGAGGAAAAAACATCACCAATTGGCGAAAGTGAATAATTTAAAAATCATTGAGAGAAACCAGGCTCAGTTGGGCACAACCATTTCTCCTATGGCCAAACGTCTTGTGCAGAGCTATATATGATCAACTAGAAGTCAAGTTATAAGTTGTTGCTCTTACAACTGGGATCGACGACAAAACTTGTCATGTAGTGGTTTTCTTATTCACTTTTTAAAACAACAACATGGTAAAAATACATCAAATTCTGTTTAAGACATGCCATGTGGTATGTGGTTAGAGCAGGGATGGGCAAACTTGATCCTGGAGGGCCGGTGTCCCTGCAGAGTTTTGCTCCAACACTAGTCAAACACACTAATCAGTGTCTTCAAGATCACTAGAAAGCTGCAGGTAGGTGTGTTTGATTAGGGTTGGAGCAAAAGTCTGCAGGGACACCGGCGCTCCAGGATCAAGTTTGCCCATCCCTGGGTTAGAGGTTAGCATTCTGAGCTAAAGTCACTTATCTATAAAGAGAAATAGTGGAAAAGTCAACTATTAGTAATTTAAGTTTAACAAGTTTAAAAAAGTTAGCAACCAATTGCTTCCTATTGCATTTTACAATAATAATGGATTCAGTTTACTGTAAAGGTTTACATTTGTTGTTTATTCCAGTAATTTCAACAAATTTATATATACAATTCTTTAAAATAATTATAAACAATAGATATTTAAATAGTATCATGCATTTAATTTAGTTTCCATTTAATGTCATATCAAAATGTCAAATATATAAATTGTAATACAGAAATTAAACAACAATAATAATATTTATACCAATAAAGGTAACCAAGCACACACATACACTAAATATAACTATTTAAATGTATATTTTTTTCAATAATTACACACATTCATACTGTTTATATTTTTTTTATTTAAATAAAATGTACAGGATGTGATTTGAGAGATGACTGGTGTGGCTGTCACTCACTTGAGGAAGATGTTGGAGTGGTTGAGCATGCTGTCCAGAGCTGCCAGTCTATCAGGCCACTTCTTCCTCTCCTCCACCCTGAAGAACATGCCTTTACAAAGCTTCTTGAGTTCAGAGAGCTTCTCCTTCAACGGTTTGGTGCCTGCGCTGTAACCCTCCTCATCCATCCAGTTGGACGCCTCACTCAGTTTCCCTGAGATCTGCTCCTTTTCCTCCTCCGTAACCACAGCCAGATACTCATCCTGATAAAGCTTATCCTACAAAGACACAATGATGGACATTTGTTTTTATTTTTAAGAGGATAGTTGATTAAATAATCTAACAGAGCTTAGTTTAGCTACTACAGTAAAAGCAGTTTTAATGAAGTCCTTCATTACAAAGTCTTAAAAAGAGAGAAATTCACCCGCCCAAAATATGATTTGTTGCTGATTTACTTGCTGTAAATGTAGGTGTCTTTTCCCCCTTCAGCTCATTAAAACATTAAACATGTTTTTTAGCTGAAAATGTGGTACTTGATGATTCATGAATCATGATTCATGAGACAATAAATCAATAGGACTTTGAGTACAAAATAAAACGTAAAAACAGTTGACAGATGAAAAATTACAGTAAAATGCTTATAGCATGTCCTGTTTTTATATATACAATGCATCCGGAAAGTATTCATAGCGCTTCCAAAATGGATTAAATTCATTTATTTCCTCAATTCTACACACAATACCCCATAATGACAAATGTGATTTTTTTTTTAAATTGTTGCAAATTTATTAAAAATAAAAAACCTGAAAAATCACATGTACATAAGTATTCACAGCCTTTGCTCAATACTTTGTTGATGCACCTTTGGCAGAGATTACAGCCTCACGTCTTTTTGAATATGATGCCACAAGCTTGGCACACCTGTCTTTAGGATTTTTTGCCCATTTCTCTTTGCAGTACCTCTCAAGCTCTATCGGGTTGAATGGGAAACGACAGTGTACAGACATTTTCAGATCTCTCTAAAGATGTTCAATAGGATTTAGGTCTTGGCTCTGGCTGGGCCACTTAAGGACATTCACAGAGTTGTTGTGAAGCCACTCCATTGGTATTTTGGCAGTGTGCTTTGGGTCATTGACTAGCTGGAAGATGAACCGTCGCCCCAGTCTGAGGTCAAGAGCACTCTGAAGCAGGTTTTCATTCAGGATGTCTCTGTACATTGCTGCATTCATCTTTCCCTCTATCCTGACTAGTCTTCCAGTTCCTGTTACTGAAAAACATCCCCACAGCATGATGCTGCCAGCACCATGCTTTACCGTAGGGATGGTATTAGCCTGGTGATGAGCGGTGCCTTGTTTTCTCCAAACGTAACACCTGGCATTCACTCCAAAGAGTCCAATTTTAGCCTTAACACACCAGACAATTTTGTTTCTTATGGTCAGAGTCCTTCAGATGCCTTTTGGAACGCAAGTTCCAAGCAAGGAGTGGGTTCCATCTGGCCACTCTACCATACAGGCTTGATTGCTGGATTGCTGCACAGATGGTTGTCCTTCTGTAAGGCTCTCCTCTCTCCACAGAAGAACGCTGGAGCCAGCTCTAGGACGAGTCCTGGTGGTTTCCAAACATCTTCCACTTATAGATGATGGAGGCCGCTGTGCTTATTGTAACTTTCAGAGCAGCAGAAATTTTTCTGTAATCTTCCCAGCCTTGTGCCTCGAGACAATCCAGTCTCGGAGGTCTACAGACAATTCCTTTGTCTTCATGCTTGGTTTGTGCTTTAACATGCACTGTCAACCCTGGGGCTTTATATAGACAGGTGTATGTCTTTTCAAATCATGTCTAATCAACTGAATTTACTGCAGGTGAACTCCAATTAAGCTGCTGAAACATCTCAAGAATGATCAGTGGAAATCTGAGTGTAACTGAGCTCAATTTAGAGCTTCACAGCAAAGGCTGTGAATGCTTATGTACATGTAATTTTTCAGGTTTTTTTATTTTGAATAAATTGTAAACGATTTCAAAAAATCTTTTTTTTTTTTAACATTGTCATTATGGGGTATTGCTTGTAGAATTTTGAGGAAATAAATAGATTTATTCCATTTTGGAATAAGGTTAACACATAAAAAAAAATGTGGAAAAATAATACTTTCCGGATGCACTGTATATAATAATAATAATAATAATAATAATAATAATAATATAAAAAAAAAAGGTCAATATTTTTAGTGTCCAAATTTTTCTCAAATTAGTTGTCCAATGATAAGCCTAATTACCATAATTTAGCCTTTTCATCCATTAAGTAAGCCATTCCACTTTAAGCTGAATAATTAGTATCTTGCAAAATACCTAGAATCATATGTACCATGGAAAAAACAAAGAAATTAGTTACCAAACTATTTTAATGAAAAATATAAAAATATATATAGCGCCATTAAAAAGTACTTTAGAATTTGATAAAAAAAATCATTTCAAAAGAGGACAAATATGCATGTACAAACCTTCAAAATGTATGTAAAAATGTTGCATACATTTTAGCAAAAAAATAAAATAAAAATCTGAACATTGGAATTGGAACACTGACTAAAATGAAGAATAAAATTATGAATAAAACTGTGAAGTTGATTGAAAAAAAAAATAATAAAAAAAGTCACCTACATCTTGTAAAGCCTGACGATGAGTAAAGGAACAGCAAAACATTCATTTTGATTGACCTAACCCAGATATTTAACATAGCCTAAAGCCATGCAAATAGATCTGTTCACATATGGACAAAGACAGTTTGGTCAATGTAGTTGTGCATGATCTGTGAGTGACAGATCAAACAGCGAGAAGAGCTTCTTATACCTGCGTCTCAAAGATAAAAGCCTCCAGACTGTTCAGGGTCTTTTCTCTCTCCTGCTTCTCCAAATCGCGGTCAGTGAGGTCCTGCAGCCTGATATTACAGAGGAACACAACAGAGTTTTTCTGTTTCACTGGCCCATTTCCCACTCTCTGTTAAAGGGTTAGTTCACCCAGACATTTAAAATTCCACTATTAATTATTCACACTCATGTTATTACAAATCCATTTAGACCATTATTCATCTTCAGAACACAAATTAGGATATTAGGATGAAATCTGAGAGCTCTCTGACCCTCAATAGACAGCAATGGTCAAAAGATCTACAGTGTCCGGAAAATGAACCAAAAACATTGTTTAAAGCCTTTAAATGCCATCTGAAAATTTCTTCTAAACTGATAGCCTCTGATTAGCCTCATGTTTATGTTCAGTTATTTTTTACTTTAAATGCAATTAAATAAACCTTAAAAATGGTATCGGTGCATCCTTAATAGCAATACATCATTCTGCCCGTGGTAAACTCACATCCCTGAAGACCTGACGTGGAAGAGATGGACGAAAAAAAAAGTAGCTTTTACAGTATTTTTGGTGCACAAAAGTGGTCTTGGAGCTTCTTACGAGTACAATTGAACCACTAAATTCACATGGAGTTATTTGACAATACTTTGTTTACTTTTTGGACATCAAACGTCTTGAGGCCGTTAAGGTCTTTGCAGACTGTAGTCCGAAATTTTCAACGGTCCGCCACATTCTGCCTTTATTTCATGCACTGTGTTTATCAAAGTTACTGTAGCTCAAATGATGGCATTCTGTATTTAGCTTTTCACTTGTACAGTGGCTATCAAGACACCTTTTTGAGATGCGAAAAGTGAAGAAAAATAAAATATTTTAAAAGAGATATATATAAAAAAAACAAATTTTATGACAGACAAAATTTACAGAGGCAGTGTGTCAACTCACTTCACACAACATGAGATCAAATTAATTTTTTTGTGCTAAAATTTCGGATTCAGTGTGCAATAACTTTTACTGTCAGAGAGCTCCTGGATTTCATCTAAAATACCTCAATTTGTTTTCTGAAGATGAACAAAGGTCTCAGGACATTAAAAAGACATTAATAATATTAATTTTTGGGGAAAGTAACTTATGACTTTATTATTGTGTGTTTTTTGTGTGCGATTTGTTAAGTTTTTGAATATGGACTAAAAATCTTAAAGGGAATAGTAACCATAAATAATAACCATTTAATTCTCAATGTTAATATGACTCACTTCTTCTTTGAGCCCTCCATGTCCTCAGCGCTGGGATCCAGCACATCGTTCACTTCCAGCTCCACTGCGATGTCTGCTGATATTTTGCTCTTTTTCTGTGGTTTGGGTTTCTTGTCGGCCGCCTCCTCCTCGTCAGTAGTTTTTTCAGTTGTTTTTTCTTCAGGTTTTTCAGTTTTCTCTGATTCGGTCTCTCCCTGCATGAAGGAGGAGGAACAATTCAGTTCTACACAGACTTTAAAATAAATCAAGCCGAGTTACTTTCTGACAGCGGCTGGTAACTTTATATGAAGCTGACATTCTGTACATAATGCATTGTTAAAACTGAAATGTAATACTTATAGTCTGACGTCAGTGATGAGTCATTCATATGTTTGTGGTCACATGCACAATTTTACAGAGACCAATAACAAAGATATTAGTTAAATTTCTTTTAAAATAAAAAAATAAATATATATGGTGCATAAATACACAGTCTTTGTTTTTGTTTACTCCATGTAGTTTTGAGAGCTGAGATGTACATTTTGATTTTCTTAGACACAATGTAAGCGCACAAAAGGCCACTCTCACACACATACAGACACACACCTTAATTTGATGTTATACTCACTAAGCTTTTTTTTTTTTTGCACAGGGCTATCTAATGGGTTAATTGTGCTAACTGATGATTGACAGTAAAAATGACAAATATTACCTCTCCCCAACAGAAAAAAAAACCTAAAAATCAAAATAAAAAATGCATGATTATATTGGGGTCATGGTTTTGTAATAAAAAATGTGATTATAAATGCAAGTCAATAGGCAAAATACAGCTACGAACAGTGAACAAAAAAGAAAAAAATTAAATGCATCAAAGGCAATGTTGTTTCACATGTCCAAGACCTTGATAAAAAGGTAAACAAAATTCAGTCCACAGTTACTTTTTATATTAAAAATGTGGTTTTCACCACATTAGTGACATTATTTATGAATTTGCCAATTAAAGAGTTAAAATCCTGTAATAAAATCCTAAGCAATTTAGTAGTTTTGATCAGGACTGAGGTTGATTAACTGATTTATGCAATAAAAAAGAAAAAAATATATCTGATGCATTTTTACAGCAGTTTAATTCAGTGGATGTTTTCATCCCTAAAAATAGTTAAAGGGTAGTAAACTTGCCCAGAGTGTATTGACGAGTTTTTTTTTGTTTTTTTTTTTGAAAATTCAAAGCATTTTCTCAAAATATGTGTCAAAATAAGAGGTCACCAAAAATCATTCTGCTAGCTGAAATGCAGAACAAGTTGTGGCCAAATTAAGACACAAAACTCACCCCAGAGTGGATGAAAACATCCCCAACAGCACATAATGGTTAACAAATAAATGTCTTTATTTTAAATTCATAAATTAATTTTTAAAATGTGATCTCTATTCTATTTTATTAAGGGTGCTCTGATCAATCGGTCACCGTTCACAATCAGCAGATAATCGCTTGGGGGAGTCTGATCGGCGGTCTCCATGAAAGCCGATCCAAAAGATGATGCAAAACTCGTGAAAAAATTTTTTTTTACATGGTGCAAGAACAGGGTGTGTGAAACGTGCTTTCTGTATTTATGCAGCTGACCATGACTTGCCCCGGACACTCACCGGTAGCCTGTGCCCTGTGGATATTAGTGGAAAATATGATTTCGTTATCTGCCCCGTTTAAAGAACTCACGCAACAGCTGCCGTCACATCATACCATCCATAAGCAAGGGTACTCAACAGGTGGTGCTGCATCATGCTGAAGATTTTTTTTATTATAATTTGTGCTCACGCCACGCCGTTAGGGCCGTTCACACATCTCATCCAAAACTGTATTGAAAACACGATGTGCGCCGCTTCTTTGACCAAGTTTATTTCACTCGCGAACTTCTGCTCTTTTAGCTTCGGCTCTTTCAAGCTACAGTGCACGTGGGCCAGAGAGCTATGGTGCTACACTCTTAGCATTATTAAGGACGCAGAATCACGTCTTTACACTTTACATTGTGTAAATGGCAGTTGTTCCTTTTAGCAGCATAAAAACCCAAACATGTTCAAATTGAAAAGCAAGCAGCGCTCAAGTTATAATGAAAGGATGTGTCACTGCATCTTTTAGTTGTGATGAGAAGGTTTGTCTTTGCAGAATTCAATCGCGGAGCTGAATTGAATAGTACAAACTACAATATAGTAGTAGACTACTATTACTACTAGTAATAATATTAACAACAACTTTTGTATTATTTTTCTGAATACATAACCTTTTCTAATGGGGTGCAGCTGTAACCTAACCTAATGTTTTCGATTAAATACATGTTATTGTAATAACAATTATCATCATTTTTTTATTATTAATAAAAAAGGTATAAAGACATTTCCCCAGGACTGTAGACTGCTTTCTTTTGTTAGAGAGTAGGTTACAGAAATATGAGCTGACTGATTTGAAGCAATATGTTAACTATAGCCTTTTCTGGCATTTTTTCCTGCCTAAAGTTTTCTAGAGCTACATTTGTTTTATTTCATATATTTTTTTATATTCTTCTAGAAAGTTGTAATTGCCAAGCTCTAAACCATGAGTGCCCAAACCTTTTCTTATGAAGGGCTAAAAAAATTATATATTTTTTTTTCATTTTATAAATGAACCTATAATGAAAACATAAGAATTCAATTTATAACACAATGGAGTTAAATGTCAAGCGGCACCTGCCTTTTCCTTGATTTGCTCATCGATGACTTCTGAATTGTGCTCTATCCCTTGAGCAACAGTATGTTCATAAAAAAAAATCATTCACAACATTTAGTTGAAATACAATGTAAATATGCTCTTTGTAGCTTACCAATGAATCAATCAAATGAAAGGTTACGTTAAAAACAGAAATGACAATGTGTATTAAATCGCATTACCCCCAACATTCTGCCTCTCTTCTCAGAGTGGATGGAGGGCCAAATCAAAAGGTTATCATGGATTAACTTTGGCCTGTGGGCCCTAGTTTGGAAATCTCTGCCCTGCCCTACTGTTCTTATTAGCTTACCAAGTACAGGCTGCTATGTTTTAGGTTAGTGTGTTGCTTATCAAAAACGTAGTTGTCATATAATATTTCTAACATACATTTATAAAAACATGATTAATAAAAGGCTTCAATTAGACCCTGTAATTGGTATCGGCCAATATGGCAAAAAAATAAATAAATTGGCATCTCAGTGAGTGTAACACAGAGCATTAAAAAAAAAAAAAAAGTGTCCGGCGCATACAGGGAAAAAAATAAATAAGAGTATATTGCCTACATGTGGTATTCAAACAACAGGTAAAAAAAAAAGGTAAATCTGCATTTGAAGAACTGGACAGTAGATGATTTACTGTAGCTCAAGAAAGTTCAGTCAGGGGTTTGGTATTGTATACTATATGATAGGAGGCCAAAAGCCTCTGAAGAGAATAAGAGGGTGGAACAAGTGTGTTTCATGCAAGGTGATTTGGTGTTTACTCTCACCTGATTTTCAGCTTTTTCTTTGTCTTCTTTCTGCTCCTCAGCCTGAGGCTCTGCTTCTTTTCCCTCCTCAGTCTCTGGTTTCTCCTGGACAGTTTCTTCCTGCTTCTCCGGCTGATCCTGTTCTTTTCCAGCCTCTGGAGTCACTTCTTCTTCTTCATCCTGAGCCATTGCAAAAAAAAAAAAAAAAAAAAAAAAAAAATTGTGAAGCTCAAGTTTGAGGAAATTAGATTTAAATGTCTGCCTTAAAATGTCATTAGGCAGATTTACCGTAACTGGTTCAGTCACATTTGCACTCGGCTCTGAGCTGCCTCCACCAAACAGACTGGAAATGGTGTTTCCAAGCTCTGCAGGTTAAAAACACACAAAAAAATGTATACATTTGAATAAATGAAGCAGACATACATCATAGATCTATTCCATTCAAAATATTTTACATACTATATAAAAGTATAGCGTTATATATGTACAGTACTATGAATACTTTTATCTAACAAAGTAAAAATAATAATAACTAATATAATACATCATTTAGCATCTAATCATGAATAAAAATATAATAAGATAAGCAATAAAAAAACCTACAAAATAATTTGAATGTGAACAGATATACATATAAAAATGTGCAATTATCTTAAAGGTGCTGTATGCAAGTTTCTGACTCTTCTAAAGTATAAAAATACCACAATATGTTTACAGATATTTAAGAAACATGGTAGGTGAACATTCACGTTTATATGAAAAATACTAAAGTCACGTATTTTGCTTTGAAAATGGGAGTTAAGTGCCGGAACGGGTGTCTTTGTTTTGGTTCTTTTAAGCCGCCCACTGCCAATTATATTTCAGCACCCTGGGTTGCCTTGTTGGAAAACAGCGTATTAATTTATTTAGGCAAAAAGGTTATCAAAGCACGTGTCTGTGACTGAAATGCGACCTCCGGTGGACAGAAGCAGACTCCAAAATTGAGACACAGATTCAGAGTTCCACATGAGGTGGTTATTGATTAGCAAATAATATAAATATTACGAGCGTAAACATTAGGTGAGCAGGTTATATCGTAACCCTCAGTACCAACAACACGGCTACATGACAAGATTAGCAGTGATAAGCAATTTGGCTGTTTGCATCAGACGAAACATGACAGAAATTTAAATACAGCCATTCAAAAGCACTCACTCACGAAATGGTAAGGTTTATAATCCAACTAATACATATTAAACCTCTTTAACATTATTAATTGTACATGCTGAATCACTGATGTGTTAGTTTTGAGTCACAGATCTAAAGTTCAATTTCAACCGGTTTATTTTATTCTCAAGATCTGAGGTGAACTATCTGCTGCTGCTTCAGTAGTATGGCAATAAATGTCATATAAAATGGCATTCAAACTTACATTGTTAGCATTTAACACTGAATACAGTACATGAGGTTTACCTGAGGTGATCATTGTCAGTTTTCTGTTGTTCAGCTGCAAGAAATAGAAGCTGTTTCTAATATATTAATTTGAGATGTTGGTTAGAACAAAAACTCCTTTTAGTACGGAAAATATTCCTTCTATCGCTTGCCTTGGTCCTCAATCTGCTTGCGTTTGTTTTGATCCAGTAATGCAATACCTAGTTTAACTTACATACTGCACCTTTTAAGTAAATACATATATATACATATATACATATATATATATATATATACATATATATATATATATATATATGTATATATGTGTGTGTGTGTATATA
>CAIGQZ010001492.1:16261929-16274316 GCA_903798205.1 Danio tinwini | reverse complement strand
TTTAAGATTTTTATCTATTGTATTTACATTATACAATGTATTGTAATATATAAAAATATTTTTCTGAAAACAAAAATTTAAAATTATATATATATATATATATATATATATAATTTTTTTTTGAAGCCTTTTAATTACAGAGTGTTATTTCATCAGTAAAAAAACTTTATATAGTAAAAACAAAACTAATATTACAAAATAATATAATATATTATAAGTAATTATAATAAATTAGACTTACTTAATAAGTGAATACTATATTGTTGTCTCACTATATTAAGTCAAAACTGCCAAAACTGCATTATCCATATACAATCCTCAGTCCAACAACATTATTAAATGTTTATGAAATGACAAAAATTTTTTTTTTTACTTGTGAGTGTGGACTCCTCTTCCTTCTCCTCCACAATGGTTTCAAACACAGACTCCACCTGAGACAGAAATCAGAAACTAAGTTAGTGAGTGCTACTAAAGTACTGTCTGATGATGTAAACTGATGTTTAGCTCTTACCCGGTCCAGAATTAACACCCCGCTCTCATCCATGTTGAAATGTGCCTTGATGCCCTTGGATTCAGCATCTGAATGCTTCTTAAAGCTGCTGCCGACTCCAGACAGCTTCACAGTCGTCAGATTCTGAGAGCCAAACACTCTTTAAAAACAAAAAAAAAAAAAAAAAATTGGGGAAGGTAACAGCATATTAAAAAAAAAAAATTACCTGTAGATTACTTGATAAATTAGATGTTTATCAGAGAAGATGGGGAAAGAATTTGGCATTTTTAAAGGTTGAATAAGGTCACGGTGGTGAGACGCACAGTAAAAGTGTAAATATCTTATTTTATTTTATTATTGTTTTCTGTATTATTATTTATTTATTTTTGTATGCATGTTTTTTCTAGTTTATATTATTTATCGGTTTATTGGATTTATAATAGCAACAACCAATTACAGTAACTGACAGTGTTGGGGAGGGGAAGGGAGATGTTAAAAGGATGTAAAATGTGTAAAATTATGGTACTGTTAAATTATTGAAGAAAAAAAAACTGAAGTATTACTACATTAATATAATAAATGGAGTTTCCTCTGATAAATAAAAACAGAAAAGAGGGAAGAAACACACGGTCACTAACTTCATGTCTTGCTCACTGAGGAAGCTCAGGTCTCCGTAGTTGATGTAAAAGACAAAGTCATCGATGTAGCGGTTGAACGTGATGACCTTCCTCTGGGGATACGGAGCCATTCTCTGAAACAGAATGCGCTTGTTGTGCTTCAGCGTCTTGACACCTTCCTCTTCCTCAGTCTCACGACTAAACTCCACCTAAATGAGTGAGAGAACACACATGAGAACGTCTTAAATGCACACAGTGGTATGATCATTATGAAGTGCACATTACTGCTGATTTTTTTTACTTAAACTCTGAGTGAAAACAAATTTACAATGTTTATCTTGCTAGCTCACGTTTTTATTCTTTGGGTGAACAATTAATCTGTGCAAAATAATCCACTGAAAAAAATGGTTTTGGTAATCTTCAATTAAAGTCCATGTTTGGAGTGGCAGTCCTTCTCCGTTTGCTATGAGGAAATGATGTACAAAATACCTCAATATTCTGTTTCAGTTGGAAGTGCATCAACACAATGAAGTAAAATCTCAGAAACCTTGGGTTCACGTGAACCTTGAATGTGCTTTGAAATGTTTTTGCACTCCATAGTTTGTACACAAGGACTCAAGTTTGAACTGGGTCACTGTTTCACAATCAGAAAATGTATGCAGCTAAAGACATTTTATAAAGCAGACACCCGGGTTGACAAGTGCATGTGTGAGAAGAATAAAAGTTGACTTTTTTTAGCCATGTGTGTGAATATTTAGCTATTTCTGTTTTGTTTTTTTTTAATCTGTGAATTTATGTGGAATGATTTTGAAAGTATAGAAGCTGAAAAATGGATCATTTGCATGTTTTTTAATAATATGACTGAAATTAATATAAAAAATGAATAAATATGTTTAAATTTATACAAGTAAATAATCAGACTGAATGGTTAAGTCAAATAAAAAAAGAAATATACACAGAAATTTTGGATTTCTGTAGGTGCAAGTTTCCATTTGTGTCTATCGAAAAGTCTTGTTTAATTGAACTTGTGACATTTTAAATGCAAATTAGTTTTCAAATATTACAATAATTTTTTTATCCAAAATAATAATTAAAAGTTCAGGGATCTAGCAAATCAACTATCTATAATTAAGTGAGGTACAAATAATGGACCCCTAGTCGTCTTCTTTTTCTCCCCTTCTCACCTGTATGGGAAACACAGCTGCATCTCTGACCAAGAAGGGTTTGACTTTGAAGGCTTTGCTAAGTGCAGCGGCCTGATAAACAGCACCCATCGCCGCAGCTTCATCTGCATTGATGTTTTTGCTCAGTTCCTCTCTGGAGAAAACACAACATTAGTTAAAACCTAAAGCCAAGCTGAAATAACTTACACATTAAACCTAAATTCTGTTTATTTAAAATATTAATCATTGCTATCCAATTCAATTCTTTCGGATTCTGTGGAGTGAAAGAACCACATCTAAACTACTCATCTGCTACAGCTTTGTTTGTAACCTTATCCTTAGCAAAACAAAAAGACAATAGTATGTCTAAAATTTTAAAGATCAATTGACATTTGTAGTTTGTTGAACTGTTGTCCAAATAAACATTGCATTTGAAAGATTTTCAGAAAAAACTGCTCTCCTGCTTATGAGATAACTACTGTATATCATATATTTTACATATAAAAATGCTATTCATTGATTTTTTTACCATACATTATATATTACTATTAAGAGTGTAACGATACGCGTATTCAAATTGAACCGTTCGGTACAAGACTTTCAGTACGCAATACAAACCGACTGATTCAGACAAATATCTAAAAAGATAAAAGAGAATAAGTGTACAGAATAGGATGTTTTCAGTGCAGCAATGCTCTACAAGGCATCCCAAATGATGTGACCCAGGACGTGACAGGCAACATGCTGCCTTCCCCGCCCACCTCCAAACACTACTCCAGTCAGGCACACACTGCACTAGCTTGCAAAATGGTTTGGGAGCACTTTGGTTTCCCTGCAAGTTATGAGGATGATGGCAAGAGAGTGGTGGACAAAAAAAAACAATGACATCTGCTATGACAGTAAGCTATTTTAGCTGTAATATTTGAACATGTCAACTCATTTACACTGACATCACAGAATCACTAACTGGAATTAGACGAAAACTAGACACGCACACTACATCAAACTATCCCCTCAGCATTCAGACAGGCATTTTCTACAGATTCGAACAGGGCAAAACAAATCACTGAGGCGATCGGTACATTTATAGCTGTGGATATGAGACCTTAATCGGTAGTGGAAATTTCGGGTTTTAAGAAAATGTTAAATGTAATAGAGCTCCGTTACATTATTCCTTCATAAGCCGATTTCAGTCAGATAATAATTGCTGCTTTCAGATCCACTGAAATGGCAGGTGACAGTCAAATCAAGCAGATCTGTGCTGTCTGAAGAAAAGGTGGACACTTTCTGAAAATAAAAAATTACTTAAATTAATTGAAATTGAGTTTCATATTAAAACTAAATTGTTCTTTTCTTTTTATTTGTTTAACTACTAAAATATTACATTTATTTTTATAAGTATCTTTTTGGTTTTGAGTATAAAGAAGGATTTGTTTTATTTGCTGCTGAGCAGAAACCCCAGAAGTATAGCTTTATATCACGGTTCAAAGTATATTAAAAAATAAATAAATAAAAAATTGTATAATACATTAAAAAGATTTTAATCAGAGAAATCCTCTGGCTTTTTTCTTTTTTTGCTGTATCGAAAACATACTGAACCGTGACACCACTGAGTCGTAACGAACGGAACCGTGATTTTTGTGAACCGTTACACCCCTAATTACTATACTATATTATATATATAGAGAAAACTTCTAGCATTCAAATGAACTTAATCATACTGTAAAAGCGTTGGGACTGAAATATATTTTTGTTTTTGTTGTTTTTTGCAAAGTGACTGACATGCTTGATTATTTCCGCTCACATATCAAACTAAATAAAAATAAAATTATGATATTACTACAGATAATAAATATCACACACCCCTACGGACACCTGATTAAAATATTACTAAATATATGTTCAAAAAAGTACATAAAATGACAAGAAACATACTTTCCCACAAATTTAAGCAGCACATCCTGCACTTTGGGCACTCTGGTGGCTCCTCCAACCAAAATAACCTGTTCAATCTCATCCTGTTGGACAACAAAGACATTTCAGATTCTTTTCAAAATCACAGACAGGCCTGCAGTAAATCAATGCTGTGATTTTTAATTTTTATTTTTTATCTCCTCACCATGCTCATCTCAGACGCAGCTAATGCTTGTTTCACAGGTCCGGGGACTCTGTCAAACAGGTCCTCACAGAGAGCCTCAAGCTCAGAGCGAGTCACTTTTGCCTTGAAGTCAATATCATCCATCAGACCTTCAATCTGAGAGAGGAAAAAAAAAAGATAATCAAGAGCTCAGACATGGGTGAAGCAGACAATCAAATGATATGCAAACTGGCTTTCAGAACACAGAGCTATGTAAAAACTGTAGAAATAGCCTAAAAGGTAAGAGTAGTTTGTCTGTATGAAGGTTACGAAACTCACACGGTCAACACACTGAGAACACTTATTTAAATCAAGGCCACCCAATTTAGGGAAAAATTATGCTCAGAGTATTACTTTTAACAGATACAGCATGATTCAAAAGTGATCCTGGACCACAAAACCTTGTCTTATGTTGCAATAGCCAAAAATACATGCACAAAATCATTAGAATATAAAATTAAAGATTATGTTTCATGAATAAATTTAGTAAATTTCCCCATTATAAAAATATAAAAACTACATTTTTTATTAGTAATTTACATTGCGAAACAGTTCATTTTTAAAACACTTGAGGCAATTCTCAATCATTTTACAAATTTCACAAGATAAAATAAAAGCCAACTTTGTTCATTGAGACAGGATTTCCACGATATCATGAACAGCAGATTTAAGGACTTTAAGCACCATTAATTTTAAATCAAGTACCTTTGTAATTCATACCCAGCATATTGTATTATATTGTAGCACCATGAAAGTCTTTACTGTACTAAACAATTCACTTACACTTAATATTTGTTAAAAAGGTCAGGGTAATTTCCAAAAAGTTCTACCATTTTGAAAAGTCATGTTCAAAGAACTTTAATACAATTTGTTGAATTAAATACTGCTGATAGTCAAATGCAGTTTCTAAAATATTAAAAAAGGTGCAACCATCAGTGTTACTGAACGATTTAAATTTCAGATTTCTTTTAAAATGTAAGATTTTCTCAGTTTTTATTCTGTATTTGACAATTGAGTACAATTGTTAAACAAAACCATTACAAAATTAATTTTAAATTTAATACAAGCACTTTTTAAGGACTTATGTTTGTTTTTTACGTACTTTGCAGGCCTTGAATCTATGGGTTCTATTTTGACGATCTAGGCGCAAAGTCTAAAGTGCATGGTGCAAAAGCATTAAGAGCGTATCCGAATCCACTTTTGCTATTTTAAGGACGGAAAAATATGCTCTGCGCCATGGCACATGGTCTAACAGGGTTGTGCTTATTCTATTAATGAGTTATGGGTGTATTTTGAGAAAAGCTGCATAAAACCAATCAGAGTCTCATCTCCCATTCCCTTTAAGAGTCAGATGTGTCACGCCATTTGGTATTTACATGGTGGACTTTATAAGTGGAAAAACTGAATGCTTCACTAGCGAGAAAACAGTTAAAGACCATCTGCAGCACGAGGATAAAGAACGAGCCTCCTCCATTACTTTCTCTTTATTTTACTTTTTACTTTCATTGAGTAAGGAAACGGTGACAACTCACTCCACTGAAGACATCCATTAGCCTACATATGTAATTTTGTTTGTTAAGCACAAAGATTTGTTTCAAAACTATTTTTAAATTGAGTTCTAATTTCCAGGAAACAAATAAATGAACAATAATAAGTGTGGTCAAAAGTTATATCCAAACACACGTCCTATTCTTATGCCCCATATGTTGATGCAAATGTCTCCAAAACCCAACAGGTGGACAAATCTAAACTTGTTTTTATTAAATATAAATATGCATATAATAAATAATACTGCTAATAATAATAATAATAATAACAACATTATACAAATGCAGTTTATCATGAATAAACTGAAAAAAGCCCCCTGAGTTGAAGGCATGGAGGTAGTGGTTTTAATATTAAATAATTTTTGTAACATTAATCCTTTATTTTTTTCCATATGTAAAGATATGTGTATTGCTGTACATCCTGTTTGTATTAAGTGTTTAAACCTGCATAGGTGCATAACTAACACGCTCTGCGCTGGACTTGAGACCAGCTTTTACTTAGTCAAAGGCGCAGTGTATTTCAGTTGAAGCAACGCTCCAACAATGCACCCTAAGACACCTCCGTTATAGACTGGAACACCCATGAGTCCACAAAGTGGCGCAAATGGATTCACCATTTAAACATGGTGCAAAGCGTGAAAATTAGGGTTGCACTGGTCTGAAAAAAGCAACAAACCACGGCAAACATGTCTTCCGCCTTATTGCGCCAGGTGTATGAAAGGTCTCTATATGTCTGCAACTCATTTACTTTCAAGTACTTTCACGAAGCGTGGGAACCCTGTTGATAACATCACATTTTGACCCAGATCAGATGAGTTTTTCCATTACCTGTGCCGTATGTTCAGCATTGGCACTCAGCACTGTCTTGAGTCTCTGAGCCTCTTTAAGGAGTTTGGCCATGGCACGCAGATTGTCCCTCACGTCTTTCTTTGATTTCTTCTGTTCATTGAAGAGCTTGGCGAGATGATCTCTGAGTCTCAGCTCCATCTCAAAGCCACCGAGTGTTCGGTCAAACCTAAGTATTCAAAAGAAAAACAAATAAGAATCAGATGTTTTTATATACACAAGCATGTACAAAACAAATTGGCAAAAACATAACCATGACTAACCCGACTCCCCGGATCTGAAGCTGTGGCTGTATACCGGATTCCTTAGTTTTCACTGTCTGATACGTGACAATAGTGGCTGTTGTGCTTCCTGATCCCATATCATAAAACATGATGTTCTACAAAATAATACCAAAAAGTCAAAAATCACACTTAGTCAATTAATTAATTTTCTGATTCTGCTTCTTTTTTTTTTTTTGCCAATCAGTAAGCCCCACACACAAACACATCATTGGCTAATCATAAATAAAAGTTTTTGTTGTTTTTTTTATCACTTCTGGGCTCAATATGATGCTAAGGTACTAATAAAAAAAAAACAAGGAAAGAAAGCTTGCAAACAAACAGGAAAACAAGCATACAGGAAGTGAACGTGTGATTGTAATCTAACAGTATGAATACGTTACTTTGGTGTGCTCTTTGATCACATTAGGTGGGCTATTCGAACTGGTGTTGCACAAAATAACAGTACAAGAAGAGTAGAATTTCTGAAGCAAATCCTACTTATCATTTGTGTACAATTTTACTGACCCTGTACTAAACTGTGATCATAATCAAGAAATAAAACTGCACTTAATATAGTGAAATGAGATTTAATTTAATATGTTTAATGGCCTTTATTCTCTACAATATCAGAGTTTGACAAGGCAATTGAGGACAGTAATATCAATTTATTTACCTATTTATTTACTTCTTAAATGCTAGGCAGTAACATACTTGTCAATTATTAACAAGCAAAACAAATAATTACATTTAAATTTTGTCATTTAGCAGATGCTTTTGTCCAAAGCGAATCAAGGATGCATTTAGCAATTAAACAAGAAGAGGCAATACAAACAAGTGCTAATTATACACTGCTGGTGCTCAGAGAATTTAGTGCTAGAGTAAGGAGGGGGAGATTTTTTTTGGTTTAGTTTTTTTAGAGCGAAAAGAGTGTTTCTACAGGTGGTTTGTCAAGCCCACTCACCTGTGTGAAGCACTCTTCATAAAAGCACAATGTAATGTTTTTAAGAGATATGGAGTGAATGGAAGAAAGTGTCTGGTGCAAAACTGGTGTCAGTTAAAGTGTCAGCGAAATGAAAGACTGTTTCTACAGGTGGTTTGTTAAGCCCACTCACCTGTGTGAGGCACACTCAGAATAGCCTAATGTTTTGAGGTTGTCATCTTTTTGAGTTGGGTCATCTTTTATTAAATTACCTTTCAGCTTTTTTTTAGGTTTTTAACATGGTATCAATTAGGGATGCCACAATTCTCAATTCAATATTGAACTGTTCGGTACAACATCCAAGGTTCAATACGCGCTTGTGAATTGCGTTTTTTTTTTTTAGGTTTTACAATAAAAATAATTTGTGAGTGTTTTATTTCCTGTAAGTCTACGAGCTGAGATGAGGAAATTCCTCCCCGCGAGAAAATATTCAATCACTATGCTCTAAAGTTAGGGGCCCTCAACAATCATTCCACACTTTAACATGGTGAGAGGCGGTGAAGTGAGGCAACATTACGAGAAAGCGCCGGTGTCTTTCAAATCCACGGTGTGGGGACATTTCAGTTACACCGATAGACTGGCTATAGAACTGAAAAACTTCCAACATGACTGCACATCTGGAGGCCATCACTCAGCAATACCACTGTCTGAAAGCAGGATAGCAGAGATTGTAATAAAATCCTCTAAAAAAAATAAATAAATCCCTCGCTGAATCCTTCCAGTAAACATACCCAACTGGTTCCGAAAGACACATAAAAATAACAAAGGCAGTGTCAAGTTTAATTAAGATGATTTATTTATATTTACTGAAGTACAAATATGTTTATTGAAAATAGTCAATTTATGTTTATTATCTTCACATGCATGTGTTTTTTTTTATGTAGGAATTTATGTGTTCCCCAGTTTGTACATGGGCTACCAGCAGCTGTGAGATTTTAGTGTTATTTTTTTATTATACAATACACTAGGAACTAGTGTACCTTTCTTGGCTTTTAAGTAAAATAAAGGACTATTGCAATAAATTTATTTTATTTTTCTCTTTCTTACCGTTCCTATTTCCTAAGCATAGAATAACAAATAACAAAAAAAACACTATTGTCAAGCCATCAGAACCGAAAACTAGGTAAATAATAATAAAAAAATAAATAAATAAAAAATAATCGAGGTATGTATTGAACCGTAAGCTAACTGTATTGTTGCATCCCTAGTATCAATACACTATCTATATTGTATGAAAGTAGTATTGTGACAACCCTGGTTCAAATACATTCAACCACATGACCTCAAACAATCAAATGCGATCTGATGCATTTTCGACAACCTCTGGTAGTCAAAAGTGGACATTTTAAATGCTGTATGTGTCATCATCTCCTTGTGACTGGCTTGACAAAAAGCATGTGTAAACTGGGCTTTAAAGTACCTGTGCAGTTGAGTTGATGTCCTTCCTCCTGAAGACTCCATAGTTCAAAGCCACAGCGGTGTTATCATTGATTAGCTGAAGGACCTTTAGACCTGCAATATGAGCAGCCTGCAAGACTGCCCTGCGCTCTGCCTGATTAAAATAGGCTGGCACTGTAATCACTGCATCTTTTATGGGCTGTTCTGTTTGGAGATAAACCAACAAAAATATTAGTGCATTTAAATCCCAATTCACAACCTACTGTATATAAAATTTAAAAAAAAATGAGCTTTTTTATAATTAAACCTGCAAAGTCTTGAGCCAGAGTGCGAGAGTAGTTTAAAATCATGCCCAAAAGTTCCTCTGGAGTGTACTGCATCTCTCTAGATGATATATAAAAAGAATAGTCAGAGTCATTTTTTAGATCAATATGAAGTACAATGGTTAATCAATATGAAGCACAATGGTTACAACTAATGCACCTGCAAAAAAATGCATTACTTACTCAGAGAACTTAAAATACACGGTTCCTCTTTTCTCATCTCTCTGCAGCTGGTGCTCAGGGAAGTGTTTCTGATATTCTGCCACCTGTGGGTTGTCTGCCGTCTTTCCCAAAATGCTCTGGAGGAACCTGTAAACCACTTTAGGATTCTTCACAGCCTGTCAAGATAAAGCATGTTGGAGTCAGACCACCAGAAAATGTGAAGATGTGTTTTTCATGTCTCAATTTTATAAGTAAACATGAAAACAAAATGGACCATTTACTTTGGCATGCCAGAAATAGGGTCTTATTTTAATATATTTACACTATTGTTCAAAAGTTTTAGCTCAGTGTTTATTTTTAAATTCCCGATCAGCAAAGATGCATGAAATGACAATAAAGATGTGTATAAATGATACAAATTAATTCTTAAAAAATAAATAAATAAACATTATATCTTTCTATACATGAGAAAATTTATTCTGAAAAAAATATTGGACCATGCTTCCACAAAAAAACTTAAATAAATAAATAAAAATAATGATGATAATAATAATAAATCTATAGGGCAAACAATTTCCAACATTAGTAAAAAAATACACTACTAAATCAGTACATTAAAGATTTCTAATTATGTGACATGACACTAAATACGTTTATTCTGCTGAAAACTTTGAAATCGTGTCAAAATGCATGTTTACAATATTAATCTCCAACAACAAAAATGTGGGTATAATTAAATAAAAAAATATATAATTAAATAGTTTCTTAAAGTAAAAAAAAAAAACTTTCCTATTTTAATAAATAAATATTTAAACTGTTTTTTTTTTACTTTAAGTAATTACTTCGTAATGTTAGAACTTAATTTATGCGTGTTATATTCAGCCTTGTCCAATATAAATTCCTGATTTAAATATTCAAGTACCATCCTAAATTGTTTTCCTTGTAAATATTTGACATTACAAGTCAATTGTCAACGTCATTTGATGCCATTTCATGTTGACTTTTCAAGAAGGTATTATAGGTGTACAATGTCATACCACTCCTAAAGCGCCGTCTCCAAAAAGCCTCTCGTTTTCCTTTAAACACACAGCAACAGGAGTTTTCCGCCGGGACTCTCTGCACAAAACAGAAGCTAAACGTCAAGGCGGAGCAAAAATACTGTATAAAACTAATAACACTTAAAGGTCTAAAACACTCAAGGTCTGTTCATTTTAGTTACAAAATTTGCTTTCTGTACGTACTTGTTTAATACAATTTCCATTGGCACACCAGGTTTCACTATAGCGACTTTCATCCATTCGCTGCCCAAGTCCACAGACATCACAGCGACTGATTCTGGAACACAAACACCACCGTCAGAGCTCACTTTTATATACTCCAGAAATTAAACAAAACATGAATTAAGGTTTGTTAAATTATTAGTTATTAGTTAGGTAATGGTGTTGTCACAACATAAACAATATGAAGAAAAAAGTAACATCATGGATGTACATTATTTTCTATTGCTGTTTGAAATAAAATCGATGTGGTGAAATAAAACTAATGCAATCAAAACATGTCCAGATTTACTTTATCTGAAATTATCAGCAAACTCAAAGCATTCATTAACCAATCAATACTGTTATTTTATGAAGTGCTTACCCGTCTGAGAAGGCAGGAACGCTACTATTAGGCAAAAAATAGCCCATAATGACAGCTTTTCCCTCATTGTGACCTACAAAAAAGAAAAAAAGAATGATTTGTACCATGAAACAGGAAGTTCCCTCAAATCATCATCATGTCCAAGATTGTCACTAAAACTCAAAGTATTGCATCACAATCCTGATTTGAAAAGCCACACAAGTGCCATATATGGATGTGTAGGAGGAGATGTCGGCCAGTGACAGGTGTGGATAGGTACACGCTGATATTATGTGATCCCACCCTCAACTCTTGAGACAAAGCCTGAGAGCACATGGATCTTGATACTCCAATGTAAAACAAAAGACTCCAATAGTAGATATCTGAAGTTTTCATAATCAAACACATCCATATTCAACTAATCACTTCTGTAGAAGACAACCATCAAACCTAAAATGTGTGTCACAAACAAAAATGTGTTCAAGGGCCTCCAGGAGCAACCCTGAGAATCACTTTCCTGCAGAACAGAGACACTCGGGGGGCTAAGTTGAATTAATAATGCAGCACAACACATAATATATGTTTAGAAGTTAAATAATCCCATTTTTTTGTCACAATTCTCCCTTTTCAATGCTGATTCAACAAATGCAAAGTGGAAACTTCTAGGTAAACAGCCTGTGTGACGTAAGCTTGACTGAGGCTGCCTGATCCTGATGGAGGATGTCAAACTGTCATTTCACTACTTGATCATGTGCATTAAAAACACAAGACCTTATTCTATCCAAAGAGCCTCAAACACACACACACACACACACACACACACACACACACACACACACACA
>CAIGQZ010001492.1:16242214-16260135 GCA_903798205.1 Danio tinwini | reverse complement strand
ATGTATGTATTATTATTATTAATAATGAAGATGGAAAGATTGTGAATGTATAATGATTGTTATGTCTTCTGTGTAATTAAAAAAGTATGAATGCCTTTCTGTTATTGTTCAAACATTGTTAATAATAATAATAATAATAATAATGATAATAATAATAACAAAGATTTGTTCGCTTGAAAGATTAGATGTAAAACAGCGATTTAGTGGTTGCTTTTGTTTGCATTATACGGGGGATCTTTGGATTTTTTAACATTTAACTTTAACATTTCATAAGTGTTAATTAATATCATATAATTAATTTAAATAAAAAAATCACTTATTAATTTTTTAATTTTTTGTTTTATGGGTATTTTAATCCAATTTGTATTTTATTTATATTTTGTTTAATACGTGTATTTAATACATTTTGTATTTATTTGTATCTATTTCATACATAAAAATTTGTATTTTATTTTCTTCATTTGCTTAAATTTGCACCAGCTTTGCTTCTTTGTATAAATGTTTTACTTGAAATTTCTGTACTTTATTACGTGGTTAAATATCTGCTTGTAACATTTCTGCTTTTATTATAATATGCACTTTCCCCCATTATAATAAGAAATAGAAAGTTCTCGGTTCATCAATGAAATGTTAATTTGTTCACCAACCGCTAGGGGACTCAAATGAACTATTCGTTTGTTTTTATTACATATTCGAGCCACATTAATAACATTTAAAAGCACAAATTTCGATCATGTAAAGTTTCCTAATTAATTATCGTTTCCTAATTTTAGTGTCAAAAACAAAAAACAGAAAGATATCCTGCCTCCAGTCACATGACCAAGATGCGAGTCACATGATTTTGCTAAACAAGAACTGCTCGGAAAATGGCAGCGTTTTTACAGTGGAGACGATTTGTGTTTTTCGATAAAGAAACCGTGAAGGATCCGAGCGAAAATGGGAAAAACTTCCAACTACCGATGGGCATATCGGCCTGTGATTCAGGCCGAGGACACATTGTGCTCGGAGATATCCTTATAATGCTTGTGGCTAGTTCGCAATGATGACACTGTCAAACAATAATAACCAGTATATTTCATAACTATAGTTGTACAATCTGCATGTTTTAACAGGCCGCTGCAAGCCTGCTCTTTGAAATGTAAACTACATTAGACTAATTGTCTGTATTTTCTTTATTTATTCATTTTACCATAATTCTATCGTCCCTTGGTTGAGGTAAAGTCGGTGTTATATTCGCACATTCGTTCAGTGATAACGTCCCTTTATTATTTACCTCGCTACTTTGAATATTCAGTCTGAGGTCGCATGCAAGTATGACTTCAAAACAACATTAGCACAATTTGATTGTGAACAGTATTGTACTTTGATGGTCATTGGCTACTAATATGATTTTCCTATTAAGAATTTGCAAAGAATACTTTTCTGAAATTATCATTAAGGAGAAAGGTCATCTAAGCAATCATTAAGAAGAAATGTGTCCAAATGTGCGAGTATGAAACCAAATTGATCTAAATCACCACTAGCTGATCATATAGAGACTCAGTTGTGATATTTTGTGTGTTCTTTAACTCCGTGATGCACATATGGATGGACAGATCTGGTTTTTGACCCGCTCTCTTCAGCTGTCCAGCTTTCAGGCATATAAGCTGCGGGTGACGCACCTGTACCAGCTTAAACAACACAACATCCTGGTGTCAGTGGGGCAGGACGAGCCTGGCATCAATCCTCTGGTACGGTTCACAACTGCTGTCTGTGTATGTGCTTTAGAAATGTATTTGATAGAGTTTATACATTTGTCCATCAGGTGAAGGTGTGGAATCTCGATAAGAGGGACAGTGGCAGTCCACTTTGCACCCGAATATTCCCTGCCATTCCTGGAAACAAACCCACTGAAGTGTCTTGTCTCAGCGTGCACGAAAACCTTAATTTCATGGCTATAGGTAGGAGTTTGTTGAATTCACAAATCAGGAATATTAAAGATACCTAAACATAAACCATGAAAATTGCAAAAACAAATGTTAACTGATATTATAGATAGATATTAGGGCTAAACTGTATATCACTTGAGCATCGGTATCGCAATGTGGGTATCTGCAATAGTCACATTAATAGATTATTAATTCAAGATTAAAAAATAAAGATATTATTAAATATACCTATATTTTTACCATGTAATTTTACATTTTTGTACTTAAATACTGTTAGACCCCTCAAAAAACCATAAAGCACTCTTTATTTATTTATTTTTGCCAGTAACTTATTATAATTTATGCAGATGCACTGCATTATGAAAATGTTTTAACCCACAGTACTGTCTCAAACTGTATATTATACATGTATTATATTTATATGATCGCAATGATGGAGGTTGCGCTCGATCATATAAATATAATATGCATATAAATTAATATACCATTTATTTAATGAGAGTTTACAGTTTGAGACAGTATTGTGGGTTAATGCATTAGTTACTGTGTTTATTGTTTATCCAATTAGGCTTTTATGGCTGCCATCTGTGTTAATTTGTATTATGTTGTGGAGAAATGCAGTGCCTTATAGTGTCTATCCATTGCTATTGTATACTGATAAATTGTGTATTTTTGTGTTTATTGAGAGATTGTTGTCACACATTCATGAAGAAGTCACACTGCCAACGCTGAAACAACTGCATAGAAAAATCTCAGTCGATCGAAATAAATGAAATCTTTCCAAATAGATCTATTTAAATCATCTGGAGAAATTATATTCATATACATATCACAGCAAAACAAATATCGTAATGTCAAATATTTCCAATATCGTACAGCCCTAATAGACATATGGCGTAGTTCAGAAAAATCTGGGTTTTGGCATCGCTAATAATTTATGGTAAAGAGGTCATTACATACCATATTCTAATTCAGCATCTGTGTTGAATGCTCAGGTTTTACAGATGGCAGTGTTGTGCTGACGAAGGGTGACATCACCAGAGACCGACACAGCAAAACACTCAGCCTCCATGAGGGCAACTGTCCAATCACAGGCCTAGCTTTCAGACAGGCTGGCAAAGTCACACACCTGTTTGTTGCCACCTTAGAAAAAGTGCAGGTATGTTGTGCCTTTCTGTAACAATCAGTGAATCTGGGGAAGAAAAAAAAGATGTCTTTGGTCTGCAAATGCAAAAGTTGACAAAAACACACGCATGGACCACGCCACACTTTAAGCTAGACTTTATTTTAGGGATGGTAAGGGAACAGTGGGATGAAGGGGAACAAAAGTAAGAGGATAAACAGTGTCCAATGATGATGCCCAGATATATATATATATATATATATATATATATATATATATATATATATATATATTCTATTATTAAATGAATGCCACCCTAAAACAGGACTGTTGTTATGTCAACAGTGTTACACATTGTCAGTGAAAGAGTATCCTCGTGTAGAATTGGACACACACGGCTGTGCACTCCGCTGTTCTGCGCTCACTGACCCGTCACAGGACTCGCAGTTTATAGTGGCTGGAGATGATTGTGTGTATCTGTACCAGCCCGATGAGAGAGGACCCTGCTTCGCTTTTGATGGACACAAGCTTCTGACACACTGGCACAGAGGATACCTGCTGCTGCTCACACACAGTAACAAGTCGCCCAGCAAGTGAGACTTTTTTTATTTTTGTTTGTATTCCATGCATTATTTGCCCCTTTCAAATATAAAAAACTTTTCTGGAAAAGTACCAGCAATTTTCTGGAAAGAGATCACATGTAAAAGGGTCTGTTAAAAAAATAGTATTACTGTGTGAAAAGGGGTTAACGACTAATTAATCATTAATGATTGCTTTGTTTGTTTGTTTTTTCAGAATTTACTTGCAAATATGTGTATCCAGAACCTTAAACAGTTATTTATGTTTAAGTAAAAAATGAAAACGATAACAATATATAATAGAATAATAATAATTATTTAAAAAATGTGATTAAAAACACAAAATACAATCTGTACATTAGACTTCATCTTAGAAAAACATTTGCATTTAAACAGAAACGCTACATTTTTGTCACCATTTTTCTAATTTGTTGCTTTTAAATGGCTAATACAGTTGTGTACTTGCAGCTTGTATAACATTTTAATATGCGCTGCTCATTCACATTTTTTATATTTATTTGATACAGATCTGATTATGGCAGCAGACAGACGTCCCCTACAGAAAAGCACATCCTGACCATTTACGATTTAGACAACAAGTTCATCGCTTACAGTGCAGTGTTTGATGATGTCATTGACGTTCTGGCTGAATGGGGGTCTTTCTATGTCCTAACAAGTGACAGGACGGTGTATATGCTGCAGGAAAAAGACACACAGACCAAGCTGGAGGTTAGTAAGGTGTTAGCATTAGTTATTAAAAACTATCTGAAATAAAAAAACACAATATAATTTAATATAATATAATATAATAAATATAATTCATTAATTCATTTTCTATTTGGCTTAGTCCCTTTATTTATCTGGGGTCGCCACAGCGGAATGAACCGCCAACTCATCCAGCACGTTTTTACACAGCGGATGCCCTTCCAGCCACAACCCATCTCTGGGAAACATCCACACACACTCATTCATACACATACACTAATGACAATTTAGCCTACCCAATGCACCTGTACAGCATGTCTTTGGACTGTGGGGGAAACCGGAGCACCCGGAGGAAACCCACGCGAATGCAGGCAGAACATGCAAACTCCACACAAAAATGCCAACTGACCCAGCCGAGGCTCGAACCAGCGACCTTCTTGCTGTGAGGCGACAGCACTACCTACTGCGCCACTGCATCGCCAATATAACACAACACACAACACAACACAACACAACAACACAACACAACACAACACAACACAATACAATACAATACAGGGTGATTCAACTTTCACAACTTTCGGGTTAATGTCACTCGAGTGTCTGGAGAACATCTATGAACTTGTTTTCTACTGAAAAAAAAACTTTAAGCACTCTTTACATTGATTAATTACCCAAGTTTCCATTATGTTTCTTTGATTAAATACAGATTTTCAAAGTTGTAGTAGTCTTTTTGAGTCTTCCAATATAATATAATATAATATAATATAATATAATATAATATAATATAATATAATATAATATAATATAATATAATATAATATAATATAATATAATATAATATAATATAATATGGGTTTTCTCCAGGTGCTCCGGTTTCCCCCACAGTCCAAAAACATGCGGTACAGGTAAATCGGGCATCCGCTGCGTAAAAACGTGCTGGATAAGTTGGCAGTTCATTCCACTGTGGCGACCCCAGATTAATAAAGGGACTAAGCCGAAAAGAGAATGAATAATATAATATAATCTTATTAAAATAAATAATTAAATTATTACGTTTGATTATAAATTATTATTAATTTTGTGGATTCTTTAAATAAAAATATAATAAAATATTTTTTTGTAACAATGTTAGGTTATAATAATTTTTTTTCTTAATAAATGTTAACTGTTACTAAACCTTTTTAAATTTTGTTTTACTAAAATACATTTTGTGCAGTTTATTATTAAATGTAAAATACGAAAACTCAACTGCATTATAACACTAGATGGCACTGAAATGTAAATGTCTTTATACAATATTAACACATTAGCTGTTTTTATTTTTATTTAACTGGCAGTCCTTAAATTAAAATAAAAACAAAACCCACAAAAAAAAAATAAAAGTCAGAGTTATAGAGTAAAAAAAATACTTGACTAAAATTGAATTTAAAAGCTGATTCATAAATAAAATAATTATTACTTTATGATGAATATTTGTTCAATATAATATAAACATCCTTAAATTGTGTGTTAAATTATGTGTACATATGTTATTTAGATGCTGTTTAAGAAGAATCTGTTTGTGATGGCCATTAACTTGGCCAAAAGTCAACACCTGGACAATGATGGTCTGTCTGAGATATTCAGGCAATATGGAGATCATCTCTACGTCAAAGGAGATCATGATGGAGCCATTCAACAATACATTCGGTAACTGTTCAGTTCAGATATGTGCTCACTTCTACTGCATTTCACTGAAATCCATAAATATATGTATAATATTAATATTTTATATATAAATGTTTCTTAAATTAAGCATCAAATGAACCTTCTGCGTTTTTCAGCACCATTGGGAAGCTCGAACCATCCTATGTAATCCGCAAATTTTTGGATGCACAGAGAATACACAACCTGACCGCATACCTGCAGGCCCTTCACAGGCAGTCACTGGCCAACGCTGACCACACTACACTACTGCTCAACTGCTACACCAAACTGAAAGACAGCTCCAAGCTGGAGGAGTTCATAAAGGTCTGCTGAGAAAAACCCCCAACAGAAACCATCACAGAAGTTTTCATGGTTTCCACTACAAATACCATTAAAAACATTACAAACTACCACATTTTAAACTATAAAACCAGTACATTTATGGTTTGCAGTGTGTTTTGAAACATATTTCATTAGAGTTTATTGATTTTTAACATGGTACCAATAGAAGGCAAAACAATTACCAGTACAAACCCGAAGTGTTTACTAAAACCAGTACAATATCGAAGATGGGACCCTGTAATACAAAACCAATCATACATGAATCATATATGTTATCTGAAAGCTGAACAAATCATTTTCCATTTCCATTGATATATGGTTTGTTAGGATTAGACAATATTTGGGTTGAGACTATTTGAAAATCTTTTAAAAATAAATCTGAGGGTTCAAACAAATCAAAATACAGCCTTTAAAGTGTCCAAATTAAGCTCTTGGCAATGCATATTACTAATTAAAAATTTAGTTTTGTTATAGATACAGTAGGAAATGTAGAAAATATATTAGTGGATGATGAGCTTTACATAAAAAAGAGATCATTTTGACCCATACAATAGCCAAAAATACACCCATGTAGCATTTGGTTTTGTGGTATAAGGCAGTGTTTTCCAACCCTGTTCCTGAGAGCACACCAATAGTACACATTTTCAACCTCTTCCTATTCAAACACACCTGAATCAACTCACCAGAACATTAAAAGTAGTAAATGGATCTGATAAGGGAGACATCCAAAATATGTACTGTTGGTGTGCCTCCAGGAACAGGGTTGGGAAACACTGGTCTAGGGTAACATAAAGCTATTAAAACCTTTACAAATTCTATGATGGTTTCCAATTGTTCATGTTTCTGTCAAAACTCTCTTTCAAATGTGCATTTAGGCTTTCTGAATGACAATTTTGCCACCCACAATGCTTATAGTACTCTGTATCTCTTATTTTAAATGTAGAGCAATGAAAGCGAGGTGCATTTCGATGTTGAAATTGCCATTAAAGTGTTACGTCAGGCTGGTTATCACAGTCACGCCGTGTTTCTGGCAGAAAGACACATGCACCATGAATGGTATCTAAAGATCCAGCTAGAAGATTTGAAGGTGAAAAGCACTTTTTTTGTTCAGTTATGTTGCATAACTAATGCTTTTCAATGAGTCGCTGTAAGCCAATACATGTTCATTATGTCCACTCCCAATCAGAATTATCAAGAGGCTTTGCGCTACATCGGAAGGTTGCCATTTGATCAGGCCGAGAGTAATATGAAGCGTTATGGAAAAACTCTAATGCACCATGTTCCTGAGAGCTCCACCATCCTCTTAAAGCGACTCTGCACTGACTATCACCCCAGCAAAGACTCCACCGACCGGGACAGTCTGGACAGGCCTGCGGAAAACAAGGTAATTCATTTATATTTGCATTAATGTCTTCAAATAAGCTGATATTCATTCATTCATACAATTTTTTTTCGGCTTAGTCCCTTTATTTTGTATTTTATTAATTTTTTTTCGGCTTAGTCCCTTTATTAATTTAAGCCACAGCGGAATGAACCGCCAACTTATCCAGCATATGTTTTACACCGCGGATGCCCTTCCAGCTGCAACCCATCTCTGGGAAACATCCATACACACTCTTTCTCACTCATATACTATGGACAATTTAGCAACCAATTGCTAAAATTGCTAACCAATTTACCTGTACCGCATGTCTTTGGACTGTGGGGGAAACCGGAGCACCCGGAGGAAACCCACGCAAACTCGGGGAGAACATGCAAACTTCACACAGAAACACCAACCCAGCCGAGGCTCGAACCAGTGACCACCTTGCTGTGAGGCGACAGCACTACCTACTGCGCTACCGCATCGCCTTAAGCTGATATTGTCAGGAAAAAAAAGAAAATTATCTTATCGTTTATTCTTGGTTTTAAACTTTTAAAAAAGAAGATATTTTGAAGAATGCTGGTTGCTGTACCCCATTGACTTCCATTGTGGGAAAGAAAATACAATAAAAAAGAAATGGGTGCCAGCAACCAGCATTCTTTAACATATCTTCTTTTGTATAATTAAGAAACTCAAATAGGTTTTGAATTTGAACAGGTGAAGGGTGAGTAAATGATGACAATTAAAATGTTTGTGTGTGAACTATCACTTTAAAACGAATAATTAGACATTTACTTATTATTTATTTTTTTACAGGCCAATCCAGAGGAGTTCATCCCAGTGTTTGCCAATAACCCGCGAGAGCTGCGATTGTTTCTGGAGCACATGATCGAGGTGGATCCGTTCTCTCCTGAAGGAGTTTATGACACTCTGCTGGAGCTCAGATTGCAGGACTGGGCACATGAGCAGGACCCAGGGGTAAAAACTTATGCATATTATGCACATCTATTATGTTATGTTATTATAGATTGCAAACGCAACTCTGCAGATTTATTATTTTTATGTGATTTAATTACGTTTTTTCTTAACTGTATACAATCGTCAGAGCCTTGAAACAAAATACAGAGCTACATATAGAAGATAAATATAATGACTGGGGCTGGGAAAAAATTTATCACAGCCAAAATAATATATATATATTTTTTTTACATAATACATGTTTGTGTACTGTGTATATTGTAAATAAACAATTATTATCTATATATAAATACACACATGCATGCATACATTTGAGAAAATGTTTGTTTATATTCAATATATACATATATGATACAATTTATATATAAATTTAAATATCTATGTAACATGATTGTTTTGTATAGTTTTGTTTTTTATATATTTGTGCATCACATTTACATAATAAATGTATATAATACACATATATTATGTCAAAACAATCTTTTATTTTGGATGTGATTATTTTTTTGCGTAGCACTATATTTACTATATACTATACTATATACAATATAGCACTTATATTTGTGGCATTATTAAGACCTATTTAATTAGTGTGTTTTAAAACTGCAGATTTTTGAAGGATTTTCCCTCATTTCATGTTTACTTTTAGCAGTAACCATTCTCTCAGCATCATTTAAGTCATTTTACCACATTTTTACAAGTCTGTTCTCTGATATATTCAGAGTGAAGAAGAGTAAAGTATAATATATTGGTAAAATATCAATATTTTGATGATTTTAAGAGAATTTCTTCAACTCTCAAAACAAAAAATCTATTTTCAAAAAATAATTAAGATGCTTAATGTTAGTTAAAATGACTGATTATGGTTGTTTTTCTGTCTTAGTTTCATTTTATTTAGAAAAATAGGAATTCAAATCTGCTATAGAATACAAATAATTATTAAGCATTAGCCATAAATCAGTGGATCCTTAAAGTATCCATTTTGTTTGATCTATCAGTATCAATGTTGTGTGTGTGCGTGTTTATACTTATTACAACAAAAATTTAATTTATTATTATTCATGTTAGTAAAATAACTATAACAAATAACTAATTATGAACAATTCCTTTACAGCATTTATTAATAATAGTTCAACATTTACTAATGCAACCTTAACATCCAAATTCATGCTTATTAACATTAGTTGCAGCACCTTGAGTTAACAACAATTAGTGTTTTCATTAATGTTAAATAACATGAACAAATACTGTAATAAATGTTTGTTCATGTTAGTAAATGCCTTAACTAACACAACCTTATTGTAAAGTGTTACCCAGAATAGCTGCATATCTAAAAAAAAAAAAGTAGTTTTGATTGATTGCTGACTAGCTTACTTTAAAAGCCAACAGTAAACCCTTCTGTCTTTCTGTCTGTCTTACAGAAGAAAAAGGTCCTGCAGGAGGCAGCACTTTCCCTTCTGAGGAGCGACAACACTGTGTTTGACAAGGCCCTCGTGCTCTGCCAGATGCACAACTTCAAAGAAGGAGTGCTGTACTTGTATGAAAAGGGCAAACTGTGAGCGAACTTTCCCATTTTGCATCAATGTCGACCTCACAAGTGTTTTAAATGTACCCTGCATGACTTCTGAAACATCACAGTGTTATTTATGGAAAATATTACATTTTAAAAACTAAAACTAGTTTCCAATTACAAACAGCTGCACCCACACTAATGATATAAAATACTTTAGTTTTGCACAACAACTGATCAAAAGTATCAACTGAATTCAGCTTTAATATAAGAGCATACGATTAACTGTGCTAGAACTGGCTGTTTTCCACAGGTACCAGCAGATCATGCATTACCACATGCAGAATGAGGAATATGGGAAAGTGGTGGAGGCCTGCAAGCGCTATGGGGACAGCGAAGTGTGTTTGTGGGAACAGGCGCTGGGCTATTTCGCACGCAAAGAAGAAAACTGCAAGGCCTACATTAGTGAAGTCCTGAAGCACATCGATGACAATAACCTGATGCCTCCGCTTCTGGGTGGGTAACAGGTCAGACAAAGGCCACACCAGTTTTGACATGGCCGGTGTTTTTTTACACATTTAAACTTAAGCGTTACTTTTAACGCCTTTTGTTTTTGTGGTCAACTTGGGCTTCTGCCAGTATAATTCTTTTTTTTTTTTGTAATTCAATGCTGACATTTTATAATGATATACAGTATTATTAAGCTGTGTAAAAGATTACTTTAACAGGTATATTAACTGTATTGTATGTACAGCGTTCAGCATAATTGAGTACACCCCATTTTGAAAATGAATATTTTTATTTATTTCTCAGTGAATATAGGCAATGTATTTTGTTGCATTTAAACAAAACAGATTTATTAAACAGATATATTTATTTAAATAATATTTTAGCCACCAAACATAATTAGAAAATGAAAGATAATACAATTAAATTAAAGCTAAATATTGCAAAAAAAAAAAGCGACCTAAAAAATTTCAACTACATTTTTTCTTTTTTTTTGCTTCTCGATTTTTACTCTTTTTAAAATTTATATTTAATATTTTTCTATAACATAAATTTGGGTGTACTAGTTTTTGGACCGCTATTGTAAGTTTAAAAATATTTTAAACTAAAATATTTCGCTATTGCAAACATGGGGTGAACATGCAAACTCCACACAGAAATTCCAACTGACCCAGCTGGGCTCAAACCAGCGACTTTCTTGCTGTGAGGCGATCGTGCTACCCACTGCACCACCGTGACGCCCTATGCCTAATTATTAAATTGTTAAAATGACTGTAATTAAATGAAATATTCTTAAGAATAAAATATTATGTGTTCTTTGGAAGAGTGTACTTGCATTGTGATAATATTACACTGTCATTCTGGCATTATATAATGAGTGGCATAAAATGGTCTTAAAAATGTACATTTAAATTTATCGTGTTATATGTTTTGGTGCAATATATTGTACAACTAAAAATAGGTATTGTGAGAGGCCTAGACTCATTAGTAAACATCAAATAATGCTTTAAAAATAACTATAAGAACCGAAATGTATTGTTATTAACTCCATATAATAAACAATGCCTAATAATGGATTAAAAAGTACTTAAGACATTAATATCACCTAAAATTAATAAATGCTGATGTAGTTTTCATTACATTAACTTTAGTTAAGTTAACTGATGTTAACAAATGCAGCCGTACTGTACAGAGTTAACAAACAAAAGGCCTCAGCGCTTTCCACACATAGACTTTACTTGGGCAGGCTGCCCAGGTCTATTAACGGCCACCCAAGTATATTTAGTGACGTGTTTTTTTACTACTATTATCATCCTTTTACACTCTTTTGTATCGTCCTAATATAACCAAACATCCATGACCGATTAAGTAGTGGAAAATCCTCTCTCGTTTCCCCGTTTCGTTCTGTGTGCTCGACACCTGTCAACACTTCCACAGACATACATACATACATGCTCTGCAGACACACAGAGATGTGTCTTTTTGGCACTTAAAAAAATTCAGCTGGCCAGGGTTTCTAAATCTCCTAAATATCCAGGATTCGGCTTTTGCTTTCTAAAGCTGTAATTAATCGTATGTATTTTTGCATTAACTTTTAACTTAAGCCTACTTTCATTTGGCTTCACAGCTGACTACGCATGCACAGCCACAAGAGCGAGAGAACAATTCAATAATTCATTCTTTAATCTAAACGACTGTCGAAATGACTGGTCTAAATGGGCTGCAAAGTAGTCTATATATACACCATTAGTTAATGAACACCTTTGCCTTATTTAAATAATCTACACGTTTCAATCTTGTAATTATGATAATGTTTAAAGATATCGTTTGTAATTCCTTTTTCTTTCATTTATTTCTCATTTGCTGTATATTTTTATACATTTGATGATATCATTAGGCTATATTACATAGGCTATTTTGTACACATATCTAAAATGCTTTGGCATTGAAGTTTGCTTTGAACTTCAAAGAGAGAGAAGCAGATTTAACCTGTCAGTGGGTGCACATGGCTCTTGAATTGCATAAAACCGTAGTGCGCAAACTCAGTCCTGGAGGGCCGCTGTCCTGCATATTTTAGTTCCAACACCAATTAAACACACCTGAACCAGCTAATCAAGCTCCTTCTAGGTTTACAGAAACTTCCAGGCAGGTGCGTTGAAGCAAGTTGGAGCTAAACTATGCAGGACACCGGCCCTCCAGGACCAAGTTTGGGCACCCCAGGCATAAAAAAAAAGAGAAATCGTGATTTCTTTTTATTTCAACAGTCTTTTTTTACTTTAACCCATTAAAAAAAAGAAAGTGTGTTGATGTTGATGTTTTTTTTGTCGCATGGTGTGTTTCATTTCAGCTACCGCCGCAAGTACAGTTGCAATCAGTTTTGGCTAGAATAAAAGCAGTTTTTAAAATTTAAAACCCATTTTAAGGTCCAAATTATTAACCCCTTTAAGCTATTTATTTTTTCCATAGTCTACGGAACAAACCATCATAATGCAATAACTTGCCTAATTACCCTAACCTGCCTAGTTGACCTAATTAACCTAGTTAAGCCTTTAAATGTCACTTTAAGCTGTATAGAAGTGTCTTGAAAAATATCTAGTCAAATATGTTTTACTGTCATCATGTTAAAAATAAAATAAATCAGTTATTAGAGATGAAGTTATTAAAACTATTATGTTTAGAAATGTGTTGAAAAAATCTTCTCTCCGTTAAACAGAAATTGGGGAAAAAAATAAACAGGGGGGCTAATAAATCAGAGGGTTGAATAATTCTGATTGCAACTGTGTACTTCAAACCTATGGGAAACATTAGGCCTATAATTAGTAGTCATAGACCAGATTAACATGTGAATATGTTAATATTTCAAAACAAATTGCTTATTAAGTCTTCAAGCAACTACTTCTACTTCTGTTAAAAATGATACATTATATTTATAAGGCGCTTATCTCACAACTCAAAGCGCTAAATACAACAATACAACAATCTGAATATTCTAAACGTTTAAATAAAAAATATACTCACTGTATTTTGACGTGCCCAAAATATCAATATTGTGCATGTTCATTATCACAATATATATTGAAATATTAAACACTGGCAACTTTAGATCACATAATTGGGTTTTCCCTATTTGCTTCAGCATAATTTAGACCTTATTTGACTTGTGTGTCTTGCAGTGGTGCAGACTTTGGCCCATAATTCCACAGCATCTTTATCAGTCATCAAAGACTACCTGATCAATAAACTGGAGAGGGAGACCCAGCAGATTGAGGAAGACGAAAGGAAGATTTGTCAGTATAGAGAAGAGACGGCACATTTACGGGCTGAGATACAAGAACTTAAAACTTGGTAAGCAAATCGAGGACGCAACCATCCAATCAATTATCGGAGTGCACTGTGAATGCATAGTTAAAATGTGCATTGTTCTTCTAGTGCAAAGATCTTTCAGAAGACCAAGTGCAGTATGTGCAACAGCCCGCTCGAGCTGCCGTCTGTGCACTTCCTGTGTGGCCACTCTTTTCATCAGCACTGCTTAGAGAGCTTCGCTGAGAGTGAGGCAGAGTGTCCCACCTGCACCCCTGAGAACAGGAAGGTCATGGACATGTTGCGTGCGCAGGATCAGAAACGAGATCTGCACGACCATTTCCACAGACAGGTGACTTATTTGTGCTATTTCAATGGAGTTTGGGACAGATTTACAAATTTGTGGAAATTGGTTAGATATCACTATCATGTTAAGAGTGACAATGTCTGTGGGTGTTTCTAATAACAATAAACAAATGAAAGGGATAGTTCACCCAAAACTGAAAATGATGCTGTTATTTACTTGTTTATTTTATTTCACACAAAAGACAAAATAAGATATTTTGAAGAATGCTGGTTGCTAGCATCCATTGGCTCACTCACTTGATTTACTAGGGGTCGCCACTGAGGAATGAACCACCTATTACTGTGTACAGTATAATTACTATACAATTTATATGGCAGATGCCTTTCCAGTCTGCGCCCATTGACTTTCATAGTAAAATGTTTTTCCTGCTCTGGAAGTCAACAGAAAAAAAGTTTTAAAGCCACATAAGGCAGAATGCATTTGATCATTTTCATTTTTGGGTGAACTAAAGGGTGTCACACACCAGAAGCGTTGCGCCACGCAGCACCATACATTTCAGTATTCTATACATAAGTTTCTATCAGAGTACACACACCGGCACCGCAAGTAGGCGGCTGCCCACGGTGCCCAGCCACGCTCAGGACACTGTTCATATTTCTGCCACGCCACAGAGCGCCATCTGAATAGTTTCATTAAAACTTAACATGCGAATGTTCGCGTCTGGTGTGCGATACTTCCAACTGTCATGTCATCCGGTGTGCGATGCCCTTAACACTTACAACAGCAACAATGCACCTATAAAAATAGGAAAGTATTTCCTTTGCGTTTTTGAATGATACCAGTTCACACGAATCCCCAATTACTTGTGCTCGAAGGCAATTCTTGCTTGTGCCAATGCAAACAAATGCTAACAACAGTTCAGATTAGGCCATGGGTATGGTCATGTAGTATGTAAATGTAGGACATGTAGTATTCATGGAGAAGAAAAGTATATTATTTCATAAATGAATTTTCCAGCCCCCCAAACTATTGTCGTCATGTAAATGAATAACCAAAATGCATGAAAACTTTTATCTGAAATCATAAGCGTATCACAATTACCACAGATGTAGTAGTTTAGATTTATAATAACCAATGAAATCTACTAAAAGCAGCATAAATTTAGTCATAACTAGCAGTTCTTATGGTCGTAGTGTACTGGTAATCTAATAAATACATAAGTGCAAAATGTGTTGAAACCACTGATCTATAATAGAACATTCTATATAGATCAGTGGTTAAGACATACTTTTTGGACGTTGGATAAAGGTGCAAATATCACTAAATTTACTACTTTTATCACATGGCATTTATTTTAGGTCAAAATACCTTCCTATTATATATTGTTTACCCTGAAGGGAAACTCTTACAAAGGCACAATTCTAAAGACAAAGTTATAATCCCTCCTGTGAAATTTTAATTACAATTTTTCTAGTAACTCATTTCTTTTAGTTGTTTTTTTTTATGTTTTTTAAAACTTTTTTTTGTATTACTACAGAAAATAAATAAGACTTTCTCCATTAGAAAATATAATAAGAAATACTGTGAACATTTTCCCTTGCTCTGTTTAAAATCACTTGGGGAAAAATATAAAAAAAATAATTTTACAGTTGGGTTAATAATTTTGTCTTGTAAATATAAAAGTTCAGTCACAAAAATTGCTGTCCACGTTAGGGTTGGATCGATAGACCGACGGTGGATAGAGATCACGATGCTGAGCCGGCATCACGACCCTCCGCCCCCGTAACTGCAGCAGCAACCCGCTCGCTAAAAATACACACTTAGGCCCCCATTTACACTAATACATCCTAGTTTTAAAATGGCATTTTAGAATGAAAATGATCTACGTCCACAGTGTGTTTTACCTAGATTTCTGAACAGCTCTCCATCCACACTATACCTCTAAAAACGCACATCACGTGACTACACACACACACACACACACACACTCTGGCATGTGCTTCAGCAGTATAAGCACACGTCTGAGCTCCAGGCAGTCAGTATAGGGTGCTTTTAGCACAAAACCCCAAAGAGCAGTGCATGTCAGACAGTTTATCAAAGATGTACCACTGGATCGTGTCTCACTATAGTTGTTAAAGGTGATATTTAAAATTTTAATCTATCAGGTAATGTGTCACAGCATCAGTACACTGCTTCAATCTTTCACTTTCACGCATGTACTTAGTAATTTTAGTGAAAACCTCATATACTGTTGGTTGTGCACCTTTTTTACCAACCAAATTTGTCGACGCCATTATAGCGACACAAATCACTCTGCCTATTCATGTCAGAGTCCTGCGGAAAGAGTGATTGACAGGTGGTAATTTGTGTGTAATATATCTTCATTCTTTTATGATTTGATTACTTATGGGTAAAACAAAGACCATGCGGGTCAGGTAGTTAAAACGGTAGGTTACAAATAATAAATTTGTTATGAATTAATTGATTATTCATAAATAATTAATTCACCGCCGCCTATGACGACGATGCCATCGTCCATTACGATGTTTCACATTAGACATCGTACGATGCCAAATTGGTCGACATCGCCCAACCCTAGTCCACGTGTTTTGATTACTGTTTCACTGCATGCAAGTCAAAAAAGGTTTTGCACTGGCAAATGCTGTGTAGCACCAATGTTAACTAAACTACACATTAATAAAGACAATAATGCAAATGAACGCTGAATTATATGCTTATTTCTCTCTCTCGCTCTCTCCCCTAGTTGAGATGCTCTAACGACGGCTTCTCAGTCATCGCTGACTACTTTGGCCGTGGAGTGTTTAACAAACTCACTCTGATAACGGATCCTCCTGGAGGGAAGGGTGGAGCTGGGAATCTGGAGGCTGAATTCAACAGAGATCTGCTCATTAACACCAAGAGGAACGCTTGAAGGGCTGGACTGGGGTTCACTTTAAAAGAAGAGCAGATCTAGGGTCAGACACGTGACCTTGTGCTACTTTAACAGCCTTATAAAAAAATCCAAATTTACCTCTGCAGTTCCTCTTCTTGGTGTTCATTTATTTATAGGCTGTATAGTGGAAAGCGAGATGAAAGCTCTTGCAGAATCTCTCCATCTGTGTCGTCTGCAAGATCAAATCAGCAGAAAGAGGAAAGCATCAAAACCGCTGTGGGTGATGATGAGAAACGCAAGAACGTGCACTTCAGGACTGTGACATTTTCAAGCTTTTAAACCAGCTGCTACAGGCACACTGTAGAGATCGACTTGCACATCTTTATTTTGCATCCTTTAATAATTTATGTATAAAATGTAATTAGTGTCACAACCACTTGTTACTGTAGCTAAAGCAAATAACCCATAATAATCAGCCAAAAGCTTGTAAAAGTGTTAATAAATGTATGAAATTATCACTGACTCTGTTGTATTGCTAAATCTCAGATGTTTGTTGAAATCCTTTGTCATGAACTAATAAAAATGTAATATCTATCTTTTTCCTTTTTCAAATATTTCCCTAATGATGTTTTACAGAGCAAAGATTTTTTTCACAAGATTTCCTATAATATTTTTTCTTCTGGAGAAAGTCTGATTTG
>CAIGQZ010001492.1:16218443-16241814 GCA_903798205.1 Danio tinwini | reverse complement strand
ACCATAGGTAAATGAGTATAACCACTAAAAAAAATTATTTAGTTAGTGGAATTTGCCATTTTATGTCAAATTACAGCAGTAAACGGTTTGTCAAGTGACCTTTATGTCAACAGTGCTTCATATAGTCTTTTGGGTTGTCAAAGTAGATTTACAGGGATGAATAGGAGATAATGAAATCAGATATAAAGTTTCAGTATTGTGAAACAAGTTTAAAACATCAAGTACATACAGATAAGTAGAATACGGATTTAGTTAAAGATGTTTCAATTATGATTCATTTCCATTTAATATGAATGTCTGTTAAAGGATGTGATTCACTGTCACCTTTAGCTTGAGTTGTTGGTGTGATAAAGCAGCTCCACAGAGGCCAACAACACAAACCACCACTTGGCACCTTGGCACGAATGTCTTAAAAAAGAAAAACTCCTACAAACTAAAGCATTCAAGATTTATGCCAGTTTGTTTTGTACATTTATTTTCCAGCCTATATTTCTAAAAAAAAAAAAAAAGTGGTTAAATTTATTGGTTAACTACTACAGAAATATAAGAACCATAAAATACAAAATATTAAATTAAAGCATCACTGAACTAAAATTAGGACATTATTTTATTAAAATATGACAGGAGAATAAAAAAGTCATATAACAAACTTAAATTTAATATGGAAACCAAAACACCTATTAAATAAAAGCATCAGTGAACTAAAATTAGAAACTTATTTCATTTAAATATGACAAAAGAATAAAAAAAGTCGTATAACAAACTTAAGTTTAATATGGAAACCAACCCCCCCCCTCCTTTTTTTTTGTGAACTTTTGTGATTAGCTCATAAACTGTAGACTAAATTGTCGCCTCAGTCCCCTTTAAATTTGATATGAAAACGGCAGCAGATTCAGCAATTTTTTTATTTAAAAAAAAAACTACCAATATAAAACACATTAAAGTGTGTGTGGCAATAACTATACCATACAGCAGTGTTTCTCAACCACATTTCTGAACGATCACCAGCTCTGTACATTTTCCATGTGTCCTTAACCAAAGGATCACTAGCTCATTAGCAGAGACTAATGGAAAAAGGAAAAAAAGAAATACCAAAGGAAAAAAAGTAAAACATGTAGTGATGGTGGTCCTCCAGGAACGTGGTTGAGAAACACTGCCATACTTGCACAGAAAGGATTAAACACAGTGACAGAACCACTTAGTGAATGTACTCATTTTAACTGTCAGAGTCACTGATAGAGATAGAAACATTGTGTGTTGTCTTGTATTAAAAATATTTCTTAATCATTATGATGATTCAGATCGTGAAAATGTGATGTGAATTAGGCTGTAGGTTTAAAAACATTTACATTTACATCCTTTTGGGCTATATGCAGATGTGCACTTTTAATTTTCAGCCAGGCTGCCCAAGGGCTTCCGGTGAACTGTCTCTTCATTACAAAATTGTCATGTTTAAGATCTGATTTCTTGAAAAAAAATCAACAATCTTCACTGCCTGTAATGTAAGATGTACGATATGAAGTGGGTCTCAGATCGGACAAGAAGCCTTGCATTAAATTCCACCCCCCCTCCCCCACATGTATATCTTACATTTCTACACAGAATTTACCCAGTAAAATAGTTATTTGAATGGTTGAAAGTAAACACAGAAAACTATTTATGGTGTTAAAGAATCTGACACTTTTCGTGATGCACACATATATTATTTTGTCATATTTGCTTTTGTGAATGATTTAATAAAAGTACAATTAATTTTCTCACACAATCATTTGACATAATCATATTTCAGTCGTATATCATATTCATATAAAGAAATGGGCTAAAGCGAAGTCAAATTGTGAGCATTTTATGAGAGAGATGGTACTAACACAAGAAACAAGTAATTTATTCATTCGTTTTCCTTCGGCTTAGTCCCTTTATTCATCAGGGATCGCCACAGCGGAATAAACCGCCAACTTATCCAGCACAGCGGATGCCTTTCCTGCTGCAACCCAGTATTGGGAAATACCCATACACACTCATTCACACATACACTACAGCCAAATGAGTTTATTCAAATCATCTATTGCGCATGTCTTTGGACTGTGGGGGAAACTGGAGCACCCGGAGGAAACCGACGCAAACACGGGGAGAACATACAAACTCCACACAGAAATGCCAACTGGACCAGCCAGGCTCAAATCAGCGACCTTCTTGCTGTGAGGCGACAGTGGAGCCACCGTGATGCCTACAAAAAATAATATTAGAAATTAATAGTCTTATCTAGTGTTATCCTTTTACCCCAGGAAACTATATGTTTATACCATTTTTTGTGAATGTACTGTTAGTATACTCTTCTTCTTTTATTTTCACACAAACTGATATTAACGCACTTCCGGTAAACATCTCGCGAGATCAAGTTTTCTTGGCAGCAGTTTAAGTCTGAGCAACAAAAGGTTTTTATTTTCGTCACGCAGAATCATTTAGTTTATACTGGATATCACGGTAAATATCTAAACTATATACATACATTTCGTTAAAATACGCCAGGGGTACAGGGGTAAAATACTTCCGGTGAACACCTCGCGAGATCAAGTTTCCTTGGCAACAGTACACCGTCGTGTTTTCATGGAGAGGTCTGAGCGACAAAAGGTTTGTTGTTATCGCGCAGATGTCACTTATATAATCTTGGATACCATGGTAAATGTCTAATATAGTCTACAGCATGGTTACGTTAATGTAATTTATATTCATTCGCGCTTATGAGGCGTCGCCACAGAATCAATGCAGCGCTGCAGTTAAACAGTCCGCTGCAGTATTTCACAATGTCTTGCTGTCACTCCGAGTCTTAAAATATGACTGAATATTTGTCCACAAGTCACAAAGTTACGACAAAGTCGCTTGCTTACCACAACTGTTTTTATTGGGTTAAAATAGTCTTTATAACAGCTAAACCAGCTGGAAAAAGCTTTAGTTGAGGTAAAACAGTGTAACGTTAGAGACAAACTCTGACATATCCCAGCAAGCAATTTTAGTTTTTGAAAGATGTCTAATAGACGTCTAAACATAAACATAATCTAATAGAGGTTTAGAATAGGCCAAAACTAGACTAGTCGTCAAATAAACACAAATGAACGACTACACATATACAGTCTGTCTAATCTGTCTATTTGATGACTAGTCTAGTTTTGGACTATTCTCAGATGTCTATTCAATTTTCACTGACAACCCAAGTTTAGCCTTGTTTTAGCCAAGCGTCTATGAATAAATCTATTAGACGTCTATTAAACACAAAATTGTTTGCTAGGATCTGTTAATTTTGAGATATCAAGGGCTTTTGCTCTTTATAAAGTGTTTCTCCCCAAGTTTACAAATGTAAATATATAAATAAAATAATATATTATAATAATATATATTATAATATAAATATTCAAAACATACACAATATTTCATTTGTCGCACTGTTTTATGTTATGTTCATTTATATATTCTTAAGATTTTCTGAAGGAATGTGTTCATACATAACATGCCTGATAATATTTTAAAAAATCTACAAAAAAAGAACCTTTTTTTTCCTGGCAGTTTACAGTATAAAGTGTTAAAAAGTGTTTAAAAAATAGCATTAATTTTTTTTTTAACCAGACTTCATCTAATATTCAGATTTTTGTGCAAGAAACTAGGGCTGCATGATATTGGAAAAATCTAACATTGCAATATATTTTTATATTGCGATATATATTGCGATAGGAATACAATTTCACTAAATTTGTTAAATAACTATTTGAAAAGAATTTATAATTTTAGATTGATTTGGATGATTTTGGAGTGCATATTCATAAAATATAAGGAACAATCCACAAGCATAAGTAAATTCAACAAAGAAAAAGGTATCAATTAAATAAACAGTGCTTTTTTGTTTTCAAAGGAGTCAATCTGTATTCAGGTATATAGTAATTGAATAATCAAATGTAAAAGAATACCTCATAGTTTGTGTTTGATAAACAACTCAATAAAATTAATCATTAATTTGTCAAAGTTACAAACGATACAATTTCTTATGCCTGAATGCTTTAAAACACTCACACAGTCATAGGCCTCAAAAAACACTTGCGAAATGCTAAAATATAATCCAGAGTCAGCCTTGTGTATACTCTTGATGTGACTTGCGAATGATCTGATTGCAAAATCGATGCTGAAACAATATATTGTGCAGCCCTGCTAGAGATGTATACAAATTAGCACACATTTAATTTAATAATGTATCATTTGTATATCTAAACAAATAAGAAACGTTGTAAAAACGTTAGCAATTTTTTAAGTAATCAACTGGGCAAGTAAAAGAATAACATTTTTAACTGCTAAATTTTTTTATTTTGTTTTGTCATCTGCAGTGTCTTGCCCTAATAAACTGTGTCTGTAAACCTACCTAGACAGCATTTCTAGGCCACCGTAGTTGTGTTTTGAATCAGCAGCGTTTTTGGTTTCAGTATGACTTTTCAAAATACAGTCTTGATAGGCAGCTCTGTAAGTTTTCACACCCAGGTTTTAATAAAAACTAAAGTGCAAATACCTTTGCGATCAGATCCAACTCACAACCAACCAACCATACGACGAAAGTTTTGAGGTGAATGCAGAAGAGGCGGCCAGTGTTCACACACCATCCCCAAGACAGATCGGTGAGACTGTTTACCACTTTTATACCCCTATTTTATTCACCTACCCTCCATCTGGTTTTAATGGCAATGTGTGCTTCAGTGTCCAGGAGGACAGGTCGGCAGAAGCAGAGCGCCATGTCCAGTTATGCTGGTGAGAAACTAGAAGAAGACACCAAGGTGAGATTGAAATTAAAATGGTTTCTTAATTCATAAATGCATAAATCAAAGAATAACTCATTTACTATAAATGCAAAGTCAAACAAAAAGTGTTTCAGGGTGTTTGTGTCGATGCCCTTTGGGTAAGGGATTCATAAAGATAAACAATGAAATCATAAGTCCAAGGCACTTGAAAAGTGAAGAAATTTTAAAAAGCCTTTATTAACATGGCTATTACTTAAAAAAAGCACTTACGCACAGGAAAGCACAAAAATATGAATGTGTAAACAAAATTGCATATGTATGTCAGTGCTTCCCATAGGTTTGAAATATACTTGCGGTGGTAGCTGGATTAAAACACCCCTTTTACCCACAGCACATAAATGGTTAACTGCATGCAACAAATAAAAAATAATGTGATTTTTAACAATATTTTCATTTATTATGACACTGTTATACACTTTTTCTTTTCAATGGGTTAAAGGTTTTATTTTTTTGACTGTTGAAATAAGAAGAAATCCACTATTTCTTTTACTTGTATATAGGCCTGTCATATCTATTTTTTACGATATATTGCACCAAAATATATTGCGATAATAGATATTATTTTTATTTTAAGACAATTTTATGCCACTCATTATATAATGCCAGAACGACAATATAATAGCATGAAAATGCAAGTACACAAAGAACACAATATTTTATTCTCAAGAATATTTCATTTGATTATAGTCATTTGAACAATTTAGGCATTGGAATCAGAATGGGAAACTGTATATCCTAAATAAATAATAATAAATGTTAACAAAAAAGAACACAGTAAAAAGTAACAGAGGCTGCGATATTTGCTACCAGATCTATTTTCAGTTGTCAGCCACCCACAATAAATACTATAGTGTTTTTTTTTAACCATACTGACACTGACATCTCCAATAAAGATAGAGATGTTGCACAATCAGCTAAAATGTTGCTTAAATCAGTTTTTATGTTTGGGCGATATATATTGTATCACCAAAAATAATTGAGGTCATGTCCATGTGTTGTGCGATGAGTCGATATATTAATTATTGTGACAGGCCTACTTGTATACTATTCAGGAGCCATGTGAACCCATTGGTAAAAGCTGCTCTCTCTCTCAAGTTCAAGTTCAGGTTACTTTATTGACATGCCATGTTGTACAGTACTGCCAAAGCATCCAGTACATGTATAAAATGTGTAATATATTAACATCATCAAATTAATCAAATATACAGCAAATGAGAAAAAAAGACAGAAAAAAGGAATAAAAACAGACAATACCTCTGGTTATATCTAATTTACCATTTCTAGTGGTGTACATATATTTTGCAGCCAGTTTAGATGGTATTTCATCTCTCTGAGTATATTGTAAAGTTTTTCTGAGTCGTTCAGATTAAAGAATGAATTATTTAATGTTTCTCTTGCTCGCTCTTGTGGCTGTGTATGCGCTTTCAGCTGTGAAGCCAAAAGAAAAAGTAGACAGCGAAAGCAAAAGTCAAATCGCGGACATTTTAGGACGTTGCCATTTAGTTTGCACGTCATCGCACTGACCAGGGAAAACCAAACAAGGGCAAAGAGGCAGAGCGTGAGCAGAGCTACAGACACCTGCTAGGATTTTGCTTAGACAGTTTTTTTTGGGGGAGAAATGCCTAATACTTCATGACTTGTTTAAGTTCTGACCACATGTGCTTGGTTGTGTACTATATCAATAAAGTGTTTAGTCTTTTAAAAAACACTGTTGTAATACATTGAGCCACTAAGCATTGTTCTTATGATGTTTTTCTACAAGAGGAAAATGAAAATGACCTCCAAATACTTCAAATATAGTCATCTGTGTTAGTAAATGCAAGGCTATTTATAAAAATCCAGAAATAACAATGTATGACAACATTTCAGCTGACTGTTGTATTGCCTACAGCTAATCAATCTGTCAGATTCTGGAGTGCATTACAGTTCTGAAGAAAAATATAAATGATAAATTATCCTAAATAAAACAAACACATTTATAGATATGATATATCTATAGATAAGTATCTATAGATAAGTATATGATTTCACTCACCTGGGAAATGGAGGCAACTTGAATGGTTCATGAGCACAATTAAGTGCACACAGTATATATTATCTGATAATTGTAGGAAATAATCCCAAAAGGCAATTGACTGTGTAAAGCCACTTAAAACAAAACAAAAATACGATGTACAGTATATGCCGAGTTCAGCGGCTAATCAGCCGGAATTAGCTGAGGTGACATGACTGTGATAAGCGAGACCTAGCTGTCACTCAAGTGGCCATGCCCTTAATTATGCAGACTTAATATAACTTAATAAAAACTAAACAGATGAGTTATAAAAAAAAAATCACCCCCTCACAGTTGTCATGAAGGGTTATATTAGCTATATGCACCAAAACCATCTTTTGTACCAGGCTGTAAATTTGTTTTTATCAGCTGTAAAATTGGCCAAATTAGCAATGCAGTCAGTAAATATCTGGACTTCCTGAAGCCAGCCCCCAAAGGCGAGTCGAGGAATTGCAGTTTCAATTACTTCCGTATTGGCATCACAAGGGAGAGCGGGAGGTTGCCGCTTGACCTGTACATTGTTACCCTGATGAAGGCAAGTGTTGCCGAAATGCGCAGGTGCTGTTTTTAAAGAATAGCCATGTTAATAAAGGCTTTTTCAAATTTCTTCACTTACTTTTTGAGTGCCTTGGACTTTTCGATGCGTAACTCATTCACATTTGACAACAGAAAAAGAAAGAGCCGCCACCTGGTCCCCGCAGTGCTAATAAGAATGATGAAGAAGAAGATGAGGATGATGATGATGACGACGATGATGATGATTCTGATGACACAGAATCTGATGAGGAGGAAGAGGAGCCGGGATCTGCTCCAGAAGGGTAGAGCTGCTAGCAATTATTTACTCGCACACCGTCTGCTGAAAGGAGCAGAATTTTTTTTTTAAATAGCTCTGGTGGAAATTAAAATAAAAAGATAGTTTAGTGGGCTTGAAATGTAAAGTTTCAGTGCTAAATTTAGCATTTAGACAAAATGTATCTATTAAATTAATACAGTATCTACTTAAAACCAAAAGTACATAAATATTTTATTTACTTTTAGCTAAATTAATCAAAGTGATAGATTATTTGTTGTAAAATATGATCTTAGTAATGTATTTTAATGATAGTACTTGGTGGATTTTTATACATAATCTACTCTAAACTAAAAAGGTATTTCATTTTTTTTGTAAAAATAATGAAATACAAAATGACTGACATACATATTTTTTATTTTATTTTATTTTAGCTAAATGAATAAAAGTGATAGTTTGGTTGTTGAAAATTGTGTATTTTATTGATAGTATGTGGTGCGTTATAACACATAATCTATACTTAACCAAAAAGAATTTTATAAGTTTTTAAAATGTTTTTATGTATGACTCTTCATAGTGCTTATGACCCAGCTGATTATGAGCATCTTCCTGTGACAGGCGAGATTAAAGAGCTGTTTCAGTACATCACAAGGTGGGCATGCAACAACTTCACACCTTTACAAGAAGCAGTGTTTAAGGGAAAATGTGACAAAACTGCAGTGCATGCTTATAAGCTGAATTTGCATTTACATTGATGCTAACATTAGGTTATAGATATCATTCTTGGTAAATGAGCCTTAACAATGTAATATTTTTGGCTCATAAAACTTTAATAATTCAGACATTTTGAACATCTAATAATTATTTTTTTCGATGGCATTATCTAGTGGAAATAATGGTGAATTTTAGATTTAAACTCTTTTAATTTTGTCTTTCGTAATATTTCGTGCACTTATAAATTTACAGCATGATTGAAACAATAATATCCAGCTGCAGCCCCACAGACCCACACACGTTTCAGGCACACACAATCCTGCACACATGATCTAGGCATACCATATATGGTTACAACGAATGTTAATGTTATTAACGTTTTCTCGGACATCATCATCAATATTTTTTATATATATTGTTAATAAATATTGTAGACAATAAACAATAGTGTGTACTATTTAACAAATATGGTGATCGTGACGGGCAAATGGGTAACATTGTTTCCGATCGCCATTCAATATAATAGACTGAATAGTTTTCTATCAGTCATCATAGATGATCAGTAGGCCCACACAGATTTTCACAGATTTTTAGCCCATCATTAATTCTGTTTATTTACTTGAGTAAATGTGTGTAAATCTAAATTTATTGTTTTTAAATTACACATATTTCACATATTAAGGTTTTAGTTATGAGACTCCCAAAATAATTCCGCAGAAATCCGCAGATTTTTACCAAAATTCCCAGCAGAAATTGCAAAAAACGTCCGCAGATTCCGTCTGGCCCTGATGATTAGTCATTATTTATCTGACAGAGTCAGTATAGCAGATACTTGATTGCTGGCCTTGCTAAAACATTTTTCAGAGATATATAAACAATTTGAATTGGACCGGTTTAATTTATATAATGGATTCATTATAATGAAGGAAATAATAGCAAGTTAATATGTATAGGCTATAATACATCTTTATATGTAATACAAATCTTTTTACATTTAATAAATGTATAACAATTTATTAATATTTTACTCCAGCGATTGAATAGTATTTATTTACTTAATTTTCTAACAACTTTTTCATTATTGATTTGCCACATTAAATACTATAGTAATTTATAGTAAATAATATATTGTTTTTATATTGTTATTTAGTGTTTTTGAAGCATAAAGTACTGGTAATTTGTGGTAATTATAGTTGCAACATATAGTAATACAAATTATATACAGATATAAGACTTTCTCTAGAAGAATAAATATTATCAGACATACTGTGAAAATTTCCTAGCTCTGTTAAATATATTTTGAGAAATATATATATATATATTACTAACAGTTGCTACAGTTTAATAAAAGATAAAGTAGTTTATCGGTTTAAAAACTATATTAATTTTAAACTATAAACTATACACATTATTGTTAGTTTTTTTATTATTTAATACAAAACAATTTTAACTAAGTATGACAACATTAAAATCCTGAATTAGTTTATTACTTAATCCTACAATTAGACAGTCTATTATGTTTTCTCTGTTAATGTGGATATGTGAATAACTGTTTGACAATTTTGTATTATTTCTTTTTACATAATTTGCGTTCCAAAACTGCACAGATGTAAAAATGATTGTTACGATATAATAAGGAAATAATAATTGAAATGGGAAACCCTAAACTGTTCACAGTCTAATCCATGGCAATCATAGCATGGGCGGTCTCGCCATATTTGTGAAATTCAGTAGGTATTGCTCCTGAGCATGTTAGTCGTCACTAAACAAGAAAAAAAAGAAGAAGACTGATCTGTCATTAACCATATATCATTTGCCTAGATCGTGTGTGCTAGATTGCGTGTGTGCCTGAAACGTGTGTGGGTCTGCGGGTCTGCAGCTATATACATCTCGATTGAAAATGATGAACAGATAATGGCATTTAGGATGCATAATATGTATGTACAATTGAAGTCATAATTATTAGCCTTCCTGTGAAGTTTTTTCTTTTTCAAATATTTCCCAAATTATGTTTAACAGAGCAAGAAAATTTTCACAGTATTTCCTATAATATTTTTTCTTCTAGAAAAAGTCTAATTTGTTTTAATTCAGCTAGAATTAACAGAGTTTTGAATTTTTTGAAAACAAAAAACTACAGAACAAACACTGTCATACAATGACTTGCCTAATTAATCAAGTTAAGCCTTTAAATGTCACTTTAAGCTGAATTCTAGTATCTTGAAAAATATCTAGATATATTTTATTTACTGTCATTATGGCAAATATAAAAAAAAATTAGAAGTGAGTTATTAAAACTATTATGTTTAGAAATGTGTTGAAAAAAATCTTTCGGTTACCAAAAATTGGGGAAAAATATACAGGGGGGGCTAATAATTTAGGAGGACTAATAATTCTGACTTCAAGTGTATAAAGTAATTATTATGAATACAATTTTATTTTTATTTATTTGTAAAAATATGTAAAAGGGTTTCAAGATCTTATATTGTCATATTCAGGAAGAAAAAATAGTTGAAAATCATAAGCAAAATATAGTCATTTTACTATTACTGGTATTAATTGTAAACTGTATTCTTTAGATACACTCCACAGACGATAGAGCTTGACCACAAACTGAAACCCTTTATCCCTGATTTCATCCCAGCTGTGGGAGACATTGATGCTTTCCTCAAAGTGAGTTACACTTCTCACACTTGATGCACTGCTGAATTTTAAATTTCTTTGAAACATATTTTAAACAAGTAGCGTTTTACAGGTACCACGACCTGATGGAAAGCCTGACAATCTGGGTCTGCTGGTTCTGGATGAGCCGTGCACTAAACAGTCAGACCCGACAGTGCTTTCCCTGTGGCTCTCAGAGAACAGCAAACAGCACAATGTGACGGTATGTCTTCGCACGCACTAGAAGACTAATTAAGTCGCTTTGATGATTGCAGCCAAGCAACTAAAATAACACTGTGACGCACTTCTCTTTCACAGGAAGTGAAAGTTAAGAGCATTGAAAACCCTGAGAAGAACCCTAAAGCTATAGACAACTGGATTGAGAGCATTAGCGAGCTGCATCGTTCCAAACCTCCAGCTACAGTTCACTACACAAGGCAAACGCTGACACAAAAAAACACCAACATCCTGACAAACAAATCACAACATTTATGTAATTTTGTAACCAGAGTCTTGTATATATTTATGCAGGCCCATGCCAGACATCGACAGCCTGATGCAAGAGTGGCCGTCTGAATTTGAGGAACTTCTGGGGAAGGTTGGTTCTCGAGTAATACATTTTACTGGAAATACCCTTGTTATGCTATTTTAGGATCTGTTTACTTCTATATGCTAAAGTTTATTTTATAACAGCTATATTAAGAAAAGACATCAACCAGCATATAATATTGTGTTTAATAGACGTCTAATAGACATCTAAACGAAGACAGGTTGGCTAAAACAAGGCTAAACTTGGGCTGTAAGTAAAAACATATAATAGACATCTAAGAATAGCCCAAAACAAATAGACAAATAGACAGATTAGATAGACTTTATATGTGTAGTCGTTTGTTTGTGTTTATTTGATGACTAGTCTAGTTTTGGCCTATTCTTAGACATCTATTAGATTTTTACTGACAGCCCAAATTTAGCCTTGTTTTAGCCAAGACGACTATGTTTAGACGTCTATTAGACATCTTTTAAAAACAGAAATTCTCAGGTTACATGATTTTGAGGTATTGGGCGTGGCTAACATACTTAACCACGCCCCTCTAACTGTCAGTTTTGACAATAAACAGAAATGATGAGGAGGAGGTGTCTGTTAGGTTATAATAAGTCTTTAAAACCAATTTCCTGAACTTTCTACATGAATTTCCTACTTTATTACATCCAGTCAGCTCGCAGCAGAAACAACAAGCCATGCCCACTTCTCTAGGAGCTGAGTCTGACATTGTCTTGTAGGGCCCCCTACCCGGCCGCACCCCTATAGTTAAATTAAAAAATCAAAAAAATATATAATAAAATTTTGTATAAAATTAATCAATAATGTATTGCCCACATTTTTTAATAAATGATATATGGTACTTATATTTATAGTCTCCAAAGATTTAACTTATTTTTTAAGCATACTTTGAAAAAGAAAATACTAATATAACTTTAAAATTATTGTTTTTTTAGTATACTTGTTCAAGTTCACTGAAGCAGAACAAAAAAAAAAAAAAAATATATATATATATATATATATATGTATAAGGTATTTAACGTATAACTTCTACAAATATATAACGCATATTGTTGGCATATAACATAATGCCACTCCATTCCAGTTCTATGAATAATACACCATAATACACACACTTATTATTGATTCCATATTGTCTCCCACTTCCTCTCCCTGTATCTTCTCTATTCTCCTCATGATGAAAATTAAGCAAACAGCATAGGTCAAATTGATTATAAAGCTGAAAGTATCCGAAATCACACACACTATACCTCTTCTCTCCCGTCTCACCCCTCTTCGGGGGCTTTCTCTCTGTCTCCCTCTCCTTTTTCTGTCTGTCTCTCTCCTATTCAGACACATGATAAATCCACTCTGCGCTGCACTACCATTAGCCTCGTCCGCTTTGTTAATGCTAGCTTGCTTATCTAACGTTTGCTAAATCCACTTGTCTGCTCATTTTGAAAATTACGTTTCCGCGCTTGACCAATTACAGCATTTACTTTTTTACTATTTGCTAACAGAAAATATATAGTTCTTTAAGCAATATGGTTTTTACAGAGAGGGAGGCACCTTTATGATGGCATGTGCCATTAAATGTTCTTCAAATATGGGTGAAGTATTAACAGGCTAACCAGGGTTTGGAAGAAGGCGACTAACATTGTAAACACAAATTAATTATATTTAGATGATTTATATTTCCACCGCTAACATTTAACACCAGGTGGAAAATAACTGTTTATTGAATATTTAAAATACTTATTTAGATGCTGTTCATACACACATAAAATAGGCTAAACATTTTTAAATATCCACGTGGCATTTGTGATTATATATTACACTTTCATTTGTTTCATTTTTAGAAAAATTATTCCTATTAAAAATAAATGTTTTTCCAATCTGACATGTAACTTAATGGGGAGAAAAAGAATAAATAGTTCAGCAGACGGTGGATTTGAACCGGGTTGATGATCGATCGTGTCAAAACATGTTTCCATGCGCTTTACAAGCGACGCCACTCACGCTGATGTACATGGCGCTCTTTCGTAATATTTTCTCTGTCAATCAGGAATAAGCGGAAATTGTGCAAATAGCTTATTCCAATGAGATGCGCTTTTTGCACTAGCCACTCCTTACAGGGGGCCCCAAGTGCACAGGGACCCCTGGGCCTGTGCCCATAATGCCTATTGGTTAATCCAGCCCTGTATATAACAGCTTTATTACACTTTATAAAATGGATAGTTCACTTGATTGGTTGAGCATTATTCTAGAGAACATACTGCCAAAAGTTGTGTCCTGAATGACATACTAAATACTATGCACTTATACACTCAGCCCTGTAGTGTATGAGTTTATTATTGTTCCAAATTAAACACTAACAATTTATACTATCGAGAAATTCAAACCGTTTCTTTCAAAGTTTATTGGTTGCCAAATTAGTGAAACCACTAAATTGCACTGCTGCCTTCACCATCAGAACTAGGGCTGCATGATATTGGAAAGATTTCACATTGCAATATTTAGTTTTATTGCAATATATATTGCGATATGACTAATTTCTCCAGCTGATTTGAATAGATCTATTTGGACAGAATTAATTGCTTCCAGTTCAAGTTTCAGTGCTTTGTGGTTTTCCGTGAAATCTAACAGCAAAAAAAACAAAACAAATAAAAAACAAATCAAGCAAAATAACATGGTCATAATTGTATACAACAATATAAAAGTAATGTCTTTATATTTGAATATTTATGAAATCCAGCAATGTGACCATTGCGGATACACACATTGCGATATCGATGCTCAAACAGTTTATTGTTCAGCCCTAATTGGAAATGACATAATTGCTTACATGTAAGAGAATTTAAAATAATCCAAACTCATAGACTAATGTGCTGCATGAGCAAAGCTTCAATCATTTTTTTTTGAGTATATGACGTGTTCAACATTACACATTTCTTTTTATCGGTTAATTAAATGCATGATCAAAATATTTATAGGTACCTATTCCATGTAGAATTTTCAGTGTGAATGCACTACTTACACTATATGATACAAAACAGCATAGATTAGAGCATTATGCGATTATTAGCATATGCGATTTGAGATTCACCTAAAGAAATCTTTATTTTGTTAAACCTTGCTACACATATGAAATAATCGTTTTATAAAAGCAATAAGTTCTGTGAAGCTGTGGTTTTCAGTGAATTTATAACTCTGCTGCTCTGCATCATGCCTTACAATGCCTCTAAGCTGTTATTAATGTACTGTAAACCAGTGTTTTTCCAACCTTGTTCCTTGAGGCACACCAACAGTACATATTTTGGATGTCTCCCTAATCTGACCCATTCGTTTAAGGTTTTGGAGTCTCTTCTAATGTTCTGATGATTTGATGCAGGTGTGTTTGTGGTTGAAAATGTGTACTGTTGGTGTGTCTTCAGGAACAGGGTTGGGAAACACTACTGTAAACCACAGATTCACAGGGCTAATTACTTTGTTACATAAAAGTTTTATCTAAAAAAATCATAACAGGGACATTTTAGTTGCGTTTGCTCAAATTCAGTCATGCTGAACTGTACTTTCTAATCCATTCGCCAGGTGAATCTCCCCACAGCAGACATTGATTGTGATTTGGCAGAGTATGTTGACATGATCTGCGGTAAGTTTCCTGTTTTTTGCATTTACATATTTGATGCTCTTTTTATTTGATTATTGTAATGACTGTTTAGTTTAACCTGCCAGGAATTCTGGACATCCCAGTGTACAAGAACCGAATTCACTCGCTTCATGTTCTGTTCACACTCTACTTTGAATTCAAGAACTCACAGGTTGGTTTTCGATTGTTCATGGTATTTAATAGTAAGTAAAATTTACTCAGAATAAAAATAAGTCAAAAAATGATTTCAGTATTATATGTATTAGTTTGTTAGGCTAGATGAGGGTTTGCATTATGCAGTGTTCATTCATTTTGTGTGAAGCAAAAGATTTTGGAACGTTTTATTTTAGGCTTTTGTATATTGACAATCTGATTTTGTTTGTCCCTGTGCTCAGCACTTTAAATCTGCAACAGATGGACAAAAATCTGACACACCACCTGCTTCACGTACTGCCACCGCTGAGATAGAAAGACTCACTCTGGACTGAGGTCGCCCTCTTGCCCTATTTTATTACATCCTGTTTTGTTCTAAGCCATTTGTCGACGCTGCTTTGTGTTATTACGTCTTAAAGTATATGAACTGTTGATGTTTGGGTTTTGACAGACTGATGTCTCATGACAAGGTTGTGATGTTGTAATCACTACAATTTGAATAAAAACTTCACTCTTCAAATTTTAGACTGGAAACGTGTCTTCAATATCATCAAATGTACTTCATGACTTAATTATTTAAGCCATATAAGCTAATTTTTGTTTCATTGAAGGTAGAATCTGTAATCTGAAAAGAGAACAAGCTTTCTTTTTTCGTTTTAAACTTATCACAGTATTGTGAATGATTAATGCTCTAAAATATATTCTTGTTATATGCCTGGGTAAAAAACTACTTTTGTTCTCATTGAACACAATATATTATATTTTAAGCATTAAACATTTTAAATATTTTGCAACAGTAAACATGTCAGGCTAAATGATTTAAGTAAATCGTTGGCTTTTGCTATTTTCATTCATTTTAGAAACACTGATTTCTTTACAACTTAAAAAGCCATCTTTACCTTTCTTTTCTTTGGGTATAAAGTAAAGCCACTGCACTGTTCAGGTCCATAGCATGCTTGAATAAGTGATTTGTTTTTCAGATGTTTGCTGAATTGAAAAAGCTAACCAGTAGCTTTTGATGCGGGTGGTCCGTTTCTCCTGGTGATACTTTTGCCCTAAAAAAACAAACAATGAAATAGTCGTAAAAAACACTACAGTTTTTTTTTTTTACACATACTGGTTTAAAACCTTCACTTTTCCAAACCACAGTAAACCTTGAAACCGGTTATCGTCCCATGCCTATTCTGCTAATGTTTAAACAAAATCTGATCACTTGCTTCTCTGGAGTTGCTGTCCTATTCTGATGACATCAGCTTGACATTTTGGGCGAAATATGCTTAGCCACGCCCCTCCAAACCATTAGTTTGCTGCGATTGAAAAAAATAAGAGGCGACACGGTTTCCATTTACATGATCAAAGTGACTTATGTTGCATTAAAGATACACATTATTATAGCTGTTGTTTTAGTTCCTGCTTTTCCATGAGATTCGAACATACAACATTGGTTTGGTTTACAAATTTGTTATTAAAGGCATAGTGCACCAAAAAAAAAAATCTCATTTTTGAATAAATTAATAAATAAATCAGTGAATGTATGCACACCGGTTTCCTCTTGCTGCTTTGGTTTCGCCCACATGTAGAGACATGCGCTATAATTGAATTGAATGACCTAATTTGGCTGTAGTGTATGAGTGTATTCATTAATTTGAAAGTGTATGGGTGTTTCCCAGTGCTAGGTTGCAGCTGAAAGGCAACCGCTGCATAAAACATATGCTGGAATAGTGTGGTGATTCCTAATAAATAAGGGACCAAGCCGAAGAAAAATGAATGAATGAAAAATAAGAGGAGTGTAAAAGTATAACCCGCCCTCTACTCAGTATTCTGTTTCATTTGGAAATACGTCATTATACTAAAATAAAACTTTCTGGTTCATGTGTACTTTCTACACTGCTTCTGACAGGAAATCAAGACTCTATAAGTTGAGTTGTTAAGGTTTATCATGTAGAAACATTCACATCAAACACATTCTGTCTAAATAAGTAATAAACGTGTGATAATATCATCGGAATAAGTTCAGCTCTACCTTTTGTTTCCTTGTTGTAACTGCCTTGTGGTTTTCAGAGGCTGATTTTTAAACTCTGAGGCGTCCGTTTCAGCTTTTGGTTCTTTTAAGCTTTTCATATAATCAAGATCTACATACCTGAAAGGACTGAATAATAGTTAGACATTAAACTTAACTGTTAACTAAAGATGTCCGAATACTACATTTACAATTGGCTGTTTATATTTGCTATATTTGGTAAGTACAGCTGGTACTGCTTTTTCTGTTTTTATTGCAGAAATAATTATACGCATGATTAATTTAATTATACTTTTTATATGTGTTTAAAAAATAAATGTGATGTCTACTAAAGATCAGTAGTTCAATTCCTACATTTCACAAGTGTGTTTATAGTATAGAATTCATCGTTTACTCTGAAGTATGTTTATTAATACTAGTGAACATTGATTTTACAGCAAGAATTACTGATGTGAAACTGGAGACGACACTGAAACGGGGCTTATACAGTCGTGTGGAGCTCATTGGAGAGACACTTGATCAACAAACTGCTGATTCTTTGAAATCAGTGGAATGGACTAAAACAAGCAAATCATCAAGATGTTTATGTTTTAAAAAAAAAAACAGTACTGACACACACTACAGTAAATGCTGTGGAAAAGCTCATTTCAATATAAGCAACAATAGCCTCATTCTGGAGAACGTGACCAAACAACATGAAGGATTCTACAGTGAAACGATAGTAACAACAATCAGCACAATACAAGTCTACAACTTTACATTAATTATTGAACGTAAGTAAAAGCTATTTGTGTCAAGCTTATTCATGAACATTTCATCTCACATGTGTGCTAGTTAACATCTTTCATTTTAAGACCCACCGAACGCAACAGAAATCCAGGTCTCTCAGATCTCCAACACATCCGTGTCTCTCACATGTAATGTGAGCGGCTCATTTCTGCATCTGATGTGGAAGAGAGAAGGAGTCTCAATTCTAGAGGACGAAAGACACTCATTCAGTGACAGAAACCAAACTCTACACATCAGCAACATCAGCAGCTCAGATTACAGCACATACAGCTGCATCGTGTCCAATGAGTATGGAAAATCAGAAATTTACAAAAACATCACCAGTGAGTAAACGTCTGTTTCGACATGATTGAGAAAAAGGAAGAAGAATTACACAATCATTGCTTAATCATGTAACTTTCTGGTTTTCTTTGAGGTGAGAAATCAACTATTAACCAAGGAAATGCTTCTAGTGATAAACAACAGATGGTTCAGATTGTGTTTACTAGTGGACTTACATTATTGGCTGTTTTGGGACTGTGCATCATCTACTGCCTTTACAAACACCATCACAGTAAGTCTTCCTTCAAATTACATACATGATGTTCATAAATGTTTCAACAAATTAACTATTTATATAAACCTTATGGTTTTGCTTGTTTGTAAATAATACTGTGTAAAGGAATGTATCACTTATTTTATCATCTCTGCAATACACAGTAGATGCTGACAAAGTCTATGGAACTAATCAGGTAATGCACGAAACAACACAAACACACACATGATGATTTCTAAAGGGATAGTTCACCCAATAATGAAAGTTAACATTACTTACCCTAATTTGTTAAAAACCAATTAGATTTTTTGTTCTCATTCATTCGTTTTCTTTTCGGCTTAGTTCCTTTATTAATCAGGGGTTGCCACAGCGGAATGAACCGCCAACTAATCCAGCATACGTTTTACACAGGGAATGCCCTTCCAGCTGCAACCCATCACTGGGAAACATCCACATACACTCATTCACACACAAACACTTTAACCTTCCCAATTCACCTATACAACGTCTTTGGATTTGTGGGGGAAACCGGAGCACCCGGAGGAAACCCACGCGAAAACAGGGAGAACATGCAAACTCCACACAGAAATGCCAACTGACCCAGCTGAGGCTCGAACCAGTGACCTTCTTGCTGAAGAGGCGAATGTGCTACCCACTGCGCCACCATGCAGCCCGATTTTTTTTTTGTTCTGTTGAACACAAAATATATTTTAAAACCTATAACCACTGACTGCTATTTGTTTATTCTACCATGGAAGTAAATAGTTACAGGTGTCTTCAAGTCAAGGGTGAGAAAATGATGACAGTTTAATTTTTGGGATAAACTATTAACTTAATATGATTACTATCAACAAAGTGATATAAAACAAGTTAAGAGAATATTGTGGTGTCATATGTGTCACATCGGGCTGTTAACCTTAAAACAATAGGTGGAATTTGGATGTGACGTTTAGAAAAAAGGTAATAAGCTGCTCAGTTTATGCAGCCGGTTCATTTATTTTGGTTTTATAGCGTATTTTAACAAATGTAAACAAAAAAATAACATTGAAGTAGTTACTTTGTTAATATAAAAAAATAAATAAATAAACTAATTGGTTAGTGGCAACCTTGCGTCTTTATTTTACTAACTTTCACTATGCTAAAGGTGACCCAGTTCACCAGAAAAAATCTTCAACATCACCATCTAGTTGACTAAAGAAATGTATTTTATTATTTATCCGAACATAATAATAAAATATTGATGATATAAAAGTAGGGAAATCAGTGTATGTATTTATAGCATTATCACAGAATAATGTTGATACTATGCTGTATTAATGATTTGCAATGTACTTGCACAACTTGCATATTTAACATCTTGAACTCCAAGTAGTTATTTTATTCAGTTTGCACATTTTCAAAAAAAAAAGCTTGGTTATACTTGAAATGGTAAAATGTTGATGTTACAAAAGAGTTATTGTAATGGTCAAAGATAGGTTTGAATTATGCTGCAGCAAAGTAAATAAAATGCAGATTTTTTTTTTGTTTGTTTTATCTTTACAGAAAAGTAATAAGTTTGATGTATGCTGTGGAAAAGCAAATAAAATAATAAATAGATAAAATAAACAGTTTGGAGGAAAATGAACCAAATGTATTTTTTTTTAATTTAGAAATAAAATACAATTTTACAAATACAGTTGAAGTCAGAACTATTAGCCCCCCGTTCATTTTTTCCCCAATTTCTGTTTAACAGAGATTTTTTCAACACATTTCTAAACACAATAGTTTTAATAACTCATTTCTAATAACTGATTTGTTTTATCTTTGCCATGATGACAGAAAATAATATTTGACTCAATGCTTTTAAGACACTTCTATACAGCTTAAAGTGACATTTAAAGGCTTAACTAGGTTAATTAGGTTAACTAGGCAGGTTAGGGTAATTAGGCAAGTTATTGTATAACGATGGTTTGTTCTGTAGACTATCGAAAAAAATTTGCTTAAATGGGCTAATAATTTTGACCTTAAAATTGTTCTTAAAAATTAAAAACTGCTTTTGTTCTAGCCAAAATAAAACAAATAAGACTTTTTCAGAAAGAAAAACTATTATTAGACATACTGTGAAAATTTCCTTGCTCTGTTAAGTATCATTTGAGAAATATTTTAAAAAGAAAATTAAATTAAAAGGGGGCTTATAACTGACTTCAACTGTATATGTCACATTAAACATTCACTATAAATCCACAATTACAGGTTGCACTTTAAAAACAACTGCAGAAACATACTATATCTTATAAATAGTCCATCTGGGTTGTTTTATTTGCCTCCTAATTTTCCTATAAGAACTTGGTCTGGGTTTGGGTTAAAGTTTAATCACTTGTTTTTTTTTTATGAAGCTCTCAGTTATGGCTTGTTTACCTTGACCACTCTTGTTTTTTTCAGAAAGCAGCTGACTCTGAAGAGATGACCACAATGACGTACGTCTACACCGACTTCATTAAGCTGAAACTGTCCAGTCAGGCTTACTGTGAGGATTACAGTTACTCTGAATTTGGACCCACATGCAGCGAGGAAACAATCGTTCTGTATTTGGTCACTAATGAAGAGATATGTGAGAATAAAATCAGAGCATAGATGTAGTTACGGTTCACAAACAAACAACCGGTAAAACAAATGCACTATAAAAAATATCTGCAAATTAGCAGTTTTCCATATTTTGTGATTTATGTTTTCATTTTTCCCTATTTATTTATATATTTGAATTGCAATATGGCAACTTGACAATAACTTTTAACCTTATAAAGTTAGAAAAAGTGACTTTTATGAACAGTTTTAATAGTTTAAAGTGATATATTGTCTGTGTTGTATATTATAAAATAAACTGTCAGTACATTTTCTGTTATTTTAGACTTATTTCTCTAGATAGTATTTCTTACGCTGCAAAAAATGCTTTTCATACTTAGATTTTTTGTCTTGTTTCTAGTCCAAATATCTAAAATTTCTTATATCAAGAAGCATTTTCTAGGCAAGCAAAACATATTGTCTTGTTTTTAGAAATAATATGCCAATATTAAGTGAGTTTTTCCTTAAAACAAGCAAAATAATCTTGTTTTTCCTTTTGACGTAAGATTATTTTGCTTGTTTTGAGAAAAAACTCGCTTAATTTTTGGCATATTATTTCTTAAAACAAGACAATATTGCAGTGTATACATTATATCATTTCAAGCAACTAAAATGTCAATAAAAGTCGCTTTGTTAAACTGTAGAGTTGAAATTTCAACATTAAAAGTCGACAGCAGAGATCAAGGTCCCATAATGCAACTCACAAACACAAATAAACGGAAAACAAAATACGGAAGCTGTTAATTGGCAAATACTTTTTACAGTTTGTGGTTTACATTAGTGCTTCATTTATTTGACTTCTTTCTATTTCAGAGACTGGTCGATAGTTTAGAATGATTATACACAAATTGTTATATTACCTGAAACTATTTTTTACTTACTAAAACAGCTGTCATTATGACTGATCTAGCAAATATTAATACATACATTTGCTTGCGTTTGTAAGAAAGTTTTTAAAATGTCTGTTTTATTTCTCTGTCATTTATCTCCACAAATTAAATAGTGACTAATTAATGTATATGTGTTTACTGTCATCACAAAATATATACATTACAGAAAACCCCCTTTAGCTTACAGCATGCTGTTTGTTAATAGAAGTCACTGTTATTACTTCTTAAAAAAATAGTCTTGAATAAGGAATGACTGACAACAAACCATTGAAATACAACAATTAAGGCCTGTTGCACAAAGCCAGTTTAGATTTTTACCCAGGTAAGTTTGCGTTTACTTTGAGCAAACTCTTGAGATTTGGGGTACAAGAATGTGGGTTGGTTTTAATTGGGTTTTGATGCTATGGTAATTTATGCTACTCTGGTAACCTGCTCCAGAACATTTTTATTCTGGGTTAAACCCAAATTGGACCAATCAGCTGTGAGTAAAGTGAATATATAATAAATAAGTGAATATAATATGTATGCATGCATGTGTGTGTGTGTGTGTGTGTGTGTGTGTGTGTGTGTGTGTGTGTGTGATACAATAAAGCCACCCTCAGACCATGTGCATATTTTTGTCCAAATTAAAGCCATTTATGCTAAAATAAGTTTGGTGTCAAAATTGTATTTTATTTATATTTTATTTTATAATATTTCTTTGCATTAGATAATAATAAATATTATAAATATTTAAATAAAATTTGAATACTATATATTTAGATAGTTTACAAATGTCAATTTATTTTAGTAATAGCTTTAAATTACAATGTACCTTTACATATCAATTTGCTACAATATATAAAGCTTTTAAAATGAGCTGTATGCAAACCTACATTTTTAAATTCTGTTGATTGTTTTGCATTGCAGAGATGCAATGGAAGTCGGTGGTGCAGAGGTGAATTGAAGCCAAGCGGAGCATCTCTACAGTTGCAGAGGTGCAATGGAAGTCAGTGGTGCAAAGGTGCAGAGGAGAATTTAAGCTTAGCATCTCTACAGTTGCAGAGGTGCAATGGAAGTCAGTGGTGCAAAGGTGCAGAGGAAAACTGGAGCTAAGCAGAGCATCTCTACAGTTGCAGAGGTGCAATGGAAGTCAGTGGTGCA
>CAIGQZ010001492.1:16156178-16218433 GCA_903798205.1 Danio tinwini | reverse complement strand
GCAGAGGTGCAATGGAAGTCAGTGGTGCAGAGGAGAATTTAAGCTAAGCGGAGCATCTCTACAGTTGCAGAGGTGCAATGGAGGTCAGTGGTGCAAAGGAGAATTTAAGCTAAGTGGAGACTCTACAGTTGCAGAGGTGCAATGAAAGTCAGTGGTGCAGAGAAGAATTTAAACTAAGCGGAGCATCTCTACAGTTGCAGAGGTGCAATGGAATCAGTGGTGCAGACGAGAATTAAGCTAAGCGGAGCATCTCTACAGTTGTGGAGGTGCAATGGAAGTCAATAATGACAGTTAAATACGTTTCCGCGGAGGCGTTTAAATTGCTGTGGCAGTGCTGGTGGAGTGTGTCAGTAGTGGTATGTTAAATGGAAGTGTCTGTGAGCTCAGGCGGAGCGTCACTGCTGCGGCAGTGGTGCAGAGGGAGAATAAGGCTCGGCGGAGCGTCTCTGCTATTGCAGAGGTGCAGTAGTAGTCAGTATTAAGAGCGTTATGAGTGCTCCCGCAGAATTGTTAAATACTGTCGGTAGTGATATGTAGATATAAGGGTGAATAAGGCTCAGCTAGAGCGTCACTGCAGTTGTAGTGGTGCTATGGGTGAGTGTTGCTCAGCGGAGAGTCTCTGCTGCTGCAGAGGTGCAGTGGGTCAGTATGGATGCAATGTGCTCTCCCGCAGAAGCATTTACTGCTGTATGAGTGCAGGGGAGTGTGACTATAGTGGTATTTGGAATGCAAGTGTATATGAGCTCGTTTAGAGCATTGCTGCAGCAGCAACTGAAACTCGGGGGTACCCCTAAATAGGTTGGAGCTGTGGTGAATGAAAGTGATTAGAAGTATAGGATAGTTTCAATTTTGGAGGGAAGAAAAAAAAAGAGGAAGGGTGGTGAAGGAGCTCCTATGTTAATAGGAGGGGGAATAGGGGGAAATGGCAGAGTTGTGGTTATACCTAGAAATACATGTGGGTGGAGGTTGGCTGGAGATGATCAGCTGGGCTTCCCTGAGGTGGTATTGCTCTCCTGTTGTATAAGAAAGCTGAGAGGGTTTGGAATGGGTGTGTGGGGAAGGGGATATCAAAATGTAAATAGAATGTCCTTGGTGAAATTGATCTGTTTGCTTTGCTAAATAAAGAAAGATAGCGTTTCTTCATCCTGCAAAGTTAGATCAGATATGGTGAGGTGGATTGTGGGATTGAAATTTGATGTTAGTTCAGAACATCTCAAAACTAAAAAGGCTAGTGTGAATATGGCATCGAGGTGTGGGCTGGGTGAGTGGAAATGTATCCTTTGCGAAAATTGTGAATTTTTTGTGAAGAGTGTGTATTTGAAATGAATGTGGAGTGTAATAGGTTGGATGAGGGTCAGCCTCTGTGACCGTCTGTCATGGTCTTCTGAAATGAGAAAAGAGACAATCAGGGATGAAATCTTTAACAACATGGTACGTGTACAGCAGACATAAATTGTTTTAGCTGGTATCCATGCGAGGCGTCTTAATAAGGGCATTGGCAAGTGCTTTTTGTTAATGCATGGTATGATAGCCTGCATGGTCTGATAGCTTTGTTGAAGCAAAGTGCAAGGATGGTAGAGGTGGGCATTCGTCTCCCCGCAGGATGGCAGATGGATGGAGAGCTGAAGATATGGGGTGTGGCTTATCTGGTGGTCCTGAAAGTACCTCTTGAAGACTGAGTAGGTGAAGTTATAGTGAAATGGAGTTTTAAACCCCTTAGTGATATAGAAATTTGTTTAAGATGTGGATGTATCTAACGCTGAGTCAATGGATAAAACATTATTCCGTTGCCGGAAATGTCGTCCTCCTCCTATTCATAGCAGTCAAGCGGGAAGTTTGTTTCTTTGTCGTTTTCACATCCGACAGACTCGCCATTAAAAAACTTACATAATGACACAAATAAACAAAGTCACCACTTTGTGTAAATGTTAGTTATGGGCTTTACTTAAATCCATGAATAAATAACATTAGGTTTGGAGTCATAATGTGATTAAAATCACAAGCATATCTAGCATAGTTCATTCACAAATTCAGAGTCCATTCTTGATCTGTCAAGAGAGAGGACAGGACCATCTCAAGTTTTAGAGGTCATTGGATGGTGATGCTTCACTTTTCAGCTATTGGCTCAAAGAAGTGTCAATCAAAAGGCAGGCGGCCATTTTGACTAAATCATTGTTGTTATGACTGGAGGTGCTACTGAATGCAATCCAGCGAGTGGTTTAGATGATAACAGAGCATTTAATGCATGTTTATCGACGTATGACTATGCTGTGGACTAATGTTTTGGGGATTAGATTGCCTGGATACTTGCAGTCGAATAACTAAGGATGATATGGATCTGTAAACCGGCGGGATGTTTAAGAGGCGAGTTCTTTTGTATAACTTATTCTATTTGCGCTAGTCTCGTCTTTCAAAGATTTATAAAATGTTTAGTCTTTGTTGGAGAGTGTTTTTCCCTTTAGAGTGTGCTATGTACGTTACCACTGGTGCACCACTAGGAGATCGGTGAGGGTTCGGTTTCATTGCAATGGCTTGGGAGTTTAGGCTTTGATGTTGTTGATGAAATTGTTGTTGGAGTTATAGTTGGAGAAGCAGTAGCAGCTGGTGCGAGGCAGGGGCATTCTTCAAAACGAAGATAGCTGTGATTTGGAACCTAGGGTATTTATAGTGGCTTAGGGATCGTCTGATTGGTGAATCACGAATTGAATAATGCGGGGCCGGCTGCAAGCAATCATAAGCACGTGATCCTCTCGAAATTAGTTTATGAATAAACTTCACTTAAATTCATTATATTTCTGATAACGATATCGCTTAGTCTTCAACAGAGACTCTCTCATGAGAAATGACTCAAACTGACTCTCTCATGTGTCATGTGCTGTCAGGCGAATGCAGTCCAGAGTTCAAGTCTCTGGGTTAAACCCTAAGTTAATGTAACAATTATATCAAGCATTGTGAAACCACTTAACCAGGTTGGATTTGTTGACCCAAAACTTACTCCGCAACTTGGAGTTTGCACGACTCATTTTGTGCAACAGGCCTCAACAATGCCTTTAAATGTGGTCACTGTAGTATAAACAGAAAAAAAAACAGCACCTTAGTCTTAATGATTGTATATTCTGTACATTCATGCAGCTAAATGGCAATAATCAGAATTAAAAATATGAGATGAAATTTCATTCCATACATAAAAAAAGGGCTTGAACTAGTTAACCCAGTCATTATATCAATATGAGGTAAGTGATTGTCTGTTGTTCAGCAAGCATCAAGCTGTAACATTCATCATTTCATACTGCATACATTTAGTGAAAATTGAGTGCGGTTCTAATAATTCTGCAGCTTCATTAACCTAACACACCAAACACACACACAGAATAACTACATTATACAGGTTTTATGCTGACCACAGGTGTGGTATTATCATGGTGAGAGGCGTGAGAAACTGCTTTCTTCAGATGCAACAGTTACATCTACTGTTAGCATGAGTGCAAAAGATATGCTTTTTATTTTATAATTTTTTTGAAAAGGGTCAAAAGATGAGACTTTTATATATTCCTCTCTCTCTCAATTCAATTCAATATTGCTTTATTAGCATGACTGTAAATGATACAATATTGCCAAAGCTTGAAGTAGGAAGACAAATATAAAACTACAATAACATATCAAGATAAAGAATAGAAACAAACTATCTTAATAATTGAAACTTAAATAGACAATGTAAGAAATAAGAACATGTGAACATTTCAGACAACAGTGTTCGATATAAAAACTCACACAGACAAAAGGGTCACTGTGGCAGACAGCGAAGAAGCATAAAGTAATACATACGACACACACACATAAATGAGTTTATCTACTGTCTCTCAGGCTGTGGCACATGCACACATATCTGGCAGCCAGTGCTGCTGTCTGTCCCTCTCCTAGAATAATTTTCATTTGTTCCTCTTCAGTCATGTTTAGAAAGTTCTCTCTGTAGTTTGTTGAAATATGTGTCTCGGGTTGATTTAAAGTGTTGGCAGTGAAGGAGAAAGTGCACCTCCGTCTCGATCTCGCCTGTCCTACAGTGAGCACACACTCTTTGTTCTGTGGGTTTCCAGCCCCCCCTCCGTCTCTCTCTCTCTCTCTGTGTGTGTGTGTTTGTGTGTGTGTGTGTGTGTTTATTCAGTCCAACCAAACAGTACAAAAACATTATTCATTCATTATTTTATGTACTTTTTTTTTTTTTGCAGCAGCAGGATTCAACAAAATAAACTATTTTCTCTTTTATTTAAAATAGTATGTAGAAAAAAAGCCAGCATATACCACAGATATATCTTAAGGAGAACATGCAAACTCCACAAAGAAATGCCAACTGGCCCAACCAGGACTCGAACCAGCCAACCACTGTGCAGCCCTATATATTCATTTATATAACAAAGGACAACAAAACATAACAGTTTCAATCGGTTTCAATTCCAAGACAACATATACCAGATAAAGGGCCTCACAGGGCTTCAGTCACATGATCCTAAATGTAGAGCCCTGCATTAGAGACAAAGCTCGTCAGGGCCTGACTTTTTTTATGCCCCTAGGGTTGGGCTTTGGGCCAATTTTCACGTCATAGCATGCATATCGGACTTCGGGCCTGTTTTACAATTTTTTTTTTTTTTAATTTAATGCGTGCAGTCCGGAAGTGCCAGTGATGCCTAGTCCATCCACGTGCAATGGAGAACATAAAGAGAAAAATAGCCAATGATGAACTTAAAATTGTGCAAAACGCTAGAGGAAAGGCAAACTTCTGGACAACTTTTCAAATAGTGACAACTTTAAATGATGAACCAACTGGTTATGCACAATGCACAACTTGTAATAGAGTAAACTCACTGTGGACCACATACGGCTTGGATATCGATGTCACTTAAAAACTAAAACTTACATTTATAAACAAACAAACACACATTTCTCTAAATTATTCTGATAAAAATAATGAAATCTAGTCTATGGCTGTAACAGTATAAGCTGTTTGGCACAAAAAAAAAAGGAAACAGGCTTCGGGTCAGACTCGGGCCAAAAAATTTGATGAGCTGTTGTACAAGGGCAGGTCTACAGCCTGTGCGTCTCGGGCCAGGGCTTAGATTTAAGGCCTGTGCAGGGCTTTACTTGAATGGGGTCTTTCAACTAATTCAAGTTTTGTAATGTTTTAAATGAAAGAATTGCAGATTTAAAATTAGCATATAGTGTAGTTGCTGTGTGGATATAAAAAAGTTGCCATTTACTAAAATAGCCACTTGTAAAATTAGTTTTACAATTGTAAGTATTTTTTTAATTTGTAAGAGCTGTAATTTATTGAACTAAGCTTGAGACAGTCACACACTATAGGACAGTTTTTAGATTTGGATAAAAAATATAAAAACACAGACATTTAATAACTAGTGGTCCATTGAAGACAAAGAAATGTCTAACTATTTTCTACATTTTAAATGATGACAATTCTAATTCATTTTTGTCGCGTGACTGTGAAAATCTATCATTATATCAACAACCCATATAAAGATTTCAGATTTGAAATCCTCAAACATTTATTTGTTTTGTTTTTCTTTTCTTTTAAGGTATTTAAAATGACATACTTCCAAGCTTAAAAACACATTTTAGGTGGACAAACTGAAAGAGAATGGAACATCACCTTGAGCAAAACAAACCTGTGGTTTTATAAAAAAAGCACGATAGATCAGTGACTGCTAAACATGCAGAGGTGCTCTTTCACAACTTTGCAACTCTTTTCTTTTCACACCTTGGTCATTTCTTTCAAAGCAAACAAATCGGTTTCACCAAACTAAACAGAAGATGGTGACCACTGACCTAAGTGGTGCTTTTAGGTATTATAGTTATATCAAGCTGTATTATCACCATTCCCACCCATCCACCCACCCCACAACTTCACAAGTCGTACAGAATTTAAAAAAAAGTCTGAGTAAACTTATTTTTCATTGAGTGAACAATCGCTTTAAACAGTGGTAGTGCTGCTTACTCAAAATACTCCATAAAGATGATACCACGTAAAAAAATAACTTACACTGTAAACAGGGTTCCACCCAATTCTTTTATGTTGTCTCTCCACACAAATCAAGTTAACTTAAGTGTTAATACAAATTTAAGTGGATTAGACATAAAACAATTAAGTTGTCACAAAAGGAAACTCAATAATTGAGTTGTTTTTGCTCATTTTAAATAAGCAGTTTGAACAAGTATAAATATATGTTTTTTTGAGTGATTAACACACAAAAAAAACACATCTGAAGATTTGGCAGGAGCCTGAAAGATCAGCATCAGAGTTTTGACATTTTAATAATTTGATAATTCAAAAGGAAGGCATACTTTTAGACCTTTTTACAATTTAGTTGTTGGTCTGACATAATGTACAAAACATACAATGATGGTTCTCTATAGATAACGTGAGTAAAAGCAGCCCTGCCTTCTTCCTTGTTCTACCCGCTATTTATTTTCCTGTTGTGGTTTTCAGTGGCTACTTTTAACTCTAAGTCGTCAAGAGTTTCAGCTCTTGGTGCTTCGAAGCGTAACAATCAAGATCGACAGAGCTGAAAGTGCTGATTAATAGTTACAAATTATGATTAGATGACAATTTAGCAACAGGAAGAATAAGTAACTCCAACCTCACAGCACGATGACTGGATTTTGCATTGGTGTTTGGCTAATTTTGTTTGCTGCATTTGGTAAGTACAGTCAATAATATGTGCAGTTTATAATTGTCTCTGTTTACTTTGTGGTATTAATAAACTCATTATTTTTACTGTTCATTTGTTTTATATGTCATTTTTTAATATGTAATGTGATCTGTATATATGATTTAATCTGTGTATGCCAACTGACACATTTCAAATTATATACTTTATATATAACATTTCTAGAATATGAGCAATTCCATGCAAATGTCAACCTTGCCATGAAAATTTTTTTTGACCAAAATAGTGAAACTGATTATACATTTTTTGTGTGTAAGCAAATTTTTTATAGTACTTGTCTCTGTCAATGTTTTCAAACTATTATATTTGATTTACCAAAGTCAAACATGTGGCAATTTCACATCTGTCACATCCATACCAAAGAAACATCACATTCATAACAAAGCTTTTTCCTCATAAATGTAAAAATATTAAATAAAAACAATCATTTTTGTTCTATAAAGAGCCAACTTTTATCATTTTGATTGGTATTGTTTCCTTGGGTTGTGCAGTTTAATTCACAAAATGTCTACAAAGTATGTTGTAGACTGTAAACTCGCAGACTTTTTTGGTCACATCCATAACGCATGATTATTTTCCTCATTTCAAATCTAAAAAATGTTTCCAGATGGATATTTTTCTGATCCCATAGCTCTGTTGTTAGTTGTTTAGAAAATCCTAAACAGATGTTTCAATATAACGTTAACATAGACTTACTATGTGAATTTACGTGAATTTACGTATCTTTTACTCAGGAGTATTTGTTTATTAATACTTGTGAACATATTGATTTGACAGCAATACTAATTGTGGGGAAAATGGAGACGACACTGAAACGGGGCTTTTACAGTCGTGTTGAGCTGATTGGAGAGACACTTGATCAAGAAACTGCTGAATCTTTGAAATCAGTGGAATGGACTAAAACAAGCAAATCATCAAGATGTTCATGTTTCAGAAAAAAAAACAATACTGACACACACTACAGTAAATGCTGTGGAAAAGCTCATTTCAATATAAGCAACAATAGCCTCATTCTGGAGAACGTGACCAAACAAGATGAAGGATTCTACAGTGAAACAATAGTAACAGCAATCAGCACAATACAAGTCTACAACTTTACATTATTTATTGAACGTAGGTAAAAGCTATTTGTGTCAAGCTTATTCATGAACATTTCATCTCACATGTGTGCTAGTTAACATCTTTCATTTTAAGACCCACCGAACGCAACAGAAATCCAGGTCTCTCAGATCTCCAACACATCCGTGTCTCTCACATGTAATGTGAGCGGCTCATTTCTGCATCTGATGTGGAAGAGAGAAGGAGTCTCAATTCTAGTGGACGAAAGACACTCATTCAGTGACAGAAACCAAACTCTACACATCAGCAACATCAGCAGCTCAGATTACAGCACATACAGCTGCATCGTGTCCAATGAGTATGGAAAATCAGAAATTTACAAAAACATCACCAGTGAGTAAACGTCTGTTTCGACATGATTGAGAAAAAGGAAGAGAATTACACAATCATTGCTTAATCATGTAACTTTCTGGTTTTCTTTGAGGTGAGAAATCAACTATTAACCAAGGAAATGCTTCTAGTGATAAACAACAGATGGTTCAGATTGTGTTTACTAGTGGACTTACATTATTGGCTGTTTTGGGACTGTGCGTCATCTTCTACTGCCTTTACAAACACCATCACAGTAAGTCTTCCTTCAAATTCCATAAACAATGCTCAACATTTAACTGTGTCACAACGAATACTGCACGTTTATGAAACTCACAGTCTTCATGATTTTGGTTTATTCTGTGACTAAGATCATGAATCTCAGTGCCATGCAATCTCAGCATCTCTTGCTAAAATGTTCTCAAAAACATCAGACAGGAGGAACGGAAGTATGAAACTGACAAAAACCAAACAAATTTTCATACAAGATAAAATTCCCCTAAACCTCCAGCACTTTGTGTTGCTTATTATTTTGTACAAGAAGACTTAATGAGTCACGACATTATGTTTTTAGGGCAAAGAGGACAAAATGGCAGAACTACTACAGATGAAGGTAAAACCAATAAATCTTCATGCGTCTATTCATCTATGTACAGTATCTATTTAAATAAATGTATGAAATTAATTCACAGGAGACGCAGACAACGACACTGCAATTTATCAGGTAACGGAAACCAAAACATTAACAAACACATGCGTTATATATTTGTACAGTCAGGTAGATGTTAATATGATGAACCTTTAGTTAAACCAGAGTGTATTCTACACTCCAAAAAAATAGTTTTGCTTGTTCAAACTATATGTTTAAATTAAAATGACCCAAATCAACACAATTGATAAGTTTTTTGGAGGACAACTTAATTGTTTTATGTTCAATTCACTTGAATTTGTAAAAACAATTATCAGGTATAACTTAATTGATTTGTGTTGGTACAACATGAAGGAATTGTGTGGGATCCAGCATTTTTTACAGTGTAAGCACAAATTATCCACAGCACAAGCCCGTAGTCAAGGGGGTTCGGAAGACCCATACATGAGCTCATTTGTCCTATTTTGACTGCCATGCCATTATAATAAGACAATAACCCATTGAAAAAGGCTTTAAGACCAAGTCGAATCCTCTGTTGGCTGTCATGACTTCTGCTAATCAGTTTTGCCCAATGCAGTCAATATCTGTATTTTTCATGAGTCCAACATCCAGCTGTGCAAGAAAACATACAATCTGATGTAAGTGACAGCATCTTTCACTAGTGTATTTAAATAGAGAAAACAATTCATTTTTTTACTAAAGCTTGGAGCTTATTCTTGAAACAAAAAATGTGTGATAAAAATGTGTGAAGCACCAAAAGCGGCCCAAATTAAAATTCATTTGAATACTATTTTAGCTATTGTTGATATAAATGAATTTTTAAATGTATTCTTTTTTTTTTACAAGAGAGGTTAGAAAAATCGTGAAGCTCTACATTATTATTATTATTTTATTCAAATAGCCAAATTCTGACTGAGGAAAGTTGAATGTGCTGGCCAGTTTGTGATTTATAATTTGCCTAATAAATGACATTAGCAACTCAGGCTCATTCTGAAAACATACCTCTTTATACATTTCTGGAGACCGCCAAATACGTCCCAGAAGCTACGTTTTTTTTTTGCAGTTTTTATTTTTGCGAGTCCACCAAAGGCCGCTGTTGTATTGATTGACCCATCCATACACTTCCCTAAACCCAGCCAACAATTTTCAAAAGCAATTCAGAAAAAGAAAAGCCCTCGTCTGATTTTTACTACGTTTTCAGACTTTACCACATTCTCACCCTGTTATTTACTTGTTTATTTTTATTTTTTTGGAGTCTGTTTTTGTCTTACCATTCTTAACGAGCTAATCGGACAAACTGATAACAGCAGAAAAGGAACGGCGTCATACCGCCTCGTAGCATTCATTTTAAAAATTAAATGCAGCCATACGTACTTCTGACTACATAATTTGTGATCTCCATGAATGTATATAGGGCTACGTTTTCAGAATGAGCCTATGTTGGACAATAGGCTTGTTTTTGATTTAAAACCAGATACATTTTTTTAAATGATATATGATTAAATATATTTAAAATTAAGTATTTTTTACATACTTCTTTATTCTAAATCTTTAGGAAATATTTTTGGCAGCCTACATCAAAAAATGTGGTTATAATGACCATCCGACAAGCTAATCCAGATTAAAATCTTAAATTAAATAGAAAATTAGGCGTATAACTGCAAAAAGGTCCCCCTTTTGAGATAAAAGAACCACCCCTTTCACCAGGCTGGCAACAGGCTTGAGCATCTGTAATTAAACTGTGGTTTTTCATACTGTAGTCTAATTAATTAGTCAAAAACACTACTACACTTTTACTCAAGTAAGCAATGGGTAGTTTCATAAAAACAAGAAGTCATGCCTAAATCGTAAATCACATGTTTTATATTTGTTAGATTATGCTGTTGTGTTGTGTGAAAATCTAGATAGGCTATCATAAGCCTACAGCTCATATTTTTATTTAAATTCGCCCCCTTCAGGCGCTAAATACGTTAAGAAAGCAGTCGTCATTTCATGAGGCCTTGATGTGTGTTTTTTTAAACACACATGAATAATAATAATACCTGTTTATTCTGAGCACTCAGGAAGTAGCAGACAACGAAAAAGTGATTCCTCTTCCGTGCGTCTACACAGACTTCATTAAGCCGAAAGAGAGCCGTCAGGCCTCCGCTGCACAGCCACAACTCGACGACTTCGGCTACTCTGAGGTTGGAGCCACGGCCATGATGGAGAAGACCGGCGTTTAGGATTGTGTCTCTCGACAGCTCACAAGACAAGATAAGAGGAATAACTGAAATGACAACTACAACACACGCTGGAGTGAAAAAGCGAAACACATTTTCATTATTATTATGAATCTGGTGTAGTGCAACTTGTGAGATACAGATCAAAACACCAACGAGCTCTCTGGGGGAAATACATGTTACATCCTGATCAACCACTAGATGACAGCAAAAACATCGCAACTTTACCGCATTAACCATGACGGTTTCTGAACATTGCAAAGCATTAAAGCAGAACAGCTTTGTCTGGATGGACAACCGATCTTTCAAAAACATCATTCTGAGAAAATGTATCTATTGTTTTGATTGTACACTATAAGCACAGTATTATCGCTTGACAAATATACTATCATAAAATGACTTCTTTGAGAACTGTAGTGCCATATAAATCCCTATTGGAAGTGATGCATATATTTTTTGTGGCTCCAAACCAAAGATGAATCCAAATGTTTTAAAGGTGAATTCGGATTAAATTTTCTGGTCATCATAACCACACTTTTTGAGGTACCAAAACATTTTCTAAATATATAGAATAAAGAAACATGAAAAAATATTTATTTTTAAATACAAATGTATTACAATATATATCATTAGAAAAAAATTAAGTTAAAGTTTTAAAGGGAAAAACGGTAGCCTTTTGTCATTTATTGGGCAAATAACAAACTGGCAAGCCCATTCAACTGTCCTCAGTCAGAATTTGGCCATCTGAATAATAAAAAAACATAAATAAAACATGATAATATTAATGACAATGAGCTTGAAGTAAAAAAAAAAGTGCACTTTAAAAGTTCATGGATAACAAAAATAGCCTAATTAGTATTAAAGTCAACTTTAATATGGGTTGCTTTTGATGCTCCAAACCTCTTTATTAGTTCGAAAGATGATAAAAGGTCCAGAATTTGCCTCATACATGTGCTCATATGTCCCATTTTTGATAGTATGCCATCATAAATTGTAAAAATAACCGATAAAAGACAGCTTTAAGACTTTGTTTATTATTAAAATAGACATTCTGACTGAGGAAATGAGCTGGCTAGTTTGTTATTTGTCTATATCCTACAGTTTTTAATTTAAAACAATTTTTAACTGATAAATTGTTTTATTTTTAAATGATTACTTTTTCATATTTCTTTGTTCAAATTGTTTTTATCAAAAATGTATAAAACTAATAACGTAATGCACCTCTGTAAACATAAAATATTATGGTAAGCACTTTGACAAAAATGTAGCAAATATTTTTGTGCATCAAAAAGTGTGGTAATGATAACCATCCAACAAACTAAATTTAGCACTTAAAATGTCAATAAATGCAGTATTTGAACCTCATAATTTAATAGAAAATGAGGCGAATGACTGTTAAAATGTCCACTTTTTGAGAAAGAAGAACCACCTATTTTAATAGGCTGGCACGAGCATGTACAATAATGTCAGGACAACGGTATTGAAGTGAAACATTTTGCACTGTAAAAAAAAAATGCTACATCTATGACACAATTCATTCATGTTGCTTTAACACAAATAAATGTACTTAAATTTAAGTGGCTTGAACATGGTGATGGTCTCTTGAACACATTTTGTTAAATTGAAATTACATTGCATCTATATGCTAGTGAATTCTTATTAGAATATACTGTAAGTAGACTGTTAGGTTGGGTTAGGGTTAGTGTAAGTTGACATGTACTTGCAAAGTTTCTTATAGTCAGTTAAATGTCTGTTGAAGAGCAGTATCAGCAGATATAAAACAGTCTACTAATGCTCAAATGAGAATTAATTGGCATGTAGTTGCAATGCATCTTTTAGTCAACAAAATGTGCAATAGTTGCCATCAAAACAAAGTCTTACCTTAAGTTGTCCCAAAAAAATTCTCAAGAATTGTGTTGTTTCAGCTCTATTTAAATGTGTATTTTGAGCAAGCAGCAACATATTTTTTAAGTGTGAGAGGTCAGATGTTTATACAATATCCATTATTCACTGTCAAACACAGCTATTAGATTAATAAATTGTGCCTTGAGAACAATTGGGATAGCGAAATTGTTTGACTTGCTTGACAAACTCTGTTAAGCTTCTGTTTATCAGTTAAACAGCGTGTCATTGAATCAGTGGCAGATTAATTGATGTTAAAAGGCAAATCTAAATGTCATTAAAAGGTCTACATAAGTGACGTGTTAACAAATAGACCTCAATACCTACATATATAAGATACAATTAGGGGTGCAGATTTTATCTGAAAAAAAAAAGGTCAAAGCATCTTTTATATGGTTGCATTGCATGTTTTTTTCCCCCAATGTCATCAGAAAACACTCAACCAATACTATATTCAGACAAAACACCCACAGACCACTAGTTAAACATCTGATGCAAAAAATTAGAAAAAACTGGAAACACTTCAGAAGTTTTGAAGCTGTCATGTGATTGGATAAACCTTTACAGTTTCAAGAGATGTGTCCAGTTAAATGCATCATGATGGCAAACCCCTCATACGGAAAAGAAAGCTGTCATGTGACAATTAGCACTTATATGATCAACTAAATGTTTGATTTTAGAAACTCTGCATAATTTGTGGCATAGAGGCTTATCTGTAGTTGACAAATAGGCTGTAAAAATGATTTTTATTTTGTAAAACAAATTTTGCAGATTATTTTTTACATTTATATATAGTTTTAAGTCTGCTGTTTGAGAAAATACGAAAAAGAAAATTAATTCTTTCAAAACATTAAAACAAAAACTCTTGAAATTATGAATAATATATATATATATATTTCTCCATAATATATTTTAAACTCTCAATGAATTGTCAGATTTGTGGGGCATTTTCAATAAATAGGGGTGTCACACCAAAGGACATCAAAACTTAATAGATTCTTAGTGGTTCTAAAAAAAAGTTAAATATGTAAAAAATTTGAAGACAATGTAGCAGGTGCATGTCATGGGCTTCAGTCGCATGATCTTGAATAAGGCCCTTCAACTAATTTAAGTTTTGTAATGTTTTAAGCATATACAAATTAGATAATAATAATTATATACATTTTTGCGACATCACGTCAACAACCCATAAACGTCAGAGTTTTACACAACGTGACATGGATGTCAAATATTTACAACCCTTAAATGATGCTGAACAAAACAAATTATTGCTTCACATGCCAGTCAGATGGCATCCGGGCTGAAATGTGTTATTGATAAGAGCCATTTTGTGCAAACTCTGTGCCAAATTTAAATATTTTGGTAACACGAATAACAAAGAAATATATTATGAAATTCCACTCAGAGTAAAAGAACAGTTTTTGATGTCACCTGTCACCTATGTTTTACTCAAAGGACCCTCAAGGAACTAGCAAAGCTTCCACCTTCTGGAAAGGTGAAGCAAATTACTCAGCCAGAGGCCAGTTTTATTGCCAGGGTTTTGTGTCTTTACTCCGTCATGATAACTCAGGGTTTCACACAATTATGCAGGTGCTTGAGGAAAAGTACAGCAGGTCCTTGAGGCATTATTTCAGCGATACAGTGATACCAGCCCTTTGTTCCTACAAAAACAACAACCCTAAACTTGATGTATAGTATGTAATAATTGACAATGACCCATTAAATGGCACATCTGAGTTGGTAATGCATTAGAGTACATTTTAAATGTGCATTATTTACTAATAATTCCATGGACCACAGTCACATATGCAGACATTGTTAAGAGGTTGTATTTCAAAAAAATTGTCAGGTTTTGTCTGCAATCAGCTCCCATGTGTGGGAGTAGTTTTTTGCTGATCTTATTTAAAAACCTTTTGTTTAGTTTTTTTGACTGCAGGCTGACTAAATCATTTCCATATTCATAAGGCGTGTAATGGGTTAAACCTGATTGAAACTACTGTAACTGTGCATTTATTTTCAGATAACATTTCCTGTTAATCTAAATGTTAATCTGTCAATGAGAATAAAGCATACACTGAAAAAAATGATGTCTGCAAAACTGTTGCAAACTATTTATTTGTGTTGAATTTAAACAAACAAATTAAGTTGTGTAAAATTCTACTTAATTTGTTTAAATTCAGCCCAAATTAATTTTTTACAGCCACTTAACATAAAAATATTGAGTAAATCCAAGGAATCATCTCTGAATGATTTTTTTCAGTGTATAATATAATACATAAACTATAGATGTGGGATTTTTTTTTTAATTCATTGTGGCTCCGAACCAAAGATAACTCCAAAGGCTTTAAAGGTGAAATCGGATCAAATTTTCTCTTTGTTGATTTTTTTTTTGTATTTAGGGTTGTATCTGCCAGCTCAGAAAAGTTGGAAACAAATACAGCCAGTTTGTTAGAAACCGTCTGAGTTTTCAAATGTGCCATCATTTGATCTGATCTGATCTGTTGGCTTTTAAGAAAGTAGCTAGTTCTTTTAATATGCCCAACTCGAACCAAAATATGAATTCCGTCCTACTTTCACCACTTTTTTGTAAACAGATATTAAAGCAGCTTACGAAGGTGCCTTTAGGTTTTGCTTTTTTTTTGCGAATGTGGCATGCAGCCTGCTCTCTGTATGAATGTAGAGGATCACAGGCATCCTTACACACAATGTCAGCTTTAAAAGTGGCAACAGCGAAATGCTTTTAATTTTATATATGAAGAGAATTTCCCAGAAAGAGGAAGGCAAGAGTTTAAAAAAAATAATTTAAAGGTTGTATCTTTTATGAATTATTTTTTGTTTATTTTTAGCAAAGGGTAACTTCAGTACACTCGAGTTTGGAATATCAGATCATCATCCTTCAGGTGCAGAGGTGTGTTTTTCTTATTTATAAGCACGTTTGACTATATTCTAGTCTGAGAGGGGATTTTTTTCACCTCTCTCTTCCCAAATGCATCTTGTTTCCACTTTCTAAAAGCTACCTCTCGTCTGACCTGTGTTCCCCTGAAATGTTTGACGTTTGTGTATGTTTCAATTTCGCTACGTGTAAAAGTGTATGTGACAAATAAAGGCTTCATCATCATAATCATCACATTGATAATGGAGGGCTGCAATGTCAAGCAATGATAAATGATTATAAGCGCATGAGATGATGTGGCGTATTCTAAGATTTTGTCATTATAATGTGGAAACAGCTTCAAATACTCCATTGTGTCCGTGATTCAGACAGGAGGAAGCTGTAGTTCGAGGCTCAGCTGAAAGTGCTGTTTGTGTGGATGCTGGTTTTGCTACTTCAGGAATAGATTACAGAGGGCCAAGGTAAACCAGAGCCCCTTATCATTTAAAGAGACTGAGGGGTTTTTGACACGGTTAACAATGGTATTTATTTACACTACAATTGAAAAATGTAACCAAAGTAAATTAAAAACTTCATTAACTGTGCGTTCACACCGAAAGTGGCGAGAGCATCAAAGTAGCCAGAACTTATAATAAGTCATTCATTTTCAATGGGAGCCAGCGATAAGTGGCGAGGAGCGGCATGGTGCATCTTCGCTGGTGTGAGCGTTGAGGAGAGTTGAAATCAACTTTGAAGTCAACTTCATGGTAATGAGCTATGATGTGGTTCGGCGGCAAGCAATCGGAATATAAAAGTCCATCGCTTGAGAAAATTCCAAAAAACACAAGTCTGTGAACTGACCACAGTTGTTCCCAAGAGTTTGAATATTGCGGTCACTGGATTTCCAATTATTTATGATGTTTTCTTACAGGAACATACGTTAAAAATGTTACTGGCGAGTTACTGTTATGCATTATTGTTATATGCGTGAATCTCAAGCTAACTAAAACCACTTCAGAATATTTCAGACATATGGACACATATTGGATAAGTGGAGCAAAGCCACACCACATGAAACAACTTGATCTTTCATTGTTAAATTAATTTGATACAAAGTGAGCAATATTTCCATGCTAGAAAGCCTGTTTTTATGCGTAACTGATTTGCTAATATGCTGCAACGACTTAAATACAAGATCAATGTACCGAAATTTGACACTCTCATCGCCGGAACAGTAAAGGCAGACAACGTTGTTGCCAGGGTGGCCAGAACAAACTTTGACACTCTCGCCGCCTTCGGTGGGAACACACAGTAAGACTCTCGAGAATCATAGCAACTTGGGCATTTGACGTCATCTTTAAACTCTATTTCCTCCTTACATTATTATATTTCTTTATAAAAAAAAATTCTAAACAAATCGAAAAAGATTGAGAATGGTTTGTTCTAACTGATGTTTTTATTTGTAAATTGCATTGAATCCTAAATATACTTGCTATGATAAAGAAATGATAACTTTAAAGATGGAAATACTATCCTAAAGACATGCAAAATAAAATCAAAAAGCATAAAGACTAAACTTTAGTTTAAAATAGAAAAATATTAGGCTTTGCAATCAGATTGTGACTCCCATAATTGGAATCAGATCATGAAGTGCCCAAAGATTCCCATCCCAGTGTGACGTAAAGACCAATTGAGAATGGTTTTACTGTAAAGCACACTTGAATTGGCCTGAGCCATAAGATTGACAGCTTCTGCATTTACTGATCACCACAGAATAAAGTTTTGTTTCATTTGATTCCTTGTCAATCTGAGTAGGCCTATAGCCTCACCATTGGTCTACAATCAAACTTTCAGATTGCATAACTGCAGCCTAGACTGCAGCTCCCCAGTTTGACCAGAGGAGAAATGGTCATGATCAACTTTAGCTGGTTTCTCTCGAGTTTTTTTTCTCCTTCACTTTTGTCAATTGGTGAATTTTGTTCCTCGCCACTGTCGCCACTGACTTGTTTGGTCAGGACTTGTGAAGCTGTGCATCGATGGATTTGCTCTTCAGTGTTGGGACTTTCAGCAGTGAAAATGAAACCACACTGAATTGAGCTAAACTGAATTTCAACTCTGAAACCTGAACTGCATGTCATACTTTCGTTTTACTAGAACTTCTATGTTAAGCTGCTTTGACACAAAAACGCTATAGAAATAAACATGAATTGAATTAAACAGTGAGACCAAAGCAGCATTTGAAAGACAGTTGTCAATCATCCACTTAATAGAGTGAAGTATCTTCACGTATACCTAAAACAATGTCTTTATTAGGATTCCCTTGAAGCAACCAGGAATACAAACTGTAACAAGATGCAAACGACAGGTTCCTTTCTTTGTATATCCTTCAGAAAAACCAACAGACAAAGAATTTAAATGAAAATTACTCTCCTCTTTACAGACAAGTGAGGTTACCTGTACAGTCTCACCTTACCTAAGTGTGCTTAAATCAGTAAACCTATGGAAAGCTGGGAAATAATACCTACAAACAGAAGGGGATGTAAGTGTTTAATAATTTAACTTTAATCTCCTGTGATATAAATAAATAAAAAAAACAAAACAAAACAGAGTTTTGGGGACAGTGTTAATTAAAGATCTCCAATACAACTACAATAAGTGCAAACAGATATTTATATACACAATTGCACATATGATTTAGGATTCAGGAAACCAAATAAATAAATAAATAAACTAACAAACAAACAGTGCATTGAAAATAATTCGCATCGCCCATTTGGGGACAAATAAATCACAGAACGAACTCTCAGGACAGAACAGAAGACCGAATGCAAACGCAGGTATCAGGAGGAAAACGTTGGAGATTTGTGTGATAAACAGATGCACTCAGATCCGAAGGTTTAATATCAGTGATTAAGCCCTATCTGGCAACCCTGAGACAAAAACAACTCCATTTCAGTGCGTTCGACTAAGCTGAACATTCAATTGGAATTAATGGACCAAATCAGATGATGAGCACCGTGAGGCTTCAGAAAGCCTCGTTGGAGTGCGTACAATCTGCAGGGTTTTGATTCTCAATGAAGCTACTCAACCGAGATGCACTTTCTGTTACCAAATAAATGCAAATCTAGGGTATTCAAAGTCTAGCGCAATGCCTTGTGTGCATTATAAAAGAAATAAATGATATGCTACAGATGATAGAACAGCCGAAAGTAAGAGGGGAAAAGCAAATCTACACGTGTCAAAGAGAAACAATAACTTCACAGCATTTCAAATGTTCAATTTATATTCTGATAGTCAGATGCCATCCATGGTTTACATCGTCATAATAACATACACATTATCGATTGTTATTCCAAAAAAAAAAAAAAAAGTCATATTACACCATGAAGAGCTTCACTGTGATATTCAGTCTCTCTCTTCTGAAAATCCCCCTCTGTGTCCACCATCTGGTTGAACACAATCTGTGAATAATTTCTCAAATATACAAAAGTGCTCAGTCTTCAAGAAAGCGTAAAAAATGTCTATCTGGCCCGAAAAGCCTCGTCTCCCCCCTCCCCCCCTATTTTTTTAAGGCAAGTGGTGACCAGTAGGTCAAAAGACTCTTGCCACAGAATCGTGCTGTAACATCTCCCAATAAATATTGCAACAAATAAATCCCCCCGCATTTGAAACGAGTGAGCAGAGTTAATGGCTTTTGGCATTTGTAGTTTCCATGAATGGCGAGAGCTTTGCTATTAATGTAGAAGGACGGGAATCTTCTCTCAACTATACATGGAAAGGGCACGAATGACAGAAGTATGCACTCAGAATATGTGGACAAGAAGTCATGTATACGAGTGTAAAGCATGCCTTAACATAAACAAATGTCAATAAAAATAAATTAAATTCAGAGATCTTTATACTATGTTTACGCAAATGCTTTTAAGACAGGACCACTTGCAGACCTCGTCCCTCATTTTCTCTCTTTAGTGGAGGTATACTGTAGACACTTTAGAGCAGGGGTCCCCAACCCCCAGGCCGTGGACCGGTACCGGTCTGTGGATCAATTGCTACCGGGTAGCACAAGAGATCATTAATTATTTTCATTTTACTTATAATCTGAGTCTGAACAATCTTTTATTTTGAAAAATCTTTTATTTTAAAACATTACTGCATTCTCTCGGTCATCTGAGTGCCAAAACGTAACCCACAAGTAGTGATGGGAAGTTTGGCTCATTTTAATGACTCTGACCTTTGAGTCTCATTTAGTGAGATGAATGAATCTTTTTTCGAGTCATTTAGTTCATTTGGTTCAATTTGCTAAATATATTTAAAATCTGTAGCTAACTCTCTGCATCTCTCACATGGTCGCTCACTGAAGCTAAGCAGTACCTGGATGGGAGACCACATGGGAAGACTAGGTTGCTGCCGGAAGTGGTGTTAGTGAGGTCAGCAGGGGGAGCTCAATTTGCAGTCTGTGTGGGTCCTAACGCCCCAGTATAGTGACGGGGACTCTACACTGCTCAGTGAGCCTTGTCTTTTGGATGAAACGTTAAACCAAGGTCCAGAGTCTCTGTGGTCGTAAAAAATACCAGGATGTCCTTCAAAAAAGAGTAGGGGTTTAACCCCTGCATCTTGGCCAAATCTACCCACTGGCCTGATAATTAGCTTCATCACTCTGTCTCCTCTCCACCAATCAGCTGGTGTGTGGTCTGGCGTAATATGGCTGCTGTCACATCATCCAGGTGGATGCTGCACACTGGTGGTGGATGAGGAGATTCCCCCGAATGTGTAAATTGCTTTGAGTGTCCAGAAAAGCGCTATATAAAGGTAATAAATTATTATTATTTATTATTATTAAAATGTTACAAGTTGCTTCTACTGTAAACTCATTTACAACTAGCCCAAACATTGATCACACTACAAACAAGTCATAACTAGAAAATAATCATTTATTGTTTACCTGGTCTTTTGTCCATGATTGTGTCAGTTCACCTCTTCTGACAAGTCTTCAAATTTCAGTGGTTCGTTCACATCACACTGACAGTCCCATATAAGCCTAACCAATGCACACAGTCTGAGCTGAAAGGAGTCATGATTAGTTCACCTTTTGAGTCTTCTGGTTTTTAAGCCGTTCCTTCATCACAAAACAGCATGTAAAGAAGAGAGACAAATTAAACAGAGGACTCGACAAATGAACAGCTCTTTTTCCGGCTTTAAATGCATATGATTGGCTTCTGTCTTTCACGTGATGAACGAATGACTCAAACCGAGGACTCGAGAGATAAACGGATCAAATCTTTTTCCAGCTCGGACTGCTTAGGATTGGCTTCTGTCTTTCACACGATGAACGAATGACTTAAACCCAGTAGAGGACTCTAAAAAGGAACTAACCTTCTACTCCACCTGTACAAATGTGCGCATACGGGAGTGAATGAATCACTCCCTGAGAAGACTCATTGTTCTCGAGTCATACAAAAGATTCCTTCAAAATGAACGAATCTTTTAAGAATGATCCATCACCGCCCAAAAGCTAGCCCTGAACTGCCAAGAAATGGATCTGCAACAAATCAGGTGAATCCAGCATGTCTGAAGATCAACTGCTGGAGATCGCAAATGACGACAGCCTTCTTCACATATTGCGTCTTTTCTGAGCCCAAGTTCGTTATTTTCAATGGAGGTACGCAACTTGTGCACCTAGTTGAAAATGTCTCAACTTTGCAGAATGCCGTGAGCGCACAGAGAGTCACTTGATAAGAACTGACCATATTAGAGTTGCAGCAATGTTTTGTCAGCTTGTCATCCTCTAAGAAAACAGTTGAGGGTTGCCTAGCAATCTACATAGACCCTCCCACTCACCCCCAATGGGCCGCAAAAATATTGTCAACCATTGACCAGTCCGCGATGATAAAAAGGTTGGGGACCACTGCTTTAGAGGGTGCTTGACGAAAGCCAATGAATAACAAACATCACATTCTTTCCTGCTATCCAGATTTTGAACAATGCCTCACTCTAAACTCAAACAGCCAATTAAAGATCTTCAAGTTCCAAGACTTTCAGAACTCCTGGATGTTTTGGAATAAGCGAATCAGAGAGAGCGTTTTGTTCAGGGAACACATGCACCTTTCATTCTCACCAACACAACAGCGATGACAAAATATGACCCACTTTCCAAAATGATTTTTTTAGACAAAGTTATATACACACACACACACACACACACACACACACACACACACACACACACACACACACACACACACACACACACACATATATATATATATTGTATATATACATATATATATATTGTATATATATATATATATGCATTTCATCTTTATAAATATTTTCTGTGCTGTTGTGTCCTCTATTAATATAAATAGCAAAATATAGTGTCATATTTCCTACAGCTAGATAATTCCCCTTTGCAGTTTATGCCAACTAAAGCATCACAAGATTGGATCCGTTAAAAATAATGTACAATTTTCTAAACTAAATATTCGAAAACAAAACAGATGTCTGTACAAAATAATACAAACCACCCCCCCAAAAATAACACAATCAATGTGTGTATTGTTAGCCACAGGAGTGCATAGATGCTGAGTTTGTGAAATGAGTCTGCGAGGTGTGTGTGGAAACCAACCGATTGGGTGACAAGTGAAGAAAGCTGATATAAACATTGATTTGTCTTTTTCTTCTTGGGGGTTGAGTTGATGGTGAGTGGAAATCATCCATGATGATCTGACCTACTTCTTTGTCCTTCCGCTCGAAATCCCAACTGAAGGAGAATACTCAGCGTTAAATTGTGTTTCCTTTTTTTCCCCTTAAAATGAAACGCAAACCGATAAATATACAAAACAAAAAGTCTACTTTTGTTGAGACCAAAAATGCTTCTAACACTTTGTGGTGTACATTCAGGAACATTCATATAGAAAGTGAAAAAAAAGCAACGTAAAATAAACAAACAAACAAACAAACAAACAAAATATCACTGTAAGAGTTACCAATAAACATTGCCATAATAATAATTTATATTATATTACAAATTATTCCTATGTTTTTCTTTCTTCTTCTTTTTTTGCAGTCCAAGGTCCCTGCCAGAGTAAGGTGACTTTATTTTATAGTTTTTCTTTTGAGGGAATCCAGATGTAAGGTCCAGACTGTTCCTCTATCACCATTTTACACTGGTTATAAATGTCCTCTAGTGTGTCTCCTTGAACCAGCGCTAAGAGAGAAAAAGAGAGAAAAAGAGCTGACGTTAATAGGTTTTTATGCACTTTACGGAGCAACGCCTTCATCATTTTGCACCACAAGAAGCACAAAACCCTGATGACAGTTTCATAATGATCGTTTCTGAACTTAATGGATCATTAGACACTTTATTGCTCATGGGTTCTTCTGCGTAAACAGTAAGAATAGCCATTTTACCTAGCAACCCAAAGAGTCTTTAAAGCAGAGAGAAACTATGCAGTCATTTAATTCAAAAATAACTTTTGAATTAAATCTGGTCATTTCTAAAAAAAAATTGTCCTTCTATTAAACTAGGTTCACACTAAACATGAAAAAAACACAGGTATCGTCTTTTTCCACCACTTCGCTAATTTATATTAAGAAATGAATGTGTAATGGGTGGCACGGTGGCTCAGTGGTTTGCACTGTGGCCTTACAGCAAGAAGGTCGCTGGTTTAAGGGCCGGCTGGGTCAGTTGTCATTTCTGTGTGGAGTTTGCATGTTTCTTCCGGGTGTTCCGGTTTCCCCTAAAGTCCAAAGACATGCGCAGCAGGTGAACTGGATTCATTAAATTGGCCATACTGTATGAGTGTTTGTGTAAATGTGAGAGTGTATGGGTGTTTCCCAGTACGAGGTTGCGGCTGGAAGGACTTCCACTTCGTAAAACATATGCTGGAATAGTTGGTGATTCATTGCGCTGTGGTGACCTCTGATAAATCAGAGACTAAGCCAAAGGAAAATGAATGAATGAAGGAATGTATGTATGTATAATGAAATATTACACTGCTACTCATTCATTTTGTTAGTATATGCCCCTATTTTTTTCTCTTTCTGACTGTTAAGGTATCAATATTATTTCTGTTACAACTTCTTCTTTAAACATTTGCTTTCAATCATGTTATTTTGTCTTAAAATAATAAAAAGTTCATCACAATAAATGAAAACAAGTCTATCATGCTGCTTACTCTAGTTTACTCGCTTTGCTTTATTTTACACCTAATGTGAATTCTCTGCTTGAGTAGAATGTGATTAAGGCAAATTCCACATGCTTGCGGCAAAAACATCATAGCTAATTTAGTTAACTATCTTAGTTAATTAGTTATTCGATTAACGTTTCATTTTATTCCACACGTTCGCAGTAAAAATGTCATAACTAATGTAGTTAACTAACTTAGTTACTTAGTTATTAGTAATTCGGTTAGCATTTCATTTTAATTCCACACGTTCATGGCAAAAACGTCATAACTAATTTAGTTAACCAACTTAGTTAAATAGTTAGCTATTCGGCTAGCATTTCATTTTATTTCCACACATTTGCGGCAAAAAATCCTTCATTCATTTCTTTTGGGCTTAGTCCTTTTATTAATCTGGAGTCGCCACAGCAAAATGAACCGCCAACTTATCCAGCACATGGTTTACGCAGAGGATGCCCTTCCAGCTGCAACCCATCTCTGGGAAACATCCATACACACTCATACACTATATGGACAATTTAGCATACCCAATTCACCTGTACTGCATGTCTTTGGACTGTGGGGGAAACCGGAGCACCCGGAGGAAACCCACGCGAACGCAGGGAGAACATGCAAACTCCACACAGAAACGCCAACTGACCCAGCTGAAGCTCGAACCAGCAACCTTCTTGCTGTGAGGCGAAAGCACTACTTACTGCGCCACTAGGGCAAAAATGTCATAACTAATCTAGTTAACTAACTTGGTTAATTAGTTATTAGTTATTCGGTTATCATTTCATTTTAATTCCACACGTTCACGACAAAAACGTCATAACTAATTTAGTTAACTAACTAATAGTTATTAGCTATTCGGGTAGCATTTCATTTTATTTACACACATTCACGGCAAAAATTTCATAACTAATTTAGTTAACTAACTTGGTTAATTAGTTATTAGTTATTCGATTAGAGTTTCATTTTAATTCCACACGTTTGTGGCAAAAACATCATAACTAATTTAGTTAACTAACTTGGTTAATTAGTTATTAGTTATTCGGTTAGAGTTTCATTTTAATTCCACACGTTTGTGGCAAAAACATCATAACTAATTTAGTTAACTAACTTAGTTAAATAGTTATTAGCTATTCGGTTAGCATTTCATTTTAATTCCACACGTTCAGGGCAAAAACGTCATAACTAATTTAGTTAACTAACTTAGTTAAATAGCTATTAGCTATTCGGTTAGCATTTCATTTTATTTACACACGTTCACGGCAAAAATGTCATAACCAATTTAGTTAAGTAACTTGGTTAATTAGTTATTAGTTATTCGGTTAGAGTTTCATTTTATTTACACACGTTTGTGGCAAAAAGTCACTTATACTGACGTTCGCAAATTGAAATTCATCTCTATTTGCAAGTTTGCATTGACTTTATATGTAATTTATAATTTACGTTTGGCCTACACTTCACGTATTCCGTGTCAATTGCGCCACCTGGTGGAAATTTGTCTCTATTTTAATATTTGCATTGTATGTAATTTATTTGCGCGAAAACTTTAATGCTAGGTTCACACCCAATGTGAATTAGAGTATACAGCGTTATTGGTAAAGCATCACACTTTTTAAAATCTCTTCTAGAAGCTTTCTTGTGAAGAAACATCATACTCAGGATAAAAATGTCCTCAAACAAAGCACAATGTTGAACTCTTTTTCGTATTCCTCCATATAGACTCATGGGGTCATGCTAATGCATTTTTCAAAAGAAAGCTGATGTGGTTCACTCAGGGGAACGCTTCAGCTCCATGGCTCTGCTGTCAAATATGATGGATGTAACAGGCTACAATGGTTGCCCTCTGTGGTAATGCATATGCAACAGACTATCACAATATGCAAATGAGGTGATTTTGGACAGTCTCTGAGCGTGAAGCTCCGCTTCAGGTCCTCTGGATGGATTGGGAACTGTTACCTGTGAAGTACTCGCCAAACTCCTGCTCCAGTTTCATGGCACGGTCGTATGTCTTTTTGGCCTGTTCCTCTGTCAACCTCTTATTCATTTCCCTGAAATGCACAGAAATTACAAGTGAAGCAATCCCTGAGGCTCAGTGTGGAGGAATTTGTATTATGTATGTATGTAGGTGGTATAGGGTGGCAAACTTACATTAAGGACTCAATGGATCTAGGCTTTATAAAGATGGCAATGGGGTAGAGTTGTGCTACTTGTAGTCGTTTTATGGCATTCCCAGACACGTCAAGTATGCAGTGCTTACCCTAGAAGAGAAAAAAAAAAAAAAAAGACTTGGTGAATAATAGAGTAAGTGGCCATTCACAAAAGCACACAAGAAAGAGGGTTGGCCTATGGGACTAAAGGTACTTTTACACTTAGACATTATTTTTACACTTTCTCGTTTGCTCAGTTAGCCCAGTTGACTGTAGGGCAGGATGGCATTTTTACCAGTAAATGTGCATTTTTATGTCAAATACGAAAGTGAAAACATGCTAAACTATTACCGAGAGCTGTTTATCTGTTAGGAAAATTGACCTAAATTACCATCTGATCATTTTTTTCATATTTTAATCTTATGATATTTTCTATTAGGCCTATTGTTTTGTTTATTTCTGCACTGACACCTCGAAAGAAAGATCAACATTGATCTGCTTCACAATCTGACTGAAGTCTCGCTTCATCTGTCATTTCTCTCTATAATTTCAGCCAATAATGCATAATTTTAGCCACCATTTTTTCAATAGATTGATTAATTCAGTAGATAGATTTTTAAAAACTTGACAACTGAAATGAGGCTATGTATGAGAAAGTCTTACCTCACTGATTTATATTTGTTGACAATGTCTTTGGGTGTAAAAATTAAAAGTGCACCTATTTGCTTATAATGTCTTATTGCTTATCATTATAAATTGAAATAACAACGTGACAGATGAGCGGCATCCATGGGACTCTAAAAATAAATTCTCAAACTCTGACTAATGTGAGAAGAGTTTACTTGCACATGAGTTGTTTTTACTATTTTGGTCCACTTAGAAATTTTGCAGTGTAAAAGCGAACCGCATTAAGAACAAAAATAAACATTGTAACAATTTTAAACCCTGTTTCAGAACAAAACAATCAATCTACAGGTGTGAAAGCACTCTTAAGTTAAAAGTTCAGCAAATACTAGTCTTGTGAAAAATGGCTTCAAATATATTAAGTCCAACTGTTTACAGACATACCCACAACACAGTTGAATTTAAAATAAGTGAACAACCTATAATTTCCTAAATTTTGTGGTCACTCCATAAACCTTATTGAATTTATCTTAGTAAAAGAGCAGTTTCAGGCATATTTTTGAGTTGATATTCTAAAGCACATTATAAAAAAAACTTAAATAAGATTTAAACAATAACAACACTTAAAATGATAGAAATCTTTCATCTGGAACTGAGTAGTAAATTCCTGACAAACCCTCTTTAACTGGCAGCTTAAGTTTTCCCTGAATATGCAAAAGGCTATTAAACAATTTTTAATATTACAATATTTCTTAACAAATTAAGTGTTCATAAATTCTTTTATTTTGATGTCCATTGCAGATCTGGACATGCCAAACTAGCTGGGCAACTAAAATTGTGAAATCCACATTAGTATTGACAATTTTATGGTTGTAAAACATCAGCTACTGACCCTCTCAGCCACGTATTTGACTGACTGGACGCTGGTTCCGTACAGATTGTCATTGTACTGTCCAGCCTCAATGAATTTGTGCTCTTGGATGTCTCTCTCCATCTGTTCTCGTGAGGCCATAAAGTGATAATCTCTTCCATCCACTTCATAATCCCTCTTTGGTCTAGTAGTATCTGTGATTGTTAAAATAAATCCAGGGTTTAATTTTATAAGACCGGGTACTCAGTGCTACAGCAAATACAATTGGGAAATCATGGAGATCATAATCTGCATAAACATTCATGAGTAATCCCATAAGTTGGCAGAAGGCAAATATACTTAATATACAAATATACATGTCTAGCTGTTGGGGTGACTAAGAGACAGAACAGCAGTAGTGTTTTAAGCAGAAGTATGCATTGACTCTACTACATGGATTTATATATAGCAAGGACTGATGCTAAAACATTTTAATGCATCTACATCTTGTTCACTGCAGACTAATATTCTCACTTACCTTCTTGATCAGAACTGTTAGCCGCTTTTTTTAAATTATGAACATAAACAAAATGGTTAAATAAAGAGTATAAACAACTTAAAGCAAACAATAAAGTGTTAAAAATGGAAAACATGAAAGAGCTCTGTGGCACTTAACCAAGTCTCAGATTGGAATTTTTTATTGGGCTTACATAAAGGCCTCCACAAAATGTCAATATTTTGGATTATACGCACTGTTTAGTACAGGGCAACAAAGCTCTTTCCCAAAAAACATTATAAAACTTAAAGGAAAATGATAAAACAAGGGTAAATTGTGGATTACTTTCAAGGTTTGCTTGAAGTTTTTTTTATTTAATCAGAAGACTAACACTAAATACTGAAAAGATCACCAAAGCATCACATTACAGTGACCTAGATGAATCTTACTAATCAGCAAACCTTGAAGTAAGTGGTTTCATAGATACAGCACGATGAAATTAGTTTTCAGAACTGCACAGCGAGAGTTATGAGCACCGGGGGACAGTAGGGAACACCACGAACTCTTATGGTCCGGCCACTCAACTTACCATTTCATTTTCATGAACCCCATCAGCACAGCTATCAGCACAAAGGCTTAAAAACCCACAAGACTACTAGATATAATTACAAACTAGCTTGGAGAAAGGTTTTTCTAACACTCCCGTTGAAATTCATAACAGCACAGGTGAGAATACTACGGTACGCTATTGCTCAGTTGGGCTCTTTTGAGATTTTGGTTGAGTCAGCCTCTAATGAAGGCTAATTTGTGCATTCTAAAGATAAAGAATGAGTAATTGATGGAAGATTCATTGAGAGATTAGTTTATCTGATAATCTAACCACCTAGGGTGGAACCACATGATCTCTTAAGGGTACTTACGTGGCACACATGACCCAAACTTGTCAGGGAACTCAGAGATGAGGTCATCGTTGACTCTGTCCTTCATTGGCCCCAAGATTATAACTGGTCTGGCGTAATTAACTGTTCAAATAGATAATACAGACACAGAACATGCTCTCTGACTCAAATCAAATCTTTTTAAACTTCATACATAGAGCATGAGAGCCAGTAGAGAGGCACTTACTTTCTTGTCTGATGACAGGCTCATATGAGAGGATCAGTTCCTCTTGACTCCCTGGAAACAGAACAAAGAAACATACTCAGTGGGGTGGGCAACTGTAATAGGACTCAGCTTAGTTTCTGTAGAGGACAGGTGATGGAGATGGCCACATTTGGTATGCCCTTCACCAAGGTCTTCCAGAGTGCAGCTCGAGTGGATGTGTAAATGAGTTACTGAGTATGTAATGTCATTATGTACTTGTTGACAAGGACATTTGGCTTAAAAAATAGAGAAATAAAAAAAAAGAATGGCAAAATTGAGTTAGCGCTCATTTGGGAGATTAAAGGGATCGGGAGAAAGGCTCTGTGATGATGACGGACAACAGAAGAGCAATTTAATCACGAATGAGACTGAAGTTTCAGACAGTGACAATACTAATTGAATTTAATAGTCCAATTATGGGAAAACAGGTCCAAAGTGACGCTAGTTCTGTGGTGGTCTGTGCAAACAGGGACATGGAGAGCCAGAGGAGTTTATTTTTAGCCCAGGGACAAACAGAAGCTGGCTGCCGCAGGAACACAATATGGTTATTATCCATCGATTCAATCCCAGATAGGATCGAGAGTTATTCTGAGCCAGGGATTCATTACTCTCATTGGCAGTGGTAACATTAAACCACACAGAATGAATCACACATGAATCAGCTTCTATGTAGTGTGCCACTCTCACCAAGGACAATTTGGATGCTGTGAAAATGTTAGAAGCCCTTTATTTGTTTACTTACTGCCATAAACAGATTGGACTGTTATGTCCATTTAAAGCCTTAGAAACATGAAACACATTTTGAATCTTTATTCAACAAACTAACGAGATGCCTATAGAGGCAGAATAGGAAGTCAGCAAAACAGATACAAGACAACAAAGCTGTTTCAAAATGTAGGTAATATAATTTTGCTGCGTAATGTTTCCTTTTGCTAAATTTTAAAGAAAACACTGCATGCTAACAGTACAGATCCAAGATAACCCGCCAAGCAATTTTGTAATGGTAGATGCTTAAACATGAATATCTTGCCTAAAACAAGGCTAAATTTGGACTGTCAGTAAAAATCTAATTTATGCCTAACAATAGTCCAAAAATAGACTAGTAATCATATAGACAAACTAGACAGACTTCACATGTGTAGTCATTCATTCCCTTATTATATGCCTGCTAGATTTTGACTAACAGCTCAAATTAGCTTTATTTTTGCCAATACATCTATTTTTAGAAGTCTATTAGATGTCAATTAAACACAAAAATGCTTGCTGGGATTAGACTGGAAATAAACATGTTATTCAAATATAGATACTAAGCAAAAAGATGTCTCACTTTGAAGAAAGTTTTTTTTACAGTTTCAATAATATATGTGTTCTGTGCATTAAAGAGAAGCCAAACTTTGTTGGCAACATTTGTGAGGATTTTCAGCAAGGTTATGGGGGCTTGATCAATTGTTAAAGCTTGTGGTGGAGACAGCTCATATATCACTGGACAGTGACCTTTGCCCTCTGACCATGGCAGGGAGCCAGTTGTTTATGCATGGACCTAAAAATTATGATTATTTACATCAGTTTAACCTTTGGAAAAAAAGCCTCTTATGCAATAGTGTGAAGTATTATTACAAAAACTTTTAAATAACTTTTTTTTAGTTTGAATATAATTTACAATATGTGATTTATTACTGTTATTGCAAAGCTCTACTTTCAGCAGCCATTATTCCATGATTCAGCCACATGTTCCTTCAAATAATATTCTACCATTCTGTTTAGGTGAATCCATCCTTGATGACTAAAAATAAAATAAAATAAAAGTGTAAATGAAATATAACTCGAGAGGATACGTTGACTGTAAACCTAAAATTGCCATGACTAACATCATTTTTCTTTCTAAAAATAAACAAACTAGAAATGATTCTTTCATGATTGTTTCTGACAGCACATATCGTTTTTCATCAGTGCGTTATCAAGCGAGTCCATTTCCAAAATAACTGAAATCAAAGCCACAAAATCCTGTTTACTGGCCAAGGGGGAAACAAACAAGTCATCTTTTATTATTTTCAAGAAGGCACTCTATGGCTGTCCAGAACATCATCATGCAATATGACAATTATATGGCACGACCTAATCTGTTCACAGTGACAAGCTCATCAAGTGAACTCTGTATTCACTCTCAGTCTGGAAAGCTGCCACTTTCGAGATGACAACAAAACCTGACAGCTAACGTTTTGGAGACGGACTGCGGTACTACATCTCCAGCTAAGTATAGCTCGTTCTAGTTTTCAAGAGCTTTCAAAGATAATTATCAGACACTCAGTTGGTTGTACTGGACAAAATTAGGCTTGAGTTTCAAGCATAAAATAAAATTAGACACAGGAGATTAAGTTAGGGATGCGGTAAACAGAACTAGAGACAAAAGAAAAATCCAAGCTTTGTTTTCTGTGAACAACTTCGCATTCCACACCCTACGGAGTATATTTTGGCACAAATACATATTAATTGATTGAGAATAATGCTAAATGTTCTGTTGACTGATGTGAATTCCCTCATGTGTGAATTTAAAATCAAAATGTAATGATTGTTTTGGCTAAATGTGCCTGGTGTGAACATAAAACAACATTGTGTCAAAGGCACAGAACAACATTTGGCACAGCACTTCAGAGACATCATAAAAGACAAAGACAAAAAACTCGAAAATAGCCTAGATATTGATAAACAGAATTGTTTTCAATCATGTGTTTGTTTCTTTTAATGTCTTTTATGTTCTTTTTTTACTAATCCTCCTGTCAATGGGGCATAAAAACAAAAAAAACTGTTTGATTTACACTATTGGTTAAAAGTTTGGAATAACACAATTCTTTATGTTATTATGCTTAAAAAGGCTGTATTTTGAAGGATTATGTGATGCTTAAGACATAAATAATATATACATCAGGGGACAAAATTAAATTTTAAAATACATTTAAATAGACAACAGCTATTTTAAATGATCATACAGTATTTAACAGTATTACAGTTTCTACTGTATTAGCATATAAAAAATAAATAAATGGCTGTATTTGTCTAATGGTTTTTTATTGTGTTGAACATGTACTACACGTGCATAACATCACAGTCAAAAGTTACATTTCTGTAGTTTACACAGAGATGATAATGCTTTCATTTTCAAAAAAATTACAAGTTAGCCTTAACCTCTTAACTGTCGCCCCCACTTTTTAACACGTGGATTGCTGTAGCAAAGTAATGCTTTGTGCACCCCTTTTTGCACATTAATAAATAACTGCTCAGTAATATCTAGCAAAAAATAACAACAAGACACCAGCTATGGAAACTAGAAATGTCAAGCTTTCAACTGATATATAGTTTGTTATGATTGCTTTGTTTAAAGTATAATATTATGCTTCCTACATAACAAAAAAGAACAGTAAAATATGAATTTAGAAGACTTAGACCTTTCCAATGATATGTAGTTTATCGTGATTAGATTAGGATTTAATTGCAAAAACGTGAGGTGACAGATCGGGTGTACTCCCTCTAGGCTATACAAACCATGCCCAGGCACGTTTCACCCTGATTTCCCGGTTTATTTGACAAGTGTAAGTGCTTCCAATTGGGTCCAGGCGCTGTTCAGGGTGCACTCACATTATGCTTTCTGAACCATGCTTAGGCGCATTTCCCGGTTCGTTTGACAAGTGTGAGTGCTTCAAATTGGGCCCAGGCACGGTTCAATTGGCCGGCCCTGGCCCGGTTGGAAGAGGTGTGCCAGAGCATGGTTCAGTTGGGCTTTGGCGCAATACGCTTGTAGTGTGAGTGCAAAGCGCGCCTGAGCCAGAAACGATGTCACTTTTAAGGGACTGTTTCACATATATTTTTTAATCATTCTTACTTTTCAATCAACGAAAACTGTCATAGTTAATCAAAGATGCAAACCTCCCGCTGCATGTCAGCTGCACCTTCAGCAAACCTCCTAATACATGCAGCACGTAAAAAGAGGTGGATCTGTTCAGCAAAATACTTGACTGTGTGTCACTGCAAGCCAAACAACAAAAACAATATAACTAATGCAATCTCCACTGTGCTGAGCGAGAGTGCTTCTCTTCCTGTTGACTGAACAGTTGCATCATCGATGACGTAAGCGTGCTCAGGTTTGGAAGGCAAAATGCAGTGTGAGTGCAGGCCGTTGGGGGAGAGAGGAGGGGGTACAAGCGTGCTTCAGTACGGTTTAAGGCAACTGTACCTAGTGTAAGTACACCCTCAGTTGGCTGGCCCTGGCCCAGTTGGAAGAGGTGCTAGAGTGTGGTTCGGTAGGGTGTTAGCACGGTACGCTTGTAGTGTGAGTGCCTGAGCACAAAACTAAATACACAACTTCACTTTTAAGGGACTATTTCATATGGATTTTTTTATCATTCCTACTTTTCAATGAACGCAAACTGTCGTAGTTTATTAAATATGCTAATTTATTTTGCAATTTTAATCACTGTGTGTCAAACGACTTAAAACAAAACAATATAATTAATGCAATATCCATTGTACAGAGCGAGCTTCTTTTTTCGTCTGTTAAACTTAACAGTCGCATTATTGATGGCATAAGCATGCTCAGGCTTGGAAGGCAAAAAAATGCAATGTGAGTGCGGGTCGAGAGGGAAAAAGGAGGGGGGACAATCGCACCTGAGCACAGTTTAAACCACTAGTGCACATGCCAATTTTGCCATCTGCGGAAAACTAAACATCATAAAAATGCAACACAAGAACAATCTCAACATACAAACTAAACATACAACATTTGACAAACTATTCCCACACCTGTTATGTATGTTCATGCAACATTTTATCTACGCTAAGGATGACAATGCAGGAATCCCTAAAACACTGGGAACCTGTGGACCGACAAACATTAGTATTCTGACATGCAAACAAACCCGTAGTTGACGTGACAGAAAAGAAACAAAAAAAACAAAAAACAAATCTGAACTCAAATGCGCGCTTGGGAAAGGGGTATTGGGTCCATTCCTTAACACACTTACTCAGTGTCTTTGCTCCGTACCCGTCCTCCCCTATTCCAGAGATGTCCTACAGATGTACGCCGATCAGGGGGGCGAAGAAAGAGAGAGAATGAAAGAGGATGGGAGACAGAGAGACAGAGCAAGAGAGAGATAGAGACAGAAAGAGAGACAGTAAGGTTTTTGGTGGGATGAGAAGAAGGAGGGCAAGGGCTTCCTGGAGCTACCTAAACACACCTAAACCTTTCCCCTACCCCGAAGATATATGTGTGGTGTCATGTACCTGTGTGTCAGGGTGCATGTGCAATTCTGGCTACTTACGTTCCGAGTCACTGCCGTCTTGCTCATCGGCGTCCTTGTTCTTGTAGAAAGGGAACTTGCGTGAAAAGATGAAGTTCTTTCTACGTTTTTCACTGAATGACTGTGCGGAAAGAGAGCATGGTGCAAACAGGGGGCTCTAAACGCTGTCACAATCATGCTGACAAAAACACAACGACCGGTGCTGGACATCAGGGACAGCAGGCAAACATCCAAGTGTCGTGTTTTGTTTGCACTGGCAGGATGCTTCAATATTCAGTGAGCAATTCGCTCATTTTTCCGTACTAGTTATGTTATTTTTTTTTTGGCGTGAGCTAAAAGCACTTGGATGATCCTGAATCATGGTCTTTTGTGCCGTGTCTGTCTGTCCATCACGTCTCAGCACCTGAGCTGTTTTCAGACAGCTCGAATGTATTCAAATTAAAACATGATCAACAGGAATGAACATAGAAGGGTGATAAACAATGATGGCCAACTGAAGCTGGTTTAGTGCCATGCAGAGGCAAATGGGGAAATAAAATACTAACTCGTATTTTACTAAATAACAAGCATGCGGGACAGTCCTGGCTGGGTGACATGCTGTCCAAGGGGGCGATACCTGTGGTATTTCTATGTAGTATTATGATATTAGGGGTTGAAATGGTAATAAGATGCAAAGAAAAATAAACTAAGTAACATAAATGTGCTTGGGTGATTTAAATGGAATTTTCTAGCTAACCAAAGCTCAATATGCTGATTTTGCTGATCAATTATGATCTATAATGCAATGATGAACACTGTCAACAAAATGTCAAGATCATCTTTCACCCCAATAACAATAACAATAAAAATGAAATACAATTTTATGAGTAAAAGTCTTTTTTAAGGGATTTATTGCGATTACCAGATCTTTTTAAGAAAACAGCAAGTAAGAATAATTTCCAAAGTACTGTAACCTGCACTTCTATCTTTTAGTATCTATCTTTTAAGCCCCTACAAAGAAATGTGTTCTTATAATAAGTGGACATGGCAACACTCTGTCAATGATGGTTTAATTAAAATTACATACTGTAGCAGGGCTTTGGTAATCACAAAGCAATTTCAGGTGTGAGCAGAGTAACATTCATTCATTCATTTTCTTTTTGGCTTAGTCCCTTTAATAATCAGGGGTCGCCACTGCGGAACCCAACACTGCGAAACACCCATACACTCTTGCATTCACACACATACACTACAGCCAATTTAGCTTATTCAATTCACCTATACTGTATGTCTTTGGATTGTGGGAGAAATCCGAGCACCCCGAGGAAACCCACACAAACACGGGGAGAACATGCAAACTCCACACAGAAATGCCAACTGACCCAGTTGGGGCTTGAACCAGAGACATTCTTGCTGTGAGGCAATTGTGCTACCCACTGTGCCACGGTGACGCCCAGCAGTTTTACAATACAAACACCAACTTTTAAATTTTGCTGAACATGTAAAAATGTGCTGCACATTTATTTTCGCAATAACAAAATAAGCAAGTAAAAGAACAGCAGTGAGAAAACTAATTATGAAAGCATCTGATAATAGCAATAATGCACGCACAAGTTCTACAATTTGGCAGATTTATGGTATTAAACCATAAAAAGCTGCCACAATGTTGCTTTCAGTTAGAATTAAAAGGATAGTTTGCCCAACACTGAAAATTCTGTCATAATTTACTCACCCTTCACTTATCACAAACCTGATTGAAATTTTTCCTTTCCATTAAACACAAAATACGTTTTTTGGAAACGTCTTGGAAATCTGTAACCTTTGACTTCCTACTATGTAAGTTAATGGTTATAGGTGTCCTACATTTTTCAAAATATCTTCTTTTGTGTTTAACAGAAAAAAAATTAACTCATATAGCTGTGGAAGACCTGAGGGTAAGTAAATTTACATTTTTGGGCAAATTATCCCTTTTAATTTCTACTAATCTTGTCAGTTGTTTTATTCATAACTTTGAACTAATGTACACTCACCAGCCACTTTATTAGGTACACCAGTTGAACCTGTCCAACTGCTCGGTAAAGCAAATTTCTGATCAGTCAATCACATGGCAGCACCTCAATGCATTTAGGCATGTAGACATGGTCAAGACAATCTGCTGCAGTTCAAACCGAGCATCAGAATGGGGAAGAAAGGGGATTTAAGTTACTTTGAACATGACATGGTTGTTTGATGCCAGAAGGGCTGGTCTGAGTATTTCAGAAAGTTGATCTACTAGGATTTTCACGTACAACCATCTTAAGGGTTTACAGAGAATGGTCTAAAAAAGTGAAAATATCCAGTAAGCGGCAGTTCTGTAGGCACAAATGCCTTGTTGATGCCAGAGGTCAGAGGAGAACGGCCAGACCGAGGTTCGAGCTGATAGAAAGACAACAGTAACTCAAATAACTACTTGATACAACTGAGGTACTGTATGCATCTCTGAAAGCACAACATGTTGACCCTTGAGGCAGATGGGCTACAGCAGCAGAAGACCACAATGGGTGCCACTTCTGTCAGCTAAAAACAGAAAACTGAGGCTACAATTCGCACAGGATCACCAAAATTGGACAATAAAAGATTGGAAAAACGTTTCCTAGTCTGATGAGTCTCGATTTCTGCTGTGACATTCGGATGGTAGGGTCAGAATTTGGCGTTAAAAACATAAAAGCACGGATCCACCCTGCCTTGTATTAATGGTTCAGGCTGGTGGTGGTGGTGTAAGGGTGTTGGGGATATTTTCTTGGCACACTTTGGGCCCATTAGTACCAATTGAGCATCGTGTCAACGCCTCAACCTACCTGAGTTTTGTTGCTGACCATGTCCATCCTTTTATGACCACAGTGTACCCGTCTTCTGATGGCTACTTCCGGCACGGTAATGCGCCATGTCATAAAGCGCCAATCATCTCAGACTGGTTTCTTGAACATGACAATGTCACTGTAATCAAATGGCCTCCACAGTCACCAGATCTGGGATGCGGTGAAACGGGAGATTCGCTTCATGGATGTGCAGCCTACAAATCTGCAGCAACTGCGTGATGCTGTCATGTCAATATGGACCAAAATCTCTGAGGAATATTTTCAGTACCTTGTTGAATCTATGCCATGAAGGATTAAGGCAGTTCTGAATGGGGGTCAAACCTGGTACTAGTAAGGTGTACCTAATAAAATGGCCAGTGAGCATATATAATCGCTCAAAACATTTCTTATCATGATTTGTAACGGCTCTAAAAAAGACTCAATATTTTTTAAGCCTGCATAATTTAATGCATTTTTTTTGGCATTCTCCTGAACATAGGGTGAAATACAACCCAGACATTTCTTAACAAGGTTCACAAATAAACATTTGGCAGTAAATATGCTTTTGTGTGTATTTTGTGTGTTTTGCTCATTTTAATTCATATGCAGTGTACAAATGAAATTAACCGCACCCCTACTAGCGATTAAAACAAATACTCATAACTTTCATGACACTAATCCTCTCTACCATAAGCCTTAAAAACAATTCCGATTAATGCCTTTTCAATCAACACTATAAACCCTAAACCTGAAATGATACATACACAAGTTGGTGCATTTGAACACAAAGACAACAAAAGCACACAACAAAATCCTTAAGTAATCCATCAGTGCCAACACCCCCACTCCTCTCCGTCTTCAAAAGACAGAGACAGAGGGGGAAAAAAGACGAAGTCAGAAACAAGAAAGAAAGGGAAATTTGCAGTCCTGCCTGCGATGTTGCTATGGATACAACTGGGAATCATGAGGCTAAAAAAAAAAAAAGAAAAATCTGCGCTGCGGTTTTGTGCCCAACTAAAAATACATCCTGCATGCTTTAGTATTATCTGCTTCATTTCTGAAATACGCACACACACAGAAGGTAATATTTGCAACAGGTGACCTTACTGATCTCATAAAACGCATTATGAGATACGTCTATGTGTAAATATAATATAAGTGCGACTTGTGCTGCAGTAACGATGCTGCTGAAAGTGAGTTGTCACACTGCGGCAGAAGGACAGAAGGAGTCTCACACACACACACACTTTTATTCTGATTGACTGACTCAATGACCCACCAGCGCATCCTGAAATGGGAAAGTAAATTCAAGATGACGGGGCACGACAGGAGCTAAAGCGGATAAAGAGACAGACAGATATTAAACTGGATGAGTGAAGAGACGCCGCAACCTGGGCTGCTGCTGAACTTGGTCTAAACTGTCATTAAATCATCAGGCACTTCCAGAAAACTGGGGCGAAGGTAATCTGGGATGTTGGCACTGATCAAATCAAGCGGACCACTCGACAAATCGAACACTTACCCCTTTAGAATCCAGGCTGCCGGGTTTTGCGTTGAATTTAACCGTCTTCAGACGAGCTCGCTCTTTTCTTTCCACCCTGAAACAAAAATGGAAACAAAGTCGCAAGTGCACTCAGTGGCGGTTCTAGTTTAAATGGCAAAACCACCCCAAACCTACCCCCTCCCCATCCTCCAAGAAATAGAAATAAAAAAGACACTATATGGTTGTATATTTTAAATATTTCAAAATATTTATTGAATATATACGTTTAAAATAATTATTGTAAATACATTTAAATATATTTATTTTCATTAAATATAACAATTTGTGTATTATTATTATTATACAATTATTATTCTAAATAAATAACAGAAATCAATCCTAAATGTAACTGAAAAACAACGTAAAGACACAACTGGAGTAATATTCTAAGACTTTTGCATGAATATTAATTATGACAGTTTTATAGAATACAAAAAATATATGTTTTATAGAATTATCTGTTGTCTTAGACCCGACTCATGGCCAAAAATTAATGTTATGAAGTCTTAGTAGTTACCTCCTTGACTCATTATCCCTCCTTTCTGCTTCAAAGTTATGCAAAGTCAAAGTAACATCATCGTCATACAGTATAAACTTTAGTTTTGTCGACTTGCATGTCGACGCATATAGGCGTGCATGTACAGTAAACAACCGGGATCAGGAGCAGCATGGCTTTCTATCCACATGCGTTAATTTGTTTTCACCAGCGTTGTTTAGGTTGCACATAAAGAATAACAAACTTGTGTGTGTGCAAAAGACGCCAAATGTGAATAGTCCCTAACGCCTTTATTCTGGGATAACCACTAAATCTTATCTCAAAGCTTTTACTGGGGAACTTTTTTTGCACCGTCTCCCCATGCCGCCCCTAGCAAGATGCCGCCCATATGGTCCATGCCTAAATCCGCCACTGAGTGCACTTTTATTGCCTTGATATGATTTTTACAAACATATAATTGTGAATAAGCTTAATTGTGATTGTTAATGTTAATAAATGTTTATTGAGCACCAAATTTGCATATTAAAATGATTTCTGAAGGATCGTGTGACAGAACACTGGAATAAATCAGTTAATTGATCTTGAAATGCGTGCAAAAATAACAGTATAAATAGAATTTTATAATATTACAGCTTTCTTTACGTTTGATTAAGCAAATGGTAAAAAAAAAACTTTACAGATCCTAAACTTATATCTGAATATAACATAAAAAATTCTCATAATTTAGTTTTAAATAAGCCTTTTGCATTTAGTTTCTCAATTCAAACATACATTAGCTGCCAATTGTTAGTCTGCATGTTAATACAAGTTTAGAAGTGATAAGCAAAAATATATGCTAATTATTAGAATAGTTAATACATTTTTGCTGCTATGAAGTCTTTTCACATAGGAAGAGCAGGAAAAATACAGATTTTCTTTGTACGTTCTCTTTAAAGATCCAAATTAAATATAGGGCAGTAGGGTAACGATTAGCACAAGGCTGTCACTTGTTAATTCAGTGCAATTAATTATAAAACAAAACATAATATAATAAAATATTAACTTGACACAAAAAAGGTTGCACTCATGTCTTTTTTCTAATTAATTAATAGTGCTGCTCTAACTAAATACTCATACATGCAATTCATTAATGATAAACTGCTTTTTTTTACAGTTTCACAAGCTGCGTCTCAAATGGCACACTATACACTATGCACTTATGCTCTATGTACTTATGCACTTGCACACTCAAAAGCATAGTATATGAATGTATTTTTTTTTTACAAAGTGGAAATTCAAACTGTTTCCTGATGACGTTTGACAGTTGTCAAATTAGTGAAATAAATAACCAAACTACCCAATAATACCTGCCATGAGTATAACCGCATGCACCATTGGAAGGCGCTATAATCATTCTTGTAGGAGAATTTTTCTTTCACAATCCAAAATAAAATAGTTCGACATCAGCTGCCGATAGCTACGTAGGGATCTGCGAATATGCGGACATTTTTTGCTATTTCTGCAGAGAATTTTGTCAAAAATCTTCGGATTTATGCGGAATGATTTTAGAAGTATCATAACTAACAACTTAATATATGAAATAAAAATAATACCTTTTTAACATTTAATTAATGTTTACAATGCAAATCCAATGAGATCCACTTATTTTGTAAACAAAACAAGTCTCTCATATAATACATGTACTAAAAGACAGAAAATATGACTTTACAAACTGTGTTGTAAATAAATCATTTGAACATTTTAATATTACTGTTATTATATCACAATAATATTGGTGAAAATGAATTTAAGAACTGAATAAATATAAATTTACACACATTTACATAAGTAAATACATGGACTCAATGATGGGCTAAAAATGATGGGTCCAACATTACACACTTCATTTTAATGGTTGAATAAGTGCATCATCCAGGTATTTAAAGTGCACTTATTAGTTTAAGGATAAAAATAATATTTCACTGTGAACACACTGCTTACACTATTTATACTACCAAATGGCATAGAATAGTGCATACAGTGCATCCGGAAAGTATTCATAGTGCTTCACATTTTCCACATTTTTTATGTATTCCAAAATGAATTAAATTAATTTATTTCCTCAAAATTCTACACACAATACCCCATAATGACAATGTGAAAAAATATTTTTTGAAATTGTTGCAAATTTATTAAAAATAAAAAACCTGAAAAAATCACATGTACGTAAGTATTCACAGCCTTTGCTCAATACTTTGTTGATGCACCTTTGGCAGCAATTACAGCCTCAAGTCTTTTTGAATATGATGCCACAAGCTTGGCACACCTGTCTTTAGGATTCTTTGCCCATTCCTCTTTGCAGAACCTCTCAAGCTTTATCAGGTTGGATGGGAAGCGATGGTGTACAGCCATTTTCAGATCTTTCCAGAGATGTTCAATAGGATTTAGGTCTGGGCTTTGGCTGGGCTACTCAAGGACATTCACAGAGTTGTTGTGAAACCACTCCATTGATATTTTGGTGGTGTGCTTTGGGTGATTGTCCTGCTGGAAGATGAACTGTCACCCCAGTCTGATGTCAAGAGCACTTTGAAGCAGGTTTTCATTCAGGATGTCTCTGTACTGTTGCATTCATCTTTCCCACTATCCTGACTACTCTTCCAGTTCCTGCTGCTGAAAAACATCCCCACAGCAAGATGCTGCCACCACCATGCTTCACTGTAGGGATGGTATTAGCCTGGTGATGAGCGGTGCCTGGTTTTCTCCAAACGTAATGCATGGCATTCACTCCAAAGAGTTCAGTTTTAGTGTCATCAGACAAGAAAATTTTGTTGCTTATGGTCTGAGCCATACAGGCCTGCTCTACCATACAGGCCAGATTGGTGGATTGCTGCACATATGGTTTTCCTTCTGTAAGGCTCTCCTCTTTCCACAGAAGAATGCTGGAGCTCAGACAGAGTGACCCTCGGTTTATTGATCACCTCACTGACTAAGGCCCTTCTTCCCCGATCACTCAGCTTAGATGGCTGGCCAGCTCTAGAAAGAGTCCTGGTGGTTCCAAACATTTTTCACTTATGGATGATGGAGGGCATTGTGCTCATTGGAACTTTCAGAGCAGCAGAAACCTTCCCTAGCCTTGTGCCTCAAGACAATCCTGTCTCGAAGGTCTACAGACAATTCCTTTGTCTTCATGCTTGGTTTGTGCCTTGAAATGCACTGTCAACCCTGGGACCTTGTATAGACAGGTGTATGCCTTTTCAAATCATGTCCAATCAACTGGATTTACCACAAATAAGCTGCTGAAACATCTCAAGAATGATCAGTGAAAACCTGAGCTCAATTTAAAGCTTCACGGCAAAGGCTGTGAATACTTATGTACATGTGATTTTTCAGTTTTTTTTATTTTTAAAAAATTTGCAACAATAAAAAAAATATTTTTTCACATTGTCATTATGGGGTGTTGTGTGTAGAATTCTGAAGAAATAAATGGATTTAATACATTTTGAAATAAGGCTGTAAAATAAAAAATAAAAATTGGAAAAAGTGAAGCGCTATGAATACTTTCCGGATGCACTGTATGCGATTTGGGACTCACCTACAGTCTAAATTATTAGCCCTCCTCATTTTTTTTTTCAAATATTTCCCCTGTTAAAGAGACAAAATAATTTTTTACAGTATTTCCTATATATATATTTTTTTTCTTTCTGAGAAAGTCTTATTTCTTGTAGTTTAGCTAATAAAAAAAAATATTTTAAGATTAACATTATTAACCCCCTTAAGAAACATTTGTTTTTGATTGTGTAGAACAAACCACTGTTATACAACAAACTTGCCTAAATATCCTAACTTGCTTTAGGATACTAATCTAACTAACTAATCATTAGTTAACACGATAACCTAGTTAAGACTTTTTTTATTTAATTGCACTTTAAGCTGAATATTATTATATTGTAAAATAGCTAGAAAAATTATATAATTTTAAATTCAAAACTAATAATATTGACTTTAACTGTATATACATATATACACTGTAAAAAATGCTGGGTTCCACACTATTGCTTAATGTTGTCGTAACACAAATCGATTAAGTTAACTTAATTACAAATTTAAGTGTATTGAACATAAAACAAATATTTTGTCCCCAAAAAACTCAATAATTGTGCTGATATGGGTCATTTTAAATACATAGTTTGGACAAGCAGCCATTTTTTTGACTGTATAATATACATTGTAAAAAATCTGGGTTTCACACAATTCCTTCAAGAAAAACCCTCAAGAATTGTGTTGATTCAACTAATTTTAAATAAGTTTGATCAAGCAGCTAAAATATTTTTTTGTGTGTATCACTATATATCACTCAATATCATTACCTTTTTTAATTCGATTTTAAATATCATGCTCTAATTAATTCCAGTTTTGGTTGAAGATTTCAGATGATGCCAAATACAAGTTGACACTTTGTACAAATGTTATCCTTGAAGCACTTAATAAATAGCAAAATGTGGTAATAAATTCTGAACCTTACCTCCTCTTGCTGGGAATGACGCCCATCTCCTCGCTGTCCCCCTCAGCCGTCACTCTCCTGGCCTGCCACCATTCATCATCAGACGCATTGATGACGTGAAGGATGTCTCCATACCGGAAACTGAGACCCTGACTGGGCAGACCACTGTCCTTCGCTCGCTCATAGTCAAAAAGAGCTCTGCGGAAACACACACACACACACACACACACGCGCACACACACACACACAAACACATTCACATACTGTCAGATTTACAGAGCCGACACATTCAGGCGTCTGTCACTAAAGCAGTCTTGAAATGGCAGTAATGGCTGACTAGTCTGGATATTGCATGCGTGAAATGTGCAGATACGGCTGTGAGAGGCACAGTAAGTGCTACTCGCCATGGTCAGCAAATATTACAGAGTCACATAATAACTGTGGCATAATAGGGATGTGATTTAAACGATAACCGAATGCTACGTTCCATTGCTGTGTGAATCTATACTGTACACTGCCATTAGTTTATTTGCACATTCTGGAAGAACTTGTATCATGTTTTTATGCAGAAGGTTTCATATTATTTAAACATTTTGAGGGGTGTGAGTGCAGCAGCATTCTCAGTCTTAATAAAATGGTGTATATAAAGGATTTAGAACTTTTTAGGCACTTTCACCACACTAGACGCAATTCCACTGTCTGGCCAGTGCGAGCCAGGGCTTTTAACCGGGTCAGACTATGCTAATAACCCGAGAGCTTGAGCAGTGAGGCCAAAATCATGTCACGTTTCCACTGTAGGACTAGTAGCTCGCAGTGCGGCACACAAACCCTGCCCCCAAATCAATTTAAGCTCTAAACCGACGTGTCAAATTTAGTTCCTGGAGGGCCAGTGCTCTACACAGTTTACTGTAGTTCCAACCCTGCTTCAGTACACTTACCTCTAGGTTTCAAACAAACCTAAAGGACTGGATTGGAACTAAACTGTGCAGAACTGCGGCCCTCCAGGAACTGAATTTGACACCTGTGCTCTAAACTATGAGTAAAATTAACAAAAAACAAACAAACAAACAAACAAACAAACAAACAAACAAACAAACAAACAAACAAACAAACAACAACAAATTTACTAATCACTTTAAAAGTATACTCACTTTTAAAAAAAAGTCAACTAATTGTTTCAAAAGCAACAGAATTACTAACTTTTCAAGTATGTCAACTAATCACTTAATGAGTAAAATGGCATTAAAAGCACCAGATTTCCTTAATAAAAAAAAGAAAATTTATTACTTTAAAAGCAACATGTTTATTCACCATTTTAAGTAGTCAACTAATCACTTTAAAAGCAATGGTTTTAGACAGTTGCGACAATTAATTGCTTTAACCAAAATGAGTTTACTCACTTTTTTTAATCGCTACAGTACTGTGGCAATGCCAGGTTTACATTGCCACCCTTACAGTACATACATTGCAATATTGGACGAGTATTAGAGATCGAGGTCAGGTTATCTGAATAGATTGGCATAAACAGTCGTAGCACAAATAATACAAGAAACAAAAACAAAGATAAAAGAAAAAATATATACGTAACCTTTACATTTTTTTTGTGTGACTAATTTTTTATTGGGTACACAATGGCTCAGTGGTTAGCACTGTCGCCTCACTGCAAGAAGTTTGCTGGGTTAGCTGGCGTTTCTGTGTGGAGTTTGCCTGTTCTCCCTGTGTTTGCGTGGGTTTCCTCTGGGTGCTCCGGTCCAAAGACATGCAGTATAGGTGTATTAAATAAGCTAAATTGGCCGTGAGAGAATGCAAGAGTGTATGGGGGTTTCTCAGTACTGGGATGCGGCTGGAAAGACATCCGCTGCATAAAACATATGCTGGATAAGTTGGCGGTTTATTCCACTGTGTCGACACCTGATTAATAAAGGGACTAAGCCGAAGAAAAATAATGAATGAAAGTTTTTATTTATGCGTAATAAGTTAATATTTTATTCAACAAAGACTCTATAGATTGATCAATACCAACAGTCAAGATTTATGTTGACAGTCAATATTTATGTTACAAAACATTTTATTAAACAAGCGCTGATATTTTCATTCATTCATTCATTTTTTTTTCGGCTTAGTCCCTTTATTAATCTGGGGTCGCCACAGCAGAATGAACCGCCAACTTTTCCAGCATATGTTTTACGCAGCGGATGCCCTTCCAGCTGCAACCCATCACTGGGAAACATCCACCCACACTTATTCACACTCATACATTACAGATAATCAGCTTACCCAATTCACCTATAGCACATGTGTTTGAACTTGTAGGGGAAACGGGAGCACCTGGAAGAAACCTACACAAACAAAAGGAGAACATGCAAACACAGAAATGCCAATGATCCAGCCGAGGCTTGAACCAGCGACCTTCTTGCTGTGAGGTGATTGTGCTACCCACTGCGCCACCATGATTCCCTATGCTGCTGTTTTGAAGTTTGTAAATCTCAAATAATCCTGGAAAATAGGATTAATGATGGTTTTCAAAAAAATGTGGAGAAGAAAAATGTCCCATATATAAAAAAGAAAAAAAATATCTAAAATATCAGAGATACAAATAAGCACATACAAATATTTATAATTTCAGACTAACAAGGATCCCTTGACACTAGGGCTGGGCCATATTAGAAAAATGCAATCTCGATTAATTATTTTCCATATTGAACAATAACGATATATATTTCAATATCAGTTGTTAATGCCTCCAGATTTAAGAGTATTACAACAATGACTGAAGCCACAAAAATGAGAGGGTCCATTAAAAAGCATAACCTATTTCCGGTGGCCAAAAATTTGGTGCATTTCTAATACCAACACATTTCTCGATTCCCATTGTTGCACATCTCTGCTGTGTGATTGGCTCTTAGTAATATAGAGTAAAAAAGTTCAGAGCTTATCGTTGTTATCAACATAAATTTAGGCCTAATCCCAATTCTACCCCTTAGCTCTTCCCCTTACCCCTACCCCTCGTTTTGCGCGTTCACGCCAAAGGGTAGGGGTGTCCCAATTCTCTATAGCTTGAAGGCGTAGGGCTAAGGGGAAGAGGTGAATAGCCCTTCGAATGAAGATTTTTCAGGACCACACTCAAAACAAAGGGGTAAGAAAAAGAGATCCACAAATTAGTAATTTTTGTCATTATTACGAATTTTTACAACAAACAAACACGTTTTAATATATTCATAACCGCGTTCATGTTTTACCATCATGTTTTTTTAAAACAACGCTACAATAAAAAACACTAAATTTCGCAATCTATAATGCCTAATAATAACTCCTGTATAGCAGTCCCACAACATTCTGTCACTTGATGACACTTGAACACCCTGTCAGAAAAGTCTAGTGACTGGGAATGAGCTTTTTACAGTGTCTGCTATAATGTTAGTGTTGTTTTCGTGTGTTTACAGATGAATATGGCCACGGTGTAAATACACAGTACAGTTACGATCTTACTGCCACATTAGATCGTTATGTTAACATAATATATGACTTCAGTGGTTTCCTGAAGATAAATACCAAATAAATAACACAACTGGAATAACTACAGCAGTCGCGATCGTCTGTTCTCATGTGAAGCAAGAGATTGCGATGACGTATGATGACTTGTGCAGGTGTTGTAGTGCTGTCCCAATTCTTAAGGGTAAATATTGAAGCCCTTCCCCTTAACCCTCGGTTGTAAGGGCCAAGGGGAAGGGGTAGGGGTACAAAAATAGAATTGGGATTGGGCCAAAATCACAATTTGATATAATATAATTTATCAACCCAGCCCTACTTGACACTAATTCAAAACTAAATAAATGACAACAACAAAGCAATCTTCTACTTTTTCCTTTTCATTATTTTAATCAAATGAACAGATCACAACAGGAAGTGTGTGAACCTCAAAACATTTAAATATATTATACAACACATTTCCCATCGTTTTGACTGTGAAATCCTGGCTCAAGATGGAAAACCTCCACTGAGAGAGAGGCACAGATCAAAAACGTGAAGCTCTTTGGAAGACAGTCACAGTTTACAACAGTTTTACAAACACTCTCCTGTCGTCTGAATCATTGAAGAAAGCTCTCATTCATCCTCTTATAGATGAACACTAACCACAGAAATAGACGCCGCTTCACAAATAACACTCATTCATTTGCTCATCCTTACGAAGTGACACAAACACAGGCACTTTATTTAAAGAGCGGATTTTACACTGATCGTCCAGGCTCAATAACAGCAGGACCAACTGAAAAGACACTACAGGCAAAAACGCACTTGTCAATTTAGCCTATTTGGTCTTCTCATTAAGTATTTTCCTAGATTAATCCAAATGAAAAACACACCTTAACATGTTTCTTTTGTAGCATTTTGTAATTTTTAACTTTCTTAAATTTGAGTTATTCATATTTCCAAGGGCCTTTTTCCTCAATAGTTTTCTATTTAATTTTTTCTCCTGTGTTGAGCCTTAAATGTCTACTTCAGCAGCACTTAAACCTCACAGTTTTATTAATATCTATTGTCATATTTTTTCTTCTTCTATGGGTTATCTTAATACATAATTTGGCAACATTTTGTTCTACAAAAGTTATGGAGGGATCCTTTGAAAAACACCAAAACACAAAAACAAAACAAGAATTTTGTATCTAATTTAATCCAGTGGTCAGATTTTTAAGAAAGAAATGTATGCAAATTAGTGCCTTTTTAATAAAACAAGCTTATTTGTATATTCAAATATAACATTTTATCATAACTGCTCATTCAAAGAAATGTTTGCAATTCTTAATGTAATCAATAAGCTGGGGAAATATTGTTAGAAATATATATATATATATATTCACATGCAGCTTCTTGCATTACAACCGAGATATCTTGAGGTGTGAAATGTGTCTGATTTACAAACCAGTACGCACTCCAAAAAAAAGTACTTTCATCAAGTCAATATTCAATGCTTCTCATTTAACGCCACACTTTTTTGCTTATCTGCCTCCAGCAGGGCAGTGTGTATGATCAAACAGTGAGACACTATAAAAGAAAGCACTATAGTTTAGACAGACAGGCTGACAGAGTGCCCTAAAAGCCTGCTCTACTGAGTACACAATAGCAGAGATAACCACAATAATGGCCATTAAACGTGTTTCTCCAGGTGCATTTAGTCACTGCAAGCTTAGCAGGAGTGCTTTAACACAGAGCTGCGATAAGCAGAATCAGAGTCAGCAGTTCACATTTATTTGTTGTCTACACCACTTCTTAGTCAGTTTGGGTCAATGAGAACGAAGGTGAAAGCCAAGTAACCCTGAAATCTTTAACTAAAACTACTTAGCAGTACTCATAACACCATGACCGTACTACACACGACACGGTACCGCAACATGCAATACAAGATATCAAAATGTTTTTATCTGTGATGGCGATGTGCAAAATTCCGATTTTAGAAATGCAAATTACCTTGAGAACATAAGCAAGAATATTACAGCGACATCGTGCCATAACAACAGCATATACTACAATGACAAAGATCACCTTAGGTTATTCAGTGTTCAGTGATCACCTTTATTCAGTGGTAAATGCTACCGATATGAGTTTAAAGCACGCATGAAATCAAAACTAACCATATTGATTTTGTTAGCTCACATTGCTAGTTTTGTGGCAAATAATTCATCTGCGCATGTCATTAAGAAAAAAAAGTTTGACATTGTAATATAAAATTAAAACCTTAAAATGCACTTCCTGTTTGATTTCAGTTAAATTCTCAGATTACGTCAGTCTGAGGTATTGTTAGAGAGGCTTGGTTAAGTATGTTAGCCATGCCCCTCCAACTGTCAGTTTTGACAGTGACGACGAGGTCTCTGTTAGGTTGTAATAACTCTAAGAACTCGTTCTTTCTGAATAAAATGTCTACTTTACTACATCCAGTCAGCTTGCAGTAGAAAAAAACAAGCCACGCCCACTGTTTTCTCATTTAATATTCCTTTTTTCTAGGAACTGTCACAATATGAAACAAAAAAAAGGTTGCAGTGGTTCTTGCGGACTTTAAATACAATTTTACGTGACATTTATTGACATACTACTGAAAGCAGTAGCAGATAGTTCACTTCAGATCTTGAAAATAAAATAACTAGCAGACGGTTTGAACTGCAAACCAACAACAGTCACTCAGTAGCCTATTAATGATGTTAAAAAGTAGTAATATGTATTCGTTGCCTGTCGTTGGGAGTGTAGTGGCTGGTGTTTAAATGTTTCTGTCATGTCACATCGCTATTGGTGCAGACAAATTGCTTGTCGCTGGAAAAATATGTTTAGAAAAATGTGTTTCAAAACTGTTAGTTTGCTATCTTTAAGATAATGTAATACAGGTAGTTGTGTTATTAGTTTAAATTTGTTCATATATAAACATTTTGCATTTGGATTTTAGTATTTTTCATTGTTAAATAGTTTAATAAAAATAATAATAATTTTAAGTTGTTATCATTTTTGACCCATATATTTACATGTTTACGTTTACGTACAAAACTTAATACATTAATGTAAACAACTCAAATTTGAAATGTTTAACTTTTTTTTTCTTCACATGAATGTAGGTGGAGCTAAATATATCTTTTGGCACGGTTGCTCATCGCAGCTCTTTGATTGGTGGAATGGGTAATGTAGTTTTTCTGTACAAATAATAACAAAATAACACTTGTTATTTAAAAAAAGTGACAAATTTATGCAAACAGCTTATATAAATATATACAATTGATTATTAAAATAAAATAAATAATAATATTTATAAAATTATATTATAAAATAAATAAATATAATAAAGCAATAGTTTGATGGCAATTTGCTTGAATGTCCTCATTAACCTCGGATTCATTACACTTCAAAAAACCCACGGGAACACAAGCCTAGGAGGAAAAAAGCACATGTTCCTGCTCATTGGCCAACTAAGACACTGAGGTTGTTATAGAAACTGCAGCTATGTACAGTGCAGATAAATACTATTTGATCTGCTTGCATGCTGCATCTTCTCAGCCCATTACAGTCAATTCATTTCTCCATGGCGTTATTACAGAAGCGATGCTTTTCAAGACAAAAATGCACATTTTTATTGGACACAGACTGAGTAATGAGCTCTCCCCTCTGCGGACATTATGAGTGCCTATGATGATAAATGCAACATTTTTTTTTGTCTGTAATGCTTTCAGCTGGAAGTAGAGATTTATGAACTACCTGACAAAACAATAGATACATTTTGTATTGCATGAGTTCTAGTTTATTGTTTTGATATACTGACGTTCAGGGCTTGACATTAACTTTTTTGATCACCAGCCACTGTGGCTAGTAGTTTTACAACCTTACTAGCCACTCACCATTTTCACTAGCCACAATTTTGTTGTTGAGAAAATATATTTTATATGCATAAATTTGACTTTGGCATGCTAAAATGACTTAATTTTCACTTTGTTTTATGTCCACATGCCTCATTCATTTCACTCTTTTTGTCTGTATGAACTTGCTTGATGTGCATGAGCAAATGGGTTGTGATTTCATAGTCACATTGCAATTCGTTTTTATTTAACAGGAATTTCAGGGCTCAACACTAAGGATTCACCAAATTTATCTCTGACCACACCAAAAGTAAATAAATAATTATTTATTAGCTACAGATGTTAAATAATGTAAAAACATGCAAAATATAGCTGCATACATGCTCTTTTTATTCAACAAAACCTTTCTTAAAAAACCCCAATTACATTTAAAAGATAATTATTGCCATGTATCTAAAACTATGCACAGTAGCCTAGTCTGTCCAGGCTAAAGGTCTCTCAGATCACTAGTTAACACATACATGGGGAGTTAATCTCCTATTAAAGCAATGTTATTGTAAAAATAATTAAACCATATTAACAAAAATAACTGTAAGCAAAAGAAAGCAGGTGAAAAACATACCGTGTGTGATAATGGAAGCGTAACACGAGTAACGTTAGGCCCATAATCTGTTCTGTTCAAAGAATAGTTAAAACAAAACCGGCAACCGCTGCTGCTTACAGAGAGACATATTTTAAAAACACCCAGAGCTTTTGGAAGCAGCGGGATTGTGGGTGCACAAGCATCACTTTTTGTCCAGTCTATTTGAAAGAGAACCGATCGCAGCAGTTGAGTTTCCAGACAAGGTTGCTTCGCGCCAGGAAATGGGAGCGCGCATGCTTTTTAACAGTCGTGCGCATTACATCACCTGTGCATGCGAGAGATATCCTCTCATTCGGTATTCACCTGCTTTCTTTTGCTCGCACGAATGCTATTTTTGTCGTCATGCTGCTTCTCGATTCTAAGGGCGTACTCACACTATGCTATTCGAACCGTGCCCAGGCCCGTTTCCCAGATAGTTTGAGAAGTGTAAGTGCTCTGAATTGCGCTCAGGCATGGTTCACTTGGCCGGGCCTGGCCCGGTTGGAAGAGGTGTGCCAGAGCGCGGTTTACTTGGGCTTTGGCGCGGTACGCTTGTGTGTGAGTGCAAAACGCGCCTCAGCCAGAAACTAAAAGCGAGACGTGACTTTTGAGGGACTATTAGATATGGATTAATTAATCATTCGTACTGTTTAATGAACGCAAAATTGTCGTAGTTCATTAAAGATTGAAACCACTTACTGCACGACAGCTGCACCTTGAGCAAACCTCCTAATTACTCCAGCATGAGGACTTTATTATTGTTTATGAGCGTCAAAAGTGGCTGATCTGTTCGGCGAAATATTTGACTGCATCATTGCATATCAAACGACTAAAACGATATAACTAAAGAAATCTCTACTGTGCTGAGTGAGAACGCTTCTTACTGAACAGCGCATTATCGATGACGTAAACCTGCCCAGGCCCGAATGTAATGTGAGTGCGGGCTGTCGGGGGAGACAAGAGGGGGTACAAGCGTGCTTTGGCCCGGTTCAAGGCAACTGTACATAGTGTGAGTACGCCCTAAGATGAGATTTGCACGCATATTGAGCCATCTTTATTGTTGAACCCTGCTTTTAAGAAAACTATAATTTAAAAATGATCTTCAACCAGCCAAAGTGGTTAGTGAGAGTGGTTGTCTAACCTGCCACAATTGAAATCTACCCGCATTTGGCAGGCTGACGGGTGTTAATGTAAAGCCCTGCTGACGTTTATATGAAGTGAATGTAATGTCTCATTTATTATAGTTTATGTAATATTCTAGTATTTATGAATATTTTGACTTGGATTCTATTTTTATACATTTATTTTGTAAGTTAGTGTTAGTGACTTTTGTATATTTGTATTATATGCAATCACAACAACATCATTACAAATCATAAAAATATATGCCTTTCATATTTGATTTGATTGTTCAAACTTTTTATTTTATTCAGTTTTAACAGTAGTCATTTCTAACGCCCCTTCTCCCAAAAGTGTGCCAGATACAGTCATATGTTTGCTAACTTTAATAAACACAAATGAATAAAATAAGCTTAAAAGAAACTTAAAAACACTATCTTAAAGGGCCATGAAACCCCCAGTCTTAGCAGGCTGTTTTCACACCTCTAGTTTGGAAAAAGTCAGGAAAAGTGGGCGTGTCCAGCTCTGTTTAGGTGGGAGTGTCGGGGGAGGAAAAGAAGGAAGGATTTGCAAAAAGTGAGTGTACGTTTGGGCATGCGCGAGGCAAAACAAACACAAACGCAGGGTAGAAAGACAGTGACGGTGTTTATATGGACATCAGTAAACAAATTATTTGCCAAATTATTATTTTGTCAACTTTAACTGCAGTTTGGCACTTTCACTTTTTATTCAGGAACATTTCCTGCATGTTGCCTCTGACAAATGACATATTGTATGCGAGGAACTGCTCATCCAATGTTTGTTACCGCACGGCGAATGAGAGAAAACAAATCCTCCTCATCTCTCGGTAACTTAGATGACTCGGTATAGCGTCAGAATGCAGTGTGTGTATAGACTATCCTGTCACAAAAGGCGGAGAAAATCCTGCACGACGGGAGTAGTTTGATCATGTTTACATTCAGAGAGCAGCATTTGCAGGGGATCTTTCAGTCTATAATTTTGTACTTTACTATTGCCGTGATATTAACATACTGTAAACTTAGTAACTAAATCGTTTTGACTATAGTATGTCTTTAAAAACTGAAAGAGCACTGCTGACGATGCAAACTAACTTTGCCATCTGAATGAACAAAGAATGATCGCACACTTAGCAAATCTGTGGAGACAGGACAGTCACTCTGGAACTGTGTCTTTTTTTAAAAGGAGACGAGCAGCAAATCTGGATTTCATCATTTCCAGATGCGAAAAGCTCTCGGGTAAAAATGTTCCTTACAAACGCATTTCTGTCGCGTGCACTGTTATCCACATGAGTCCAGCCGCGCTCTCACAGCGGGAAAATGAAAACAAAACCTTCGTTGCAGCACATTAATAAACACAGCGCACTAATAAATGCAACACTGACAACCGGTGTCTCTAAGTTCTCGTTCTTTCACTTGTTTTGGCAACACAGCGTGACGTCTCTCTGTCGTCTGAGCACTGTAACAGGTCTCCGAAGCTATCGTGCAAATTAATGAAGTTGCACGTCATACACAATAGAGCGCGCTGATTGGTTTGAACAAAGTCTTTTTCATGAATTAATGCTGCACCCTCAGAGACGTCATGATGTACTGCCAGGTACAGACAGCCAATCTCCACGCTGGATTTACACGTAAGTATCTCATGGCCGTGATGCAGCTTCAAAAATTTGTTTCAAACTGGAAGAACAAATTTGCGCAAAAACAACAAATTCTCACTTTTTAGTGCAATATATGTGTCCTAATAGTGTTTATAGCAGCGTGGGACACATATATGACTGTCAACAGCTCAAAAAATGTGTTTTGGTGTTTCGTGACCCTTTAAAGGGCACCTATAATAAAAATCATCTTTTGTAAGCTTTTTGGACAGAACTGTGTGTAGGTATAATGTGTCCACAGTCACATTGGGATGATATAAAGACAGCAAGTCTCTTTTTTTTAAATTTCCTGACGCTAAAAAAGGATGCAAATCCCTCCCATTTTGAGGCCCACAACAACATGATGTAGGAGTGCGGTTTCCCCGCCCACTGAATTGACTGACAGCTGCGTATTAACATGTCTCCGTAATAACACATATAATTATATCAACAAGACAGGATGTGCGCAAAACAACTGGAATTAAAAGATCTGTTTAGCTCATTGTGATCATCAATCATCATCATCAAATGTGATCAAGAATTTTTTAAGTTTTACCGGTTTAAAACATTTTTAAAACAGTGCATGTTTGTAATAAAGTAAGTTAATAACGGTAAAATTGCTGTAATTCATCACCACAGCTGCATGTCAGTACAATTATAAAAGATGACACTTTAATCTTGGTTTGTGGACGTTAAATCTGGTTTATTTTGTACATTAATATAACATATCCATACAGCAGTGTATATTAACATGTATCCGGTCACATTTGCCGTGCAAAAATAGTGGAAAGTTAAACACGCCCGCACACTGTGGTGTATGTGTGTAACATTGTGTGTGACAACTGAGGCCCACTCTGACAGGCATGTGGGAACGGTGGGAGGGGAGAACTAGCATTAAAGACACAGGCAACAAAAACAGCTACGTTGTGTTCAGAGCAGAAAATTCCAATATTCTTTACAGACACATTCTGGAGACACATAATACTCATCATAAATCTTGAAAAGGCGTAACATAGGTGCCCTTTAAAATAGAATAATTATACTTTCACGGTGCGTCTACCACAAATACCTTATTCAGCCTTTCCTAAGAATGACAAATATTTTCTCCACCTTCTCCAATAAACCTCCAATTTACAGATTTAATTTGATGTAAAATATTTAGTTTCAGTTATTTATAAGTATACATCAACGCACTTGATTAATATTATTTCAAATATTTTTTGTGCAATCAAATGTTTTATTGGCAACACGGCGGCTCAGTGGTTAGCACTATCACCTCACAGCAAGAAGGTCACTGGTTTAAGTCCCGGCTGGGCCAGTTGTGATTTCTATGTTTAGTTTTTATGTTCTCCTTGTGTTGCCGTAGGTTTCCTCCGGGTGCTCCGGTTTCCCCCACAGCCCAAAGACATGCACTATAGGTGAATTAAATAAACTAAATTGGCCGTAGTGTATGAGTGAGTGCATACATGTATGAGAGTGCATGGGTGTTTCCCAGTACTGGGTTGCAGCTGGAAGGGAATCCGCTGTGTAAAACAAATGCTAGAATAGTTCCAGGTTCATTCCGCTGTGGCGACCCCTGATGAATAAAGAGACTAAGCCGAAGGAAAATGCAATTGTTTTATTTAAATGAGCAAATAGTTCTGACATTTTTAGTTTTTAATTAACCTTTTTTTAAATCCCTGATTTGAGCACCTTAGTTCAGTTTCATGCAAAAATGCTAAAACCAAATGTTAAATTCACCCCAGAGTGTTTTGTCTTGTGATTTATTGTGTGGGTCTTGCAGAAGAGCTGCAGGGTTGAATCTCTGTGTAACAGCAAGAGAGAGAGACCGTACAGGTGTATGTGTGTGTGTGTGTGTGTGTGTGTGTGTGTGTAATATACAGCGGTCAGCAGAAAGAGGAACATTCATGGATGGTGAACCTCATGGACAGCATTTTCCACTACAGCAATGTCTGTAACATAATTTGTTAAGAGTGAGTGCTGCCTCAGTCTTCGGAGAGAAAATCAAACAAACAAAAAAACAAAAAAACATGAACATAGTATTTGCAAAGCAGCGAGATAAAAGCTGAAAAAACCATCAGCATGGGGGAAAAAAGAGAAAACTGCACTACATCTACAACAACTAGCAGAAAGTGTCAGAGTGCTGGCAAAGGTGCGGATAATGTCCTGCTTTTGCTTGTTACAGAGAAACGTGCCGTTTAAAAGCCCCCTGAGAGTAAAGCTGAGTGTGTAGATCAGTGGCCTCATCACAAGAAGAGCTGGACCAGTGAAATCACAGCACTCCGGCTGACATTTGCAGGAATGAATTACAAACACTGCTGCAGCTGAGGAGAACTACTTTTACATTTGCTGGAAGAAATGTGAGAGTGCTTCTTAGTGGAAAAAGTCAACATCACAATGTTAAAATGGTTACAATGTAGGCCAGTGGCTCCCAAAGTAAGGGGTCGCTTGGTGAATTCCAAAAATCAAATATACTTTATTAAACTATTAGAATGAGCATATTTTACCACCAACTAACAAAAAGAAAAAAAATAGTAGTTAAAAGTTACAGTATATACTGTAAAGATACAACAACATGCAAATAAAAATACATCAGCTTGTAAATTAGTTTCCAGTGGATTGCGACCACTGGGGTGGTTACGTTAGATTAAGTTTTATTTACATACAATGCATTTAGATAAAAGTCACGACTGAACGTGGAGGATGATCTTAGAGGGACAGTCTCACAAGTTAAACCAAAAACAAACTTGCTTTGTTCGCCCATTTCAATAAAACAAATGAATATGCGACAAATTATATGACTATTAGATTGTCGTTGCAGTCTAACAGTCATATAATTTGTATTCTTATAATCGCCTCCTAGTATTATGGCATTATGGGGATCCTGAGTCACTGGCATTGCTATTTCGAGGGTCGTGGGCTGAAAAGATTGGGAACTCCTTATACAGCCAACAGTAATACGCTCAAATTGGTTGCCAGGTCGTTACTATGCAGTGTTCTGAATGGCTGATGAGGTGTTTTGTGCAATTACTTATTGCCTTTAGTTTAAAAAAAAGAAGCCCGGACATGTCACTTCTCTTTGTTGTGGGCATGCTGCTATAGGTTTCTTAAAGTCTGTGTGTAATCAAAATTGACAATGTTAATTTATGTAGTCGACTTTGTTATTCTTTTGGTGACAATTAATATGTCCACTGAAACGAAACTGTTTGTTTAATTATATTCAATGAAATTTGGACTGTTTGCTTCTGCTTTTGTATTGGCGGCCCTTTTCTGTGAATGTAAGCACTGTATGATGGCTTCAGCCACAATATCCTTAACCACACTCCCTTACTGTGAGTTTGCTATGAGGTAATGATGCACAAAAAGAAAGCCCTGCCCCCTACTTAATATTCTGTTTCAGTTGGAAATACTTCAACATACTAAAATAAAAGTATCAGCGACATCTGGTTCATGCTGACATCAAGATGTTGTTACTGGTTGCTAGGAGATTGCTATGATGTTGCTAAGGTGCTCTGAGTGGTCAGTAAGTGGCTAATGGGTCACTGCTTATAGGCCTGAATTAATTTAAGATTACCCAAATGCTTATAAGAAAGATCAAGTAAAAAAATGTTGGTTTATGGTTGCTAAGGTGTTCTGAATGGTTGTCAGGGTGTTTGTAAAACTCAATTTTTTCATCTTAAAAATGTTGCCAAACTTCGACTTATTCAATCAATGTCTAATGTGAAAAGAAAGCCAACACAATCTCACGGCAATTCGTAACTTTAGTGGCTAATTCGTATGAATTTGTACGATCTAATTCGTACCATTTAGTACGATTTGCTCATCACCCAATGACGGTTGGGTTTAGGGGCAGGGTTGGGTGCCACGCCTCCTTTTTAAAAGCGTACATTTTCGTATGACTCGACTCGTACAAATTCGTACAAATTAGCCACTAAACTGACAAAACGTAAAATACTTACGTTTCTTCGTGAGATCAGGCTGGAAAAGCTTATTCATGCTTTCATGACCTCTCAGTTAGACTATTGTAATGCATTACTAGGCGGTTGCCCTGTTGGCCTAATTAACAAACTTCAGCTAGTTCAAAATGCAGCTGCTAGAGTGCTTTCAAGAACAAAGAAATATGACCAGATTACTCCAGTTATTTCATCATTGCATTGGCTCCCTATTAAATATTGTATAAATTAAAAAAATTTATTGACTACCTACAAAGCCCTGAACGGCTTGCTCCCCAGTATTTGAGGGAGCTCCTGGTGTATTATAGCCCCTCACGTCCACTATGCTCAATTCACTCTGGACAATTGATTATTCCCAAAATATCAAAATCAACTGTAGGTGGTAGGTCTATCTCATATCTGGCACCTAAACTCAGAAACAGCCTTCCTAGCACAGTACGGGAAGCAGACACTATCAGTTTAAAACTAGACTAATGACACATCTCTTTGCATTAGCAAACACATAAAACACAAATGCTATTGAAATCCAAATCCTCTAAATGACTGTTAGTCTGCATTATTAAAGAGCCCCTATTATGGGTTTTTGAAAATAACCTTCCATGCAGTGTGTAACAGCTCTAAGTGACTGAAATACATTATAGATCACTGCTTGTACTGTATCTCTCAGTTTAAATCTGTATGGGGCTGTTCACATATTGAGTCCAAAAGTATGTTAAAAGCTTGATGCGTGCTTCTTCATTTAGCAGTTTTAAAAGCGTTTCTGATCTGGCGATCCTCTCCTGTTTGCCTTTGCTATGACCACCATCAGGTGTTCCTCACACGTGTGGTGCGGTCAATTTTCAAAACTTTCAAAACTGTGTGGATTAATACTGATTGTGTGTTGTTGTTATTACTTGGGGTTAGGGTTAAGAGTAGAGTAATATGCTGGTGTTTAACTGCATTGCTTTATTGCATTCCTGCATTGGGCTCTCACATACTGTCTGCTACTTCATACTGTAGCCGTGGTGGGCCTTTCTCTCTGTCTTGTGCTGAACGCAGTCGACCAATCGCAACAGACTGGGTCATTGAACCAATCACCGCAGATTAGCTTCACGCTAAGGAGGGGTTTGGAAACGAATGAATCGCTAAGCAATTCAAATGGGAGTTGCTGGGATAATTCTGTAAAAATAAATGCACATTATAACACAATAAAAGTGTTTTTTGACCTTGCATGCATATTAACATGTTGTTGGAGACCACTAAAACCAAAATAGGACCCTTTTTAATGCAAAATAGTGGCTCTTTAAGGGCAACCGGACCAAAAGTAACGGCATCTGCGCTTATGTTAGTCTGTTTTTATTATTCCTGAGGTTTCCATAATCCTGGACCAGACCGTATCCTGAGCAGCTGCTGTGGTGTTCCTGGAGAAGTGGAGAGCATGAGACTGAATCCTGTAAGACCCCAGTGACAGACAAGTCTTCACATTGATCCTGAAGGACCAGCCTGTACACCAGCCGGTGACCTCTCTCACCTGCAGCTTCTCCAGGATTGACGTTTAGAGTTCTCCAGCATCCGGCGCCTAGACTGCAGCTCTGCACAAGAAGTTTGGCCAGAGAAGAAATGGTCATACCCAACTGAGCCGGGTTTTCACTTAAGATTTTTTTCCTTCACTTTCGTCAGTTGGTGAAGTTTGTTCCTCGCCGCTATCGCCACTGATTGCTTGGTTTTGGACTTGTGGAGCTGCGCATCGAATTAAATTAATCAAATTAAACCACACTGAACTGAACTAAACTGAACTTCAACTCTGAAAACTGGACTGACACAGTTTAAATTTACTATGGTTTTCTGTGTTACTAAGCATCTAATAAGGTGTTCTCAGTGATTATAGGGTGTTTTTATGTTGTTGCCAACAGGCTTAAGTAGGGAAAAAATAACCCAGAGGTGTTTGTTAGGGTGTTGTTATGCGATTGCCATGGAGTAGCTGAATGTTTTCTAGGTTATTTAGGGGTTAATCTTCATTTTCAATTGTTAAAACAACTGTAAATACAAGCATGTATTAGGTCAGAATGAAAACCTGGGTCTTTTTTTTGTGCCAAAAGAAAATTGGATAACTAAACTAAAAATGAATCCAACGCACAAGCATGAACATAACATCAATATTCATGGTGTTATATCAAGTGTTTAAAAAATACATGAATAAAAAAGCTCTACAGCTCAGTCGCAGTCTCCAGACACAACACAGACAACTTCTTGCGAAATAAATCAAAACAGACAACTCTGCAATTAATATTCTGAAATTTACATTTGCACTGGACAAATTACACGCACACTGGACTTTCTTGCATAATGAAGCAATGCATTTCTCTGATCGCAAATGGGAATTGTGTTGTTATGGTTACATCATGTAAATGCTGCTGCAGACACAAGCACACACACTAAATAAGCACTACACACACACACGCTTCCAGATTAGAGAATCTGTGATGTTGATTCGTTGTGACAGAAACACTGAAACATGCTGATTGAGGAAAATCATTCAATAACTGATTCATCCAATGCTAACTGAGTCAGTGTGTGAATGGAGTCATGAATGCATTGCTCTTACATTGACGTGCGCTTTCTATTCATAGTCTGCAGGCAACAGCGATCACACCTCTGCATTCACCTCACCACAACTCTAATGCATCTCAATGCTCAGCCGCGGCAAACTGGAAATTATGCTTTTGTCAAAAGTCTATTTTATCTCTCTACAGGCCAATTAGAGGTTTGCAGAGGCTCTTTTCTCACATCTATCTATGTCCATTGCAGAATTCATAAGCCCGCAGTAAGCTACAGGGATCATATTGTATACATTCACAATGTACTTGTATACAAATTATCAAACAAAAAAAATCTGTACTTTACTCAAATATAAACATTGCACAGACTTCTATATGTAAAGTATGACATAATATATATATATATATATATATAATTTTTTTTTCTTTATATACAGTTGAAGTCAAATTATTAGGCTTCTTGTGAAATATTTATTATACATATTGATCTGTATTTTTACATTTTCAAAATATTTAATTCTGTGTGATTCATGAGCTGTTTTCCTCACAGGGACAAAAAAAAGTACCCACAAGGTCAAAAATGACTGGTATTGCTATCGTTGTGGGGGCATTTTTGATCCCCACAACGCTATGAATACAAGGTACACACACGTTTAGTTTTAATCTGTAAACTTACATTTCTTCCAAATTTAAAACAACGTTTATAGCTGTCATTTATAGATTTTCTGCTTTTTGACAACACAATAACACACAATGCGTTTCAATAGTTGTTACATTTGTTTATACCCAGATTAGTTGACTCACACAACAGTACTACTCAGCCGGTACTATGAGCAAGGGTGTTAAAAAAGATGCAATGTTTGCTTGTTATTTGTTTCCCAGCACTACTAAACCCACATAAAAAGGTGACTTTAGAGAGCTGATCTGTGCTGATGTATCTGTTCTGCAGCAAATAAATGTCTCCCTACAAGGTCTGATTTCCGGTGTCTCAGCTTTTCCCAGCATCTGAGTTCTGCAAAACCAGCCCAAATGGCTGGTGACGGCACAGTACAATTATCCAGCACCCACAGAGGGGCCTGCGGCACCACACTGCAGCTGGGAAGAAGAAACTGAGGAGAGGAGGTGTGTGTGTGTGTGTGTGTGTGTGTGTGTGTGTGTGTGTGTGTGTG
>CAIGQZ010001492.1:16138982-16154389 GCA_903798205.1 Danio tinwini | reverse complement strand
TAATATAATATAATATAATATAATATAATATAATATAATATAATATATGTACTGGGTTGCAACTGGAAGGACATCCGCTGCGTAAAACAAATGCTGGTATAGTTGGCGGTTCATTCCGCTGTGGCGACTTCTGAAATAAGGACTAAGCTGAAGGAAAATGAATGAATTAATATACAGTAATGTAAGTGGTCATGCAAAATTTTGTTATAATTTTCTGATTAAAAACGTTGCTGTCTTTTTGTCTGCTGTTACACCAATTACTGGAGATTACTGGAAACGACTGCATTTTACAAGAAAACACTATTTCAGATTTTTTACTTCAAAATGTCACGTTTAATTCACTGTCACTTCAATTCAATTGTACAATTACTTACAAAATTTACTACCAATTTCTGAGTGTATACTGTATTACTTAACATAACTATTTGAGTCCTTATTTAAACATAATCTGTTTACAAATGAAACAATCCCAGCTAAATTAAAACAAAATAAAAAGGGTAACTTAAAGAAATACTACAGTCGACATAAACAAAAGAGAGCAACTGCTGCCAATACACCACTGACTTTAAATATCAACAGCTCTTCTAAATGTCATGTAAAACAGCATGTGAAGTGTGTATGTGTGTACAATCTCTGAACCAGACTGATCTGAGAACAGACAGCATGTGCTCCATTGAGTGGGAGTGTGTGTCGGTGTGTGTTTTTTTTGTGTGAAAGAGATGAAAACTGGACACTGATGAATCCTGACTCAAAACACTCCAGACTTCCTGCTGGTTCACACGTAAACCCCTGCAGAGTGTGTGTGTGTGTGTGTGTGTGTGTGTGTGTGTGTGTGTGTGTGTGTGTGTGTGTGTAAGTGGGTGTGTGCGTGTGTGTGTGCATTACAAACATCTTGCTCCAGGCTAGAAACATGTCTCATTGCCCAGGGAGACCACAGTCATGTTCACATCAATCCAACATCAGTTCCACATCACAAGAGCCAAAGGAGAGACAGACTTAATGCCACTTTAACATGATCAGAGGGAATGAGATATATCAGTATCCCAATCAGTGGTGACAGACAGTCAAAGATGAAGAAGAGGAAAAAAAACATTCACTTATCCATCTTGTTTTTCAGTAAAAATATTTAAGCTAAATGACAAAACTAAATGATAAGATTTGATTCATAGATATTTTCATAATCTTAGAAAATAAGAAAATCTGATTTTACCGTATTAAAAACATATTTTTATAGATTTAGGGCAAGACTCTGCAGTAAGATAGATAGACGGACAAACAGTAAGCTTATTTAACTGCACTTTTTGATTATTTAATTGGGTTTTAATTTTGTCTCCAGACTTAAATTACAATACAGCACTTTAACCTTTATTCTTGTTAAAAATATATCATGCACTAATACAGATATTTTAATAGCACTTACATAGCATAAGTCCTAATATTTTGTTAATATCTTTTCAAATCTGAAAAATATTACTTATATAATACAATAATACATACTTATACTAAATAACTAAATGTAAATGTACTTATAGTTAAAGTAAGTTACATTCAATTAGAAAAAAAGTAATAAAATAATGATAATAATAATAATAATAATAATAATAATAATAATAATAATACATTTTTACTAGTAATATTATTACTATAATATTACTATTCAGTTCATATATAATTTGCCAGGTTTTATAGAACATTTAAATAAAAAAGGGTGAATATCTTATTTATTATTTTGCATTTATGGAGTGTCAAAATAGGATATTCAGCATGTTTTTTTTAACATGTCAACAAGATAAAAATAAAGAATTACACATTTCATAAGAAATTTAATTTTTTCAATAATTACAGTTTAAACATTCTGCATTATGGTTTAATATATATATTAACTAACATAATTTTTTGAAACATCAATACTATGCAATAATTACAATACTTTCTGAAAAATGTTTTAAAAAGTATCAAGTGACACTGAAGACTAGAGTAAAATCAATTAGATTTCAAAATACTATATCAAAATATCTCTATTAATATTTCATTGACTTTTTGTACATTAAAAAGTACAATTCATAAATAGATCATCTTTCAAAAATAATAAAATAAATGGCTTTATCCAACGTTCAAAAGTTTTATGTTTGGAAACAGAGCCTATTTAATTAGATAAATAAGATAAATTGAGAAACGTCTCAATAAATAATAAATCTGTTTTTTATAATGAAAAAAACTTTAATGAGGTAATGCAAACATGCTGTTTGTTTGGAAAAATGACTAAAAAACAAAATGACACTACTATCAAAAAACCAAACTATGATTATGAATTCTTGCCCTGTTATATGTGAACTCAAATAGATTCCATCTACCTGACATAGAGTGAGCGTTTTTGATTGGTTCTGAGGGATCCGGATCCAGAACTCATGCTGTGGTTCATCATCTGCTCTCGCAGGTCATGAATTTTGGCCTCAAAACGCCCGTATTCTGTAAACACAAACACAACAAAGCCTTTATAAGCAAAATGCACCAATCAATTATTTAAACAATCTATAATTACAGAACAGAGCACATGCAAACAGTCTAAAACCGAAGGAATTTATCTCAGAGGAAATGGCCATAAAGGATGTGTTATAGTGGAGTCTTAGTGTCTGAGATGACAGCTCGATCAATATTAGCACTAGCTGTACTGGGCTGACTTTTAGCACAAGGTCACACAGTCAATATTGGAATGCAAGAAGAAAAAGTAAAAAGAGAGAGAGAAGGAGGGAGGGAAAGAGAGCTGGTAAAGTCATATTATGTGTCTCCTGTGATGCAATTGTATGATATTCGATAACATCCACCTTCTGCTTCTTTGTTAATTTTGCTAGCTGATGCTGAATCTCCACAGATTTCTACAGAACATTTATCATTCCGTAAGACAATAAGCTGACTATATACATATTACTCATTGCTTATTACAGGTACTTTTAAAATGCCTTTTTTAGCTTTGCTTTGGTTGTCAAAACCATATGCAGCTTTCAAAAATATAATCTTCATAAACTTCATCTGATTCATACAAGCCTCCCAAAAACACTACAGTTTAATAATTGGTTCAAAACCGGTTTCTTATTTTGTGTGTGTGTTTTTTTTTTTTTGTTATTTAGCAAAGATACATTCAATCGACCAAAATCATTTTAAATTAATAAAAAATATTACTTCAAAATAGCATAATTGTTTTTTTTAACATTTATAATGCTAACATATTTTTTTTAGGATTTATTAGGTATGGGCTTGAGTAAAATGACAGTATTGTGTTAGTCTATAAAGGTCATATTACGATTACGTATTAAAATAGGGTATATGCAGAAGTATGCAGAAGGACTTTTAATTTCTCAGTAAACTGGATCAAACGCTTCCGCTGAACTGTATGCCTTATAAAATTGGCACATTTAAGGTCTGATTTCTCAAAAAATCACTGATCTTCACTGCCTGATTGATATAGGATATAAAGTGGGTCTCAGATTGTACAAGCAGCACTGCATTAAATTACATTTTTCAGCGCCATGTCTTTAAAATATGAACATTTATTTTACCCCAGTATTTTCAATGGAGTTTCTGCGCTAGCCTGCTAATGCTGACGGGCGCGTGCGTGTAAATGGCTTTTAATCTTGTTTTACGCTTGAACAACTAAATGAATGCCGAAATGAAATGAATGAAAGCCTATTTAACTAATTATATTTTAAATACATTACAACATCGATGCTGTAAGCGGGAACCTTCTAGAATTGAAAAAAAAGTCACAATAACTGTTCACCGGAAGTTTATCGGTATGGAAAGAAACACTATCTGTGCATGTACCCAATTAAAATACAAATGAATGATTTGTATACAAAATTTAAATTAGAGTTTTGTTTTTGGTCAGAATAACAAACATTTTTCATATGTTGTTATTGGTTACTCCTTCAACTTTTTTGAAGTATAAACACAAGGCACATTTTTTATGAAAAAAAGCAAAATGACAACATTTTTGTTTTCAATCTGAAAGAAATGTTATCAGTACTTTAATTATGTTCTACTCATACACAAAGCTATATATTTTAAATACAGAGAATGTTCAAGAGGTATTTTGCTGTGTATACAGTCGAAGACAAAATATTAGCCCTCGTGAAATTTGTATTTTTTTCTCAAACTTTCCCAAATGCTATTTAACAGAGCAAGGACACTTTTCCAGAATTTACTATAATATTTTTTTCTTACAGAGGAGGTCTCATTTCTTTTAGTTTGAATGGAATAAAAGCCATTTTATTATTTTCAATGGCTTGCCTAGTTAACCAAATAACCACACTGCAAAACATATCCGTAAAGTAGCAGTTTTGTGTATTTTGTGATTCATGTATTTATTTTTTTACTTCTTCTTTTAAATTACATTATGGGACCTTCATCTTTTAACCTTGAACAGTTTGATAAGTTATTTTAATGAACATTTTAAATAGTATAAAAATATGTATATTGTCTTAGTGTTGTATATTACAGTAAAAAGTACTTGTAATAAACTGTTATTTTACAGACTTATTTCTCTATATAATATGTATTATTCATTACATTACTTCAAACTACTAAAATGTAAAAATTTTTAAAACTGTAGAGTTGAATTTTTAGCATCAACAGTAAACAGAGCAGAGATCAAGGTCCCAACTCATTACCGTAAAATCAACGGAAAATTAACAAATTAATTAACAGATTTTTTACAGTGTAGTTAAGTTCTTAAGTTGCACTTTAAGCTAAAACCAGCATGTGGCAAAATAACTAGAAAAAATTATGTACTGTCATCATGGCAAAGACAAAAGCAATCAATTATTAATTTTTTTCATTTATTTATTATTTTTAAAGTGTATTAAACAAATCTTCTCTAAATTAAGCAGAACTTAGGAAATATTTTTTAAATAATTTAAATTTCAATAATTATGAAATGATAATTATTACTGTATATGAACAGATTTTGGGGCGACACGGTGGCACAGTGGGTAGCGATGTCATCTGATAGCAAGAAGGTCGCTGGTTTGAGCCCTGGCTGGGCCAGTTGACATTTCTGTGTGGAGTTTGCATGTTCTCCCCATGTTGGCGTGGGTTTCTTCTGGGTGCTCCTGTTTCCCTCACAGTCCAAAGACATGTGCATGTGCAGGTGAATTGGGTAAGCTAAATTGTCTGTAGTGTATGTGTGAATATCCTGGTCCCCCAGATTGGGGGTTGAACGTTGGGCTAACAACTCACCTCATAAAAAAAAAAAAATCTAGATGTTACGAAACACCAATATGGTGCAGCTGAATATCAACTTCGATATAAATGGTCCTGAGAGTAAGTAAGATTAGGTAAGTGTGAACAGCTTAAAACAACACATTTCCCTCAAACACATGCTTTTTTTAGTGGGTAATTACACTCTCAGAAAACAAAAATGAACACAAGTTGTCTTAGGTGTGCATGCATATTTCACATGTTATACACTCTCAGAAATAAAGGTACGCGAGTTGTCACTGGTGTGGTACCTTTTCAAAAGGTACAAATTTGTACCTAAAAGGTCAATATTAATACCTCAAGGGTACATATTCATACCTAAAAAGAACAAAAGTGTTCCTATTAAAATTTGTAGGTACTAATATATACTTTTGAGGTACCAATATGGACCCTTCAAGTACAAATGTGTACCTTTTGAAAAGGTACCACCTCAGTGACAGCTCTCGTACCTTTATTTCTGAGAGTGTAATAAGGAACTTTAAAGTAGCAACATGCACACTTCAGGGATAAAAAGGTAGCGCTGCACTGACATCTTTTACACCTTTCTTCAGAGAGTGTAGTGCACAGCATGTTGAGGGTGCTGCACACCTCAGGCCTGTTTTAGCAGAGAATTACATCTGCTCCGGCTACTGCTGAGACCAACACACACACACACACACACACGCACACACGCACGCACGCACCGAGTGTTGAACTACAGTAGAGCTCTCAGCAGCAGCAGCAGCAATGCCCCAGAGCCTAGCCTAGCCTACACCATTAAACCAACCACACCAGCGTGACGGACCCACAAAGCACCTACTACACCTGAGCAACATGTTACAGATGATTTATCTCCTTTTTGCCTTGCTTTTTCATTCAGTTGTTTTGTCCTGATCAAAAGCCATGCTGGATTTTCTCTCTTGGTGTCAGCTTTGGGTTTTCAGTCTGCATCGTATTAGCTCGCTCAAAGGTAAACAAGCCACAAATGCGGCGAATACCTCAGCTTTGGATTCCACAAGCATATGAAGAGAAATTGGTCTATAAAATGCAAATGACTGAACTGAACCACCAATCAATGTGATTGGTGATCTGATGATTGATTTAAATAAGCATGAGGGTCTCAAAGGGTTCAGCTGAGGAATTTGGTTGATTTGAGAGCCTTGTCTGCCCTTGCAGAAACTCAAAGGTCAGATGACAAGTAAATTTTGTCATTAAGCCTCGGGCTAGGAGAGCAAGATCAAGGACAATTATTATGATGCTGCAATCAGCAGCAAGAAAAACATATCCGCACTTCCTTCCAGCCAAAAATACAGTATAGAGGATTATTCAAATCACTCCCACCTTTTTGGAAACCGAGCTCTACCTTTTCCTCAAATGGCCTCAATGTTATAAAAAAAAAAAACAGAAAACCTCTAAACAATTCAAATTTAACTAAAAGATGCAGACAAAAAGGGAGAGAAGCAGATTAAAGATTCTCAGAGTGCAGCAAAGCTCAGACGGAGGATAAAGTAGAAAACCAAAACAATCCCGCAGCGAGAAACGCAGTCATCCCGAACAAATCCACTCAAATGAAAAGAGACTGCTGTACACACAATCCTTCAGAAGATCAGGAACACCATCAGGATTATTCCACAACTTAAAAAAGTTCAAGAAGTGAAAAGAATTTGCTCTGCAAGTTGTCAAGACCATGTCCAACTCACAATATCATGCACTGGACTTTTAAATAAATATAGCATACTTTCAATAAACCAAATGAAACTCTGAAGACATGCTTTGTGAACACACCCACGCACACACACATACACGTGCTTGCAAACACACTGTCACTAACAGAAAAGAATCAGCAACACATGAATAACGAGAGGCTAATGGAAGAATGCATAATGAAAATAAGCTTGAATGAATGAAGGCAAGAATAAAAAGAGAGTCTCACTCCTGAGGATGCTCAGACTGCAGCAGCGAGAGAGAGAGATTGACCGCTCCCTACACACTGACACTCTCTTCCCTCTCTCACACACACACACAAGCTCTCCTCCAGACCTGTTGCCATTGGCTGGAGCTCCAGAGTGGGCGGAGTCTGGTGCCTTAGAGCCCCTTCCTCCCCACGAACGAGTCCAGATCAAAAGCCATGCTGGATTTTCTCTCTTGATGTCGGCTTTGTGTTTTCAATCTGCAGCGTATTAGCTCGCTTTAAGGTAAACAAGCCACAAATCCAGCGAATATTTCAGCTTTTGACTGCGCTGCGGATTTCACAAGCATATGATGGGAATTCGCCTTGTGAAGTAAACATATGGGAATTGAGAAAAGGATTGATTATTAACTACTGACCACCGGAGGGGGATGGAAAGGTAAATACAGCAGGATAGAAATACAGTTAGACAAGCGTGAGGAAAGAGTCTCACTAAGGAAATAAGCTCAGAGGTTGCTTTTTCATACAGCTTACATGTAGAATATTGTTTTGTTTTTTTGTGTTTAACAAAAAAAGAGAAATACATATAGACTCAAATGAGGCAAAAGACATGCTATCAAAGCTGTTTTGAAAAGATTAGTTAGAGCTACAAAAAATGTATGTGACTAATGTCAGAAATGGATCATCTGCTTGCATTCTTAAATACAGTCAAGCAAGAGATTTTTCATACCCCTGGGCATATACAGTGCTCAGCATAAATAAATACATCCCTCATAGATCTCTCTTTTAAATTCATATTTTACATAGGATGCTTAATAAATGCCAATAATAAATTTGTGCATATACATTAGTTTAGTCAGTACTGAATCTGGAACTAATCTAACAAAAAAACTAAAAAACAAAACAAAAAACTAGTACACCCAAATTTAGATGTTAGATATATATAAAAATGAAGAATAATGAAGAGAAACAAAAATATATGTATTTTGTCAATATTTCACTTGAATTTAAATGTATTACTTTTCTTTTTCCAAACATGTTCTATAGGACTAAAATACTATTGTAATAAATATATCTGTTTAATATACCTGTTGTTCAAATGAACCAAATTAAATGGGCTATATTCATTATATATTCATTACTATATTTATAAAATTGTTCAATTTTCAAAATGGGGTGTATTCATTTGTATGTTGAGCAATGTATATACTCTATAAACACAGTATTCGGTGCTCAACATAAATGACTACACTCCATTTTGAAAATTAATATTTTAATGTATATATGTGCATGTGAGTGTGTGTGTGTGTACACTATATGTATTGTACACTGTAAAAAAATGTAAATGTAAATGACCAAATGTCATGACAGCAAATGTTTTTTGTTATTTTAATCCATTTTAATTAGTTATTTAGGTTTTAATTACAGGTTTCATACACATTTTTACTACTAAAATTCAATGACATTTCCATGACTTTTCAAGGACTTTCAAGTAAAATTTCTTGACCTAATGTTTCATGTAACGTCTACATTCATTCATTCATTCATTTTCTTTTCGGCTTAGTCCCTTTATTAATCCAGGGTCGCCACAGCGGAATGAACCGCCAACTTATCCAGCACGATTTTACGCAGCGGATGCCCTTCCAGCCGCAACCCATCTCTGGGAAGCATCCACACACACACACACACACACACTCATTTACACTTATACACTACGGACAATTTAGCCTACCCAATTCACCTGTACTGCATGTCTTTGGACTGTGGGGGAAACCGGCGCACCCGGAGGAAACCCACGCAAACGCAGGGAGAACATGCAAACTCCACACAGAAACGCCAACTGGCCCAGCTGAGGCTTGAACCAGCGACCTTCTTGCTGTGAGGAGACAGCACTACCTACTGCGCCAATGCGTTGCCGTAACATCTACATATACATGGTAAATAATAAGAAAATTGATGCATGTTCAAAGTTATTACAGCACATCATAAAACATGCAACAATTTATTTAGTTTAAATTAATCTTTATATATATATATATGTAAAAAGTTTTTAGACAATGTTCACACAGCACTAATAATGCGAGAGCATGTGTTTGACCATGGACAGAAAAGAAGACAACTAACCTATATATAATTATACAGATATTTGTTAAACTAATATCCATGACTTTTCCAAAATTGTATAGGTTTTTCAGTTTTTCCAAAACTTTTGCAGGCCTGGAAAATGGCATATAAAAATTCTATGACTTTTCCAGCTTTTTCATGACTGTATGAACCCTGTAATTATATTTTTTTAGTTATACAAAGTTGAACTTAATATTTTTTTGTCAGTCGGGCTAAAAAATTTTCAGCTGAATCAACAACAACAACAACAAAAAAGCAGGCAGCTGTTTTTTTTTTACTTTATAGTTTTCTTCAGTTAATTTTTCAGCTAAACTTCAATTATTTGGTAGCGGACTGAGACCCATCTTTACACAATGATCTTGGTCCAATTGTTTGCAGCATGCTTAGTTTCAGACAGCAATGTTCATGCTTATTCAAATGATCCACACTAAAGCCCAAAGGGTCATGCCGTGCAACATCTTTTAGAATAGTAAACATTGTGTTTTGTAAGATTATTCACACTGGCATCTGTTCGCATTACTTAGAAACATAGAAAACAATGTAAAGTCGGAGTTAATCAAACCAAACCAGCAGATTCAAATATTATCACTTGATTAAATGGGTATTATCAGTGGTTATTAGCTGATAAATATGGGCCAGTAAGGGCCTTCTGCACCTACTGGTAGGCTCAGAAGGCTGTTATCATCCATCCACAGGGTTAATCAGCTATAGATCACATACGACTGGGGCTGGAAGTTAACAAGAATTATTTATAAAATTTCCCAATAATTGTATTTTATTAACGTCTACCTTAACCCTAAACCCAACCATCACAGTAAAACAGATCTGGAGTCTTCTCTATTAGTATAGCTGATTAACCACATGAATTATTTATATTTTAAATACATTTCCCATTAATTGTGTTTTATTAACATCTACCCTTACCCCAACCATCACAGTAATGTAAAAACAGATCTGGATCTTAAGCCTTCTCTATTAGTATAGCTGATTAACCACGTGGAAGGATGATAACAGCCTTCTGAGCCTACCAGTAGGCCCCTACTGGCCCATATCTATCGGCTGATAGCATCCATTCTATCGAGTGATAACATTCAAAGCGGGTAACCAAACCTGCCACACCCTAAGCCCCTATTCAGATTCTACTTTAATTCACAAAAAAGACACCTTCTCCTTCTACTGCACATGGAAACTCCTAGACAGATGAGAAGCTCTGTCTGTCTCAGAACTACAGTACATTTCAAGCAGAGATTCAAGGAAGATTACAGGTTGTTGGGGATGATGGATTACCACACGTCCAGAGACAGAGATTAAAAAAAGGTGAACATTCAGATATTCGGAGTACATTTCTGATATAACACCACATGCATGGCAAAAGCAGTGCATTCAAAACATCCGTCTTGATTCTGTGCATGTAGCTGCATTCACTTAAATTAATGTTGGTCTGGTATTGGTGTGCATGCAGTCGGACACATCCAGGCTGACAGACGTCCTTGCGCAACAACAACAACAACAACACACACACTCACACACACACTCGTGTCAGTCTACAGTGAGGTGCTTTCAGTTAATAGAGGACAGCTTGTATAGTCTCATTAGCTGCTGTGCAGTGACTCCAACATGCCAAATACAGCTCTACCCGCAGCAGGAGAAAAGAGCATCACTGCGCCAGCAGGTACAATCACAATGTGTGAGCTACACAACTGGCACTGTGACATTTCCAGGGAAGAAAAGACTGTAAATTAAGCCAGCGTCATCTGTAATACGTCAGCGAACATGTGCGCAGGCTTTTCGCTAAAATAATGCTATTGTACACAGACTGCAGAGCTGAGATGAAAAGCCTGTTCAACCAAAAACAATAAAAATAAATATCATTATAATGATATCTACCAATCACATCAGTGGATGATAATCTGTTTATTTAAGCATGTGCAGTTTCATCATCTGGCACTTTAAAAATTCTGATTCCATTTTACACAAATCATGATTAGGAGGCTCAATGTAAATGAACTAATATTCAGTTCTCCTCTGTTATCACCCAAAAACACTACAATTCATCTCCGAATGAACAGTATGTCTTTAAAAGCATAATTTATAATATCTGCCACTAGATGGCGCATATTCACAACAAACAAAGACGCCATGACTGAGATGTGGAATCACAGGAGTTTTTATCTTCATTACATTCTACAGGCCTCCTGCAGTAATCATGCTCATAGATGAGTTAAAGTATTAAAAACTTATTATCATCACTGCAAAACAAAAAAGCTTTTCCTACTTGGATTTTTAGTCTTGTTGCTAGTTGAAATATCAAAACAGTATGCCAAAATTAAGTTAGTTTTTCCTTAAAATAAGCAATATAATCTGCCAATGGGGGCAAGTAAGATAATCTTGTTTTTCGGTTTGACATAAGATCCTTTTGTTAACACCATAGGCAGATTATTTCGCTCGTTTTAAGGAAAAACTCACTTACGTTTGGCATATTATTTCTTAAAACAAGACAATCGCTTTTGCTTGTCTAGAAAATGCTTCTTGATTCAGGAATTTTGAATTTTCTTGATTTAGATATTTATACTACAGTCTCAGAAATAAAGGAACAGAAGCTGTCACTGGGGCAGTACCTTTTCAAAAGGTACATATTTGTACCTGAAGAGTCCATAATGGTACCTCAAAGGTACTTTTTAGGTACATTTGGGCACTAATATGCACCTTTGAGGTACCATTGTGGACTCTTTGGGTACAAATATGTACCTTTTGAAAAGGTATTGCCCCAGTGACAGCTTCTGTACCTTTATTTCTGAGAGTGTAAAAACAAGACAAAAGTACGAAAAGCATTTTTGCAGTGATAGTTGTAAAGCAGAGTAATGCTGAAAGCCATAAGAACATTGAAAGCAATTTCTGATGAAAGATGAGGGCTACGCAGCACAAAAGCAGCTGAACATTTGTTATGCCACAGTTGACCACTTCCATTTATTGTAATAAAAAATCTTACATATTGTGCCTTTAACAATATAGTAAACTTGTTTAAAAATTCTGCTGGTGCAGTGTGGCTTTTTGGGTACAAACATCTAACACTAGAACTATCAAGAGTTCCATAACTACTAGAGCGGACACTGTGGTCACACTTACTACTTAAACTAGACTGCACCAAATGTAATTTCATATTGTACATTCTTATTTGTAATATTTAATTGCGTAAGAGCTACTAGACCTACTATACTGCTAGGTACTATACTTTTTTATATTAGGACTTTACAATCTACTTGCAGATGAAGTAGATTAATATTTTGCTAATCGCTTTCTAAAATAAAAACAAATCATAGGATGCAATAATTAATAAAAAAATAAAAACAATCACTAATATGCATGAATAAAAATGAATATAAAACTGAATATAAAAAAAATCAACAAGTATGGAAAAACTATACTTAAATGATATGCAGTTTATAATGTGTATCCACAATTTGACCAAATACAAAACCCTCTGGATTTACTGCAGTCAAATGGGTTTTATTTCAACAAGGTTATTACACTGCAACATTTTTAATTATAGTTGTATATGGTATGCTTATAAATGTTGCATGCAAAGTAAAGTTTAACTGTGTATAGATGTATAAAACAGCGACACTAATGTCCTATGCAACAGAGCTACTTTCTGCTGGTCAGTGCACCAAATTTGCATAACCAATCTAATCATGAGCAAAACCTGTACAGTGAAATTGTCAGTATCATGCAAAACTCTTGACTGCACTGATTTCAATCATATAATTTGCCTGTGAATTTGTTCCGAACAACTGTAGCTGTTAATTCATTTAAAGTGTGATAGAGTAGTTTGAAGGTTAGATTTGAGTTTGTGTTTAACTAGCAGTCCAGATGTGAGAGTCATGTATGTTTGAATGCAGAGGACGTGTGTCCTCCTAAGAATCTGCCAACAGCAGCTCACCCAGAAGAACTCTGGGATCAGGGCCAACCTGTGGACAAACACTGGCAACTGTCCACTTTACAGCCTATTAAATATATACACTCGCAAAAACCCAAAGAAAGCTGCCAAAGCCCAAAAAATCCAGCAACATAACAATTCAAATTAGATTTCGAAATATTCTGAAGAAAATATTATTAATTATTATTGGTCGAAACAAAGTTATTTTACTAAACAAAGACGAAAACTATTGATCAAAAATATTTTTGTCAACTGTAATTACAAGTTCAATAAAAGAAAAACAAATTAAACGTAACTAAACACAGTTAACTGACAAAAAATATATAATTAGCAAAAATAAATAAATTTTATTCAGATTTAAATAAGCCCTATAAAGAAATTCTTGCTATACATAAGCATCGTGGAAAAATAAGAGATCAGTATATGGAAATGGGCATACCATGAGCACCAGACGTTGTATACTCGTTCTCAAGTAAATTCCACAAGTGTAAATCCCAGGAGGACAACAGGCCAATCAGAACACAAAGCAGACTGTTACATGACTCACTGGGCACGCCCTCAGCATTTACGTGTACTTTAGTTCGTTTATCTGGACCTGACGAGCAACTGCATCATCAGGAGAACACAGACTGAAATGTAGCTTTTGGATCATTAATAAGCACGCCTCAGGCTGTGTTTGATAAGCCACAACGTTTTCTAGTGAGACAACAATGATCAGTTTCCTCCCTTAGTTGTTCTTAAGTTTATATTTAACTTACTATGTGTGTGGGACTTTTATTTTGAAACTTAACATATTATTTACTAATTTACATATACATTTATTCAGCTCCATGTGTTCCTTTAACTCTGTTTATATAAACGTTAAAGTAAATTACCAAAACTGAAATAATATAAAACTGATAAACTGATAAAACTGATAAATAAATAAATAATAAATAGAAATGTGTTGTTCACGCAATAAAAACTAAACTAAAATTAACAAAACCATTCATGAAACTAAAATTAAACTGAAATGTAAATAAAACTGTAGTGTTCAGAAAGAAAGAAGGTCGCTGGTTTGAGCCTCGGCTGGGTCAGTTGGCGTTTCTGTGTGGAGTTTGCATGTTCTTGTTGCGTTCACGTGGGTTTCCACCTGGTGCTCCGGTTTCCCCCACAGTCCAAAGACATGTGGTACAGGTGAATTGGGTAGGCTAAATTGTCCGTAGTGTATGAGTGTGAATGAGTGTGTATGGATGTTTCCCAGAGATGGGTTGCGGCTGGAAGTGCATCCGCTGCGTAAAACAAATGCTGTATAAGTTGGCGGTTTATTCCACTGTGGTGACCCCAGATTAATAAAAAGACTAAGCCCCCCCAAAAAAAGAATAAATGAATGAAATGTGAAACTATATTAAACTCGGGTGGAAAATACAATATGTAATATACTAGGGTGTTGTCTTTATGATATTCTGGTTTCTATGTATGGCTGTGTTAAAGTCTGTGAGATTAGCTTTTCCTCACCTGCCAGGTAGGAAATTTGTGAGCCTGATTGCACAAAAATGTAGCACACTGCTCCTCACAAAGCTGCATGATTTGATGTATAATTCATGTCCAGGACAAGTTTTGCTCTAAAGTTAATAGATCTTCGGATGACATGACTGACAGCACAATTAAGAATGTTCCCCACTGGAGGAGAAATAACCTTGGTGATCTTAAAAAAATAAAGTCTTGGAAGGTTAAACTAACTAATTGTTTTTACACTCCATAACAAAACAGCCAGAACTTGATTATAAATATTTTAAACCACATTCTGGCACAAAATCCCTATGAATGTTGCCCTTTAAATTAGTAATGCTGCAAATCTTGGTTCAATCTGTCAGAACAATAAATCCATGTACTGTGAAAGATTCATTCTCTGTGGAAGGTCTTCAGATGTTTCGGCTTCATTAGAAAGGATGAGATGGAGGAGAGCAGAGGTCGGTCATGAATCAGACGAGAAACACACTATTACAGTAAAATACTCATTGATAGAGCTAAGTGATTAATGGCCTGTTAGCTTCAGACTGCCTGCTCTTTCACACACAAACACAAAGACATTAGGATATTAGATGAAATCCAGCCTCATCAGTGTGTTAGATCAACTAATCTCTTGCTACATCAAAATGTATAGGTCCTATCTATCCATCCATCCATCCATCCATCCATCCATCCATCCATCCATCCATC
>CAIGQZ010001492.1:16116769-16138972 GCA_903798205.1 Danio tinwini | reverse complement strand
ATCTATCTATCTATCTATCTATCTATCTATCTATCTATCTATCTATCCATCCATCCCTATCTACTTATCATCCATCCGTCCATCCATCCATCCATCCATCCATCTGTTTGTCTTGTTTCCCCACAAGCAAAATCTAAATGCAGAGTGGTTTAAAAACAAGAATGTTAATGTACCAAGAAAAATATGCTAAAAGGAACAGTTCACCCAAAAACATTTTAGAATATTATTACCCCATAAATACACACCCTCAAGCCACCCTTGGTGTAAATTTTTTCATTGATAAAGTCTAATCACTGACTTCCAGCAGCTGCTTTGGAACAATAATTCTTGTGAAAATCACTTTACAAATAAACTTGAATTGAATATAGTTTTATAATACATTTTTTTTCCTCAGTGGCTTTGGTGCATTTCTCACAACACTATTTACATTTTCACAAAGGTTAATGCATTTCTCAAAACAATTAGTCATTTGTGCACATCCTAGTAGCAGTTTCTCATTCCTTCTAACAAATTGCAAATACTTTTGGACATGCATCAATTGCTTTCATATAACTCTCTGCTGTTTGTAACATTATGATTTGCTTATGTCACATCAGTCAAAATAACTAAACTTGTGAATGCTGAATAGTCATTCCATATAAAACTAATAGTCCTCATTTCATTACTTGAGTCATTACATACTAAAATGCTGAACTAGTTGTCAAAATCTGTCAAGCTAATTTTATTTAAAAACTTTAAATCTTGTTTTTCTGAAAATATCTTCTAAATTGAACAATTTCATGAATGATTTACAGACGTGTGTATGTTGTAGGCTCAGTTCCAATATGTACTGCAATATTGTTTACAGTTGTGCACAGCTCTACCCAAAAGGAGTTTATATTTGTTGTAAATAAGGGTGTATTTATTCTTTTGCACAATGCTGTGAATCAATTTGAATTGTAAAGTGAAACATAAATATTCAGTGTCTTGTACTCGGATACCTCATAAACCTCTTGTTCATAAACAATGGTGTCTGGACTGGACTGGATTTTGATGACACTGACACTTACATTGACATGAATACTTGCTTTTGAGGAATGAGTTCTCCATTTTGAGCAAGTGACACACTTTTGCAGGTTATCAACTAGGTTTTGCAGTTTGTACTAATTGTTTTAAGAAATGCATTAACTGTTGTGCAAAGTAAACAGTGTTGTGAGAAATGCACGAAAGCGACTGAGAAAAACTGTAATACAATGCCAACTACTTTTCTTGTTTGTCATTGTATTCTGAGTTAAGCAAACTGTGTGGTAAGAGGTTCCTGTGATATGTGTCTATTCCCAGAGTTTCTGCTATGAATACATCTTGCATCATATGTCGTATACGTCAGTTGCACCTGACATGCATTCAGCTGCAGATGGCAGTCAGTGATTGGAATTTATAATTTAATTATTTTAAATGTTTTTGCTACAAAATCACATCAATCCACTTCATGTGTTAGCCCCTAGTGGCACATGGGCTATAAGTACAAATTTATGCGCTTTTGGAAGCTTCAAAATAAAAGCTAACATCCAACATATAGGGCCCTATTATACACCCTGCGCAATAAGGCGCAAGACGTGTTTGCCCCGATGTGTTGCTATTTTCAGACCAAGGCAACCCTCATTTTCCCATTTTTCGCCATGTTGTTTAAATAGCAAATACGTTTGCACTACTTGGTGTTCCGGTCGAGAAAGGAGGTGTGTTAAGGTGCATTGTTGGTGCGTCGCTACGTATTTTGACTAACTAAAATAGACATGCAATAGACCAGCTGAAAGCAGGCCTAAAGTCCAGCGCAGAACGAGTTAGTTATGCGCCTCACACATTGCATAAAACACACAGGATATACAGCAATACGCAATATCTTTACAACTACATTAAAATTAATTAAAGGAATAAAGTATTAAAAAAATTATAACTTTTTACATAAATATAAAAAACACTGCCTCAATGCCTACCTTTACATGGACATCAGTAATCAAATTATTAGCTTTAATCTAATTAAGAGAATAATGAGACTAAGGCGTTTACATGAGTTGCTTTTTAAGTGTTACTTCCATGACCGCGTTTTACATGTTATAGCACATAATTCCATTAACGTCATTGCATCACCGCACTATCCGCATTTCCTCCGGAGTTTCATGTAATTTCGGGTGTTTTATTTTTAATTTGTCTATTTTAACTGCAGGTTGGCACTTTTACTTTTATTCACGGACATTTCATGTAAGCCCACCATGACATGATATTGGATGCAACTATGAACTGCTGGAAGAGTTATTTTAATGGAAGTTCATACCGCATGCTAAATGGAAGAAAAGAAAAAAAACTCTACATTGCATGATGCAGGTGTCTCTGGTGTGCACTGACTCGGTAGGTGCAAAGAGTGTCAATCAGCCGTGCGTGTGTGTGTCTGGACTACCCTGTCGCAAAAAGCAGCTTAAAGTCCTACATGACGGTAATTGTTTGATTAAGGCGTTTACATGTATGTACTGCACTTCAGTAATGCGACTAAAATCGGCATACTTCACATATCTTAATTCGATTTCTCTTTAGTTCGATTATGACCTTAATCTGATTAAATTAGTAAAAAAATAATAATAATCCCTGTTTACATGGTAGACTCTTAATCAGAGTATTGTCTTAATCGTATCAAAATCAAATTATTGGTGTCCATGTAAACGTAGTCACTGTCCTCATCTCGAGTGGCTTTTTACAGTTTATTCAAGACAACTTGCTTTTGTATAATATAATTATTATTAGTAGTATTGTTTATTATATGCTTATCTATATTTGTTTTATTACAAACAAGCTTTAATTTGTCCACATGTCAGGTTTTGGACCATATGGGTCATAGCACGTGTGTTTGGATATAAGTCAGTTGTCTAACCACACTTTGTTATTACTTTTCATTTATAAATTTGCTGGAAATTAGAATTGAATTTAGAAATGTTTTGAAACAAATCTTTACGCTTAACAAACAAAATTTATTATGTAGGTTAAAGGATGTCTGTGCGTACAACACCCTTTCCTTATCCACAAAAGAGAGAAAAAGAAAGTGAAAGTAAAGGCCGATTGGAGGAGGCTGATTCTTTATCCTTGCCGCAGATGATCTCACTAATGAAGCATTTAGTTTTTCCACTTACATAGTCCGCCATGTAATTAGCAATTGTGCCATGGTATGATGCAACTGACTCTAAAAGAAAATGGGAAATGAGACTCTGATTGGTTTATTCTCAAAACACACCCATAACTCATTAAGAGAATAAGCACAACCCTGTTAGACCATGCACCGCCGCGCAAAGCATATTTTTCCGTCCTTAAAATAGCAAAAATGGTTTTGCAGTATGTCGGCACGGCGGCTAATATGGTTGAAATGGGCCAATGCATACAATGCTTTTAATGCACACACCTAACCCTGCCCCTACCCCCCCTACCCCCCTTCACCGTGACTTTACTAGCTTCTTTAAGTGCATTATGTCTGAGACTGTGTGTCTCAGCTTTCATATGCAAGTCTGCATCGAGATGCTATTGAAGTGGCCTCACAGCAAGAAGGTTGCTGATTCAAGTCCTGGCTGGATCAGGAAGTCTTTCTTTGTAGAGTTTGCATGATCTCCCCGTGTCTGTGTGGGTTTCCTGTAGTTGCTCTGGTTTCCCGTTTCATTTAGGTGAACTGAATAAACTAGATTGGCTGTAGTGTATGAATGGGAGAGGGTGTGGGTGTTTCCCCGCACTTGGGGTTGTAATTTCAGGCTATCTGCCAGTAAAACATATGCCAGATTAATTGGCGGTTCATTCAACTGTGGCGATATGGAAATAAGTCGAAGGAAAGTGAGTAAGTTCTGCAGTCTAATTTACATAAAAAACAAAAGACTGAAGGATTTACTCATTTATATATATAGGTAAATGTGTATTTGTGTGTATGTGTTATCTAAGCGTGCTGGTGTCCTAAAAGCATCTTCAATCTTGTTTCTCAGAATGCCACACTAACAGAAGCACGCACACTCATACAAATGAAAATGCCAGTTCTGAAAAACCTTTTCAAGCCCTATTGTTCTCTGTTTCAAAATGCCAGCTAAAAACTGCAGTGTGTTCTGAGAGCACATGCATATTTTTTCAGCCACCCAGCACTGAGGGACAGCCATTAAAGTGTTTTAGTAGTGATGCTGCTGAAAGCTAGAAACAAATTACTGCAATCTGTTCATTTTTTGGTTGAAGAGAGGACAGTCTGTCAGTCAGCAGAGTATATGGATCTTTGTGTGAGTATCAGTGTATAACCTATTACTAAGCTCTAGCCTGAAATTACCAAGGTTCAGGAAGTGTTGGCTGAACCCGAGGGCACGCTGATAAAACAGCATGCAATTATGTTTCCCAGAGATGGTACACAAGCTACTAATGCTGCCTGACCTCACCTTCTCTTTACCTGTATGGAGGATATAGACTGTAGCCTTATTATAAGGTTACATAATCCAAAATGGAATTTCTTGTAACAAAAAGTTGATATACTAAACATATATTTCAAAATAAAATATAAATAGTTCTGTAAGTTTAATAAAACTTACATACAAATCCATAAAAAGTTAAATAAAATAAATAAATAAATAAATAAATAAATAAATTAATAATAATAATAATAATAATAATAATAATAATGAGTGTAACGTATTGTAATGTGCATTTATATAACACATTTATTCACCACAGAGAGTCAGGACCTCAGTTTAACGTCTCATACCAAAAGACAGTGCTTACTGACAGTATAGAGTTCTCGTCAATATACTGGGTCATTAGGACTCCCATAGACCACAGAATGAGCCCCACTTTCTGGCCTCACTAAGACCTCCTCCAACAGAAACCTAGTTTTAAATGAATAATCCATTTTAAAAAAACATACATAAACAAGGACATTAAAATTGAATAATAAAATTCATAGAGAATGTGAAAAATGGCTGTGACTAACATTATAATTAAGCCAATTAAAAAAGCTTATTTTCTGCATTTACATAAAAGATCTAATGCATTTAAACCTCTTGACAGCACACATGTTCCTAAATAATAAGTGATTTTCCTCCTTTAAGAGCAATTCACGTTTAGATTTTCTTTATTTAAATTGATTCTTTTCTCAGCAGGGTTTATGCTATTAATTTGACTAAAACATCCATCATCACTCCTAATTATCACTGAAAAACATCAAATTAGATCTAAATATATGAGATAAAGGTTTAAAAAAGGTCATCCAGTTCCTGTGCAGTTTCTGGTATAAGAGAATCTACAGTTGTGATCTGACAGACGGAAAAACTGTAAAAAGCTCAAACTGTGATTTTTCTTGATTATCAATCCATCTTTAGTGTTCTTGGGTTTACATTTTTTTTGTAATAACACTGAGGTTGTCGTATTGCAACGGGGAGTTACTGATGATGAAAGCCCACCTCAGCAGTCCCACAACACCCCCTGCAGAAAGTGCAAGCTTGCATTTACCTCTGCACCTTAATGAGCTCTACCTCCCCAGAATCGATTCACAGAGCATCAGGGGAATTTGATGGAGCCACAGAGAAAAGATCAGCCTAGGTGGAATCACAGCTCTATGACTAAATACTCATAACGCTGACTATCAAAGCACCTCTGAATGTTTTTTTTTAAAGTCCACAAAACATCTATACTAAACACTTTTGCATAGTGGCTGCACAGCTTTTTCAAAAGGAGAAAATTGCCATTAGAATGAATTTTTAATGCCAGGAGAATTGATTCTTGTGGTTTCACAGCATCCCTAACAAAACCTCCATATGCTAAAGCTCAATATTAATATATATCTTAAAGAAATAATGCAGAAATAAAGTGGCTTTGAGAAAGTTATGAGATTTGTGATAGAAAAGAATGAACTGGGAGCTGCTCTGCACAGAAAAAAAATGACTTTTTGGTGTGGTAAAATCTAAGAAATATACTGTCATCATTTTTACATTGTAATATTAAATGTCAAGCATAAGTAGAATTTCCTAAGCAAAATATTTAACATTTACACATTCAATTGATGTAATAAAATGAGTGGAAATATTAAATATCAATATTCATTTACTTGCAATATGTAGATATTTTCTAATTGTTGCAAACCTAGCAATATTAAGTACATTTTATTAATGGATATGTAGTAACTGATGTGTAGTTCCCAGCATGCTTTGCATAGGATTGAATTAAGAGAATGTTCTGAAAATAAAAGCAATCTTAGGAGTTTAAAATTGAGAGAAAGACTTTAAACATTAATGTTATTGCATTAAATAAAATATATAATAACGATTTTACATTATTTCATTTCATATACTGTATATATATATTTTACAAATCAGTCATTTATGAGGAAACGTATCAAATGTCAAATAGAACATTGAAAAAGAGTTTTAACTGAAAAATGTAAATGGCTACTGACTCACAAGGTAATACAGTTGCAAATATTATTCATTTTCTTGAATTTTACTCCCTAAGACCTTATAGTAATTTATTAGCAGCCACAAGTATTAATATTGTTTTTTGCTGTATGAATATTTTTTTGCCTCTCAAAGTACCTACAGCTACAAATCTTCCTCAATGTTTTACTGAGAAAATAGGTCAGTTGGATGACCTGAAGGTGTCAGCAAAATAAATTTGGGTGAACTACCCTTTAAAATGTGACCTAAAGAGATAGTTCACCTAAAAATTTAAATAAACCTATAATTTACTTACTCTCAAGTATTTTCTAGTCCTTTATGAGTTTCTTTTTTTTCTGTTTAACACAAAACAAGATATTCTGAAATAAAATTTTTTAAAATCACTGACATAGCAGGAAAAACAAAAAACTATGGAAGTCAATGGTTACCGGGTTACCGGTTACCAACATTTTTAAAGGGGTGGTCCACTACGATATCATATTTAAACTTTAGTTAATGTGTAATGTAGCTGTGTGAACATAAACACCATCTCTAAATGTAATACACTCAAAGTTCAATGCAAAGGGAGACACTGGTTTTTACAGAGCTAGCTTAGCAAAGTCTACAGCAAACGAATTTGAGAACTACAAAAAAAAATACATCCAGGTTAATGAAATCATGAATGCTTCAGGTTACGCGCATTCACCATGCACATACAGCCCGCGCAGCGAAGGGGTGTGGCCAGAGGCGCTTTTATGTTATAGCAGAGAAAGCTAAAATGCCGTTCCAAGGCTGCTATTCCCACAGAGCTTGTTCTGTTTCTGTATTTGGGCTTATAAATGACATGACACAACAAGAGAAGTGTTTACAGTTTAATTTTAATTATGTTCCAGAGAATTATAAAAAAAGATATAGCTAGAATTTGACAAAGGAGAACTTTCAGAATCTCTCTTAATTCAGTGTTGGATTCGGCTAAAAACTCCTCCAACCGACGAAGCTGTGGATTGTGAACCACAACCTGTAAGTATTTTTATTTGTTAAAATTGACCAGTTGCACAGTTTTCAGCGTTAACGGTATGTTGTAGCCAGGACACAAACAAGGATGTAAACAATGTGAAATGCTGTTTGGCCCCGTTTACAATTTAGCTACAAATTCATATTTATCAGTCAAACAGCTGTAAACACCCACGATCAGCACTTTAGTGTCTCTCTATGCAGCTGCTTTCAGTGTCTCTCTATGCTGCCGCTTTCCAATGCATTCTACATCTCAAATAACAAACTTGCAAAAGATATGTGAACGTTTCATATTACTTACACATGCTTATTCGAATATATGTAAAAGACACTTGTCAGATTTTATTTTTTATATGTTAGCTGACCAATCAGAGCCTCTTGAGGGTGAGCCTTTCAGAGGAACTAGGAAGAATGATTGTCGTTTTCATGTTAGCTGAGTAGCAGTATATAATTAAAGTAAGATATATGAAAAAATAACGTGATTTTCTACAAATGAATTGCTTTGCACCTTATAAACACAACCAAGCCTTAAAAATATACTGTGGACCACCCCTTTAAAATATCTTCTTTTGTGTTCATGAGAAGAAAGAAACTCAAACAGGGGCGATAAGCGAAGGCTAAGTAAATTATGACAAGGATTTTTTTTTTTTTGGGTGCACTATCCCTTTAAGTGTAACTGATGTGTTACAATTCACAGCACAGATTAAATCTAAAAATTCAAATGCTTAGCAAACTGAGCCAAAGCAGTCAGTGTTTGTGAGTGGGCAAACATGCGGCCATTCTGTGAGTGTGATCAGATTGCTTCAGCAAGGGTGTGTTGTTTCAGCAGGGGGCAGCAGGTAGTTTAAGGAAGGAGAAGTACAGGAGGAAGAGGAGGAGAGAAGCAGAGACAGAGACCAGTGCAGTAGAAGACAAGCATGGCTGCTGACCTAAACCTGACCTGCCATTTTTTACCCAAAAGACTCACTTGCTTTGATGCAATAACATACTTGATACTCCTAAACGTGGACAACTTAAAATCGTAACAGATATACAGAATGCTATTTTACAGTATGTACCTACAGTGTTCTTACCTTAGTGATATAATAACAACTACATTGGTTGTGTTTAGGGTTAAGGTTTAGTGTTAGCTTCTATTTATTACCCAGTAAGTGCAATTACTACAATAAGCATGTGATGTGTAAATGCAGAAGAAAGGCTGTCTTAGTTCTCTTTAATGAACCAAAATTTATGTGGATTTGTATTTGTCTACTGATATGCAGTGCTTAATTTGAGTTGGATCTTGCCAGAGCCTGTTCCAGAAAATGTCAGAAATTCGTGTTTTGCATTCCAGTATTTATTTTAATAGATCCAGCACTAACTTGTGCGTGGTGAATATCTGTGTGTGTGTGTAAGAGAGCGCGAGAGATAGAAAGAGAGCGAGCATGTGAATGAGTGCAAGCAAAGGCTGTGTGGATTGTATGTGCACACATGACGGTAGACACCATGCGCAAGTTTGTTGGTGATTGTTTCGAGCGAAGTGAGCGGTGAAAATAAATAATAGCATATTGGCCAACCTAAATAATATTTATATTTTTAAAATGGCAAAGAGGCAGTCAAGCATATTTTCATTATTTAAAGCCACGAGTAAATCTGATAATGAGCCTGATCAAAAGAGATCTCGAGAAGATGAAACTGTGGAACTGCCCATGGATCAGGATAACGGGAGGCGGATCGGCCAAAAAACATGACGGAAGAGGTAACTGCGGGCTCTTCTTGAAGATTTGACTGAGAAAATTATTACATTTTTTTTTCACGTGGCACATAATAGTGAAGTGAACTGAATAATGATTGTTAGTACCATTTATGTCTGTAGTTACATGTTTTTATTATCCATGACTGACCTATAACGTTATGGCATAAAATAATTAAAGACTCTTCAGAGATGTGATGCACTTTTTTTACACTATCAGCATTTAATGACGCCATGTTCGGGGAAAACTTCGGGCAAGACTTTTATTTCCTGGTTTTGTTCCGGGAATTATAAATTTACAAATTAAGCATTGCTGATATGTATATATGTATCTGTATAGTCATAATTATTATACTGTATATATGAACATATATATAGCCACAATTCATATTTATATATAAAAATATAAGCAATTTCCTCATTCAATTAGAGTATGTCATTACTAAAAAACATAATAACATATGTAAATTATTCTAGATTATTATTAGATAAATTATTATTAGGCTGCAATAATTCTAAAGCTTATTGAACTGTTAATAAAAAGACTCATCCTACATGACGTAGTATATACATACAGTAGGATAATATTACATACACTACTGTTCAAAATAGATTTTTTTTTAAGAAATTAAGATTTAATTTAAAATAAAATCTTTTTTTTTTCAGTAAGCATGTATTAATTTGATTTAAAATTACAGAAAATGTGTTCTTTCAGCTCTCTCAAATACTCCTAAAAACAACTCTTTCTCTAAAGAATATTAAGCAGCACAACCTTTATTAACACTGGAAATTCAGCTTTACCATATATGAAAAAATTAAGCAAAATAGAAAAAACTGTAATAATATTTGACGTGATGGTAACACTAGTAACTACACACAATGAATCATCTATTAAGCATTAGCAAATAGTTAATTCATTATCTGTTAAGTATTAACTCTATATTAATAGACATTAGTAAGCAGTTTACAAATACAGCTACAAATGCTGTATTCTTGACAAGTACATTTATAATGTGCTTAATGATTGTATTTTCATACGTTGTTAATGATTATTTTTTCATTAATTAAGTATTGCATTATTTACAAACTAGTTAATTAAGAATAGTTGGTGCTATTTTTAGAATTATTCAGAATGCAGAAGTAAATGATTAATAAACTATTCAAATTAACATTCATATATCTTATTATTCAGTTAATTTGTAATTTGTGTTTATACATGCCTTATTAACTTAACTTCATCCAGTTTTGTGACTTAATCTAAAGTGAGGACTATGTATGCTTTATAAATCCCTAATAAATGACCATTAAAGACTCTATTAGAGCTATTAGAGCTAATATAGCTATAGAAGAGCTATATTCTAAACAGAAAAAAGAAAATAAGCGACTTTATTCATTTCTATTCATTTGAAAATACACAGACAAAACCATATCAAATGCAAAATAAATCTTTGCAATCTTTGCAATTTTTATAAAATAAATAAACTTACCTAAATAACATTGAAATGTTGCATCATAATATATTATTAAATTAATATATTGTTGTTGTTTTATCTAATTTTATTTAATTTCTTGCTAATTGTATTTTAACACTCCTGTTATTCAGCAATGTTTAAACTTTACAGTAATTTTATTTTTTAGGTAAGATTGCAAACATTAATTGTTCATTTGATCCTAAGCCTTTAATTGTCATCAATAAGGGATTTACATGCAAAGCATAAATAGTCCTCACTTTAGATTAGGTCACAAAACTGCATGAAGTTAAGTAAATAAAGCCTTTAACATACATAGTAACCATTACTATATGCCTGAATAATAAAATATAGAAATGTTGATTTGAATAGTTTATTAATCGTTTACTAACTCATTCTAAATGGTTTTTAAAGCCACTAGCTACTCTTAAATACAAATGGTTTGTACATAATGCAATACTGAATTTAGTAATGAACAATTTAGAAGTAATAAAGTCTGAAAACACAATCATTAAGCACATTAAAAAGTTGCTTTAAAGTCAAGAATACAGCATGTGTAGCTGCAGTTATAAACTGCTTACTAACATTTGTAAATGTAGAGTTAATGTATCAAATTATGAATTAACTATTTGCTAATATTTAATAGATGATTCATAGTGTGTAGTTATTATAAAGTGTTATCTACATGTTTCAAGTTTTCACTGTATTTTTTTGTTAATCAAATGCAGTTTTGTTGAACAAATAAAAGGCAAAATTATAAACTCATACCATCCACTATACAATCTATTTTCCAATTATGCACCTAATTTGTCCATTTATTAACAAAAGAAAAGTGAATGTTCTAAAAATGTCTTGATCCTCCAGCATTAATATCTACACGTGTATGCACTGTATAGCAGCCGTCTGTGTTGGACAGGTGGGTCAGAGCCAAAAACAAACACACCGGGAGTTTATCGAGTGAGGCAGCAGGCAGGGGAAACACAGGATGCACACAGGATTATCAGGAGAGCAAGGTCTCTCTCTGTCCCTTCCCCTGAATGAAAGGCCCATGGTCAGAGCCACCACTGGGGCAAGAAAGAGACCACAATCCTCAGCCAGACTGCAGAGAGTTAGACAGAAGCAGACCCACTGATCAATATAATGACAGGATTGCTCACTACGTTTTAAACTGCTGTATTGAAGCCACCGGAAATGTTTAAGCGGCCATATTGGTACTCCTAATCAAGAGAGGCTGCAATGCTTGTATTCTAGTGCTTGTATTCAATTATGAGCCACTGAGAAGCTTGCAGGTTTAAAGGGATAGTTCACACAAACAACTGACAATTCAGTAATCATTTCCTCACACTTTACATGTTCCAAATCTGAGCCCAAAAGAAGATAGTTTGAAGAAAGCTGGAAACAACCATTGACTTCCATAGTATTTGTTTTTATGTTCATTTTAATTTTTGGGGTGAACTATGCCTTTAACATGGAGTTTGCCAAATCTGTTCACAGGCGTAGTTCAAGCTAATTTAGTTATTCATGGTCACATTTTAGGATTTTTTTTTTTTGAAGCAAGAGTAGAACCTATTGAAAAAAAGATTATAAAATCAGTTAATCTAGTAAGTGTCCAATCAATTATCCACAACCCGACAGTTTCATGAAGCCATATAACACTTGAATAGATCATGAAAAACCTAGACAGACATTTAAAACAGAATGCCTGTTGTTAGATGATATACAGTCAAGCTACATATAGCTATACATAGTTATTCTGTCTAATTATTAAAGGTCTAAATTAATATTAGTTTACTAGGAAATGTTATGACGTGTTGGAAAAAAACTATATAAATTAAATCAAGATGTATGCACGAATTATCAATGTATTATATGTATTGAAATTGAGCAAACAGCTGTACAATAAAAAAACAAAAATGTTGGTATGTTCCAAACAGGATAAATCACCCTACTAAGGGCACTTCAGAGTGAAAACGATCAAAGCTGCCATATTGAAGTGTTTTTTTCATTTTATAAATATATAAATGAATAAATAAATAAGTTAGTTAATTAATGAGTTTTAAAGAAAATAATTCTGATTAAATAAATAGATAAATAAATAAATAAATAAATAAATAAATAAATAAATAAATAAATAAATAAATAAATAAATAAATAAATAAATAAATAAATACATGCAGCTGGACTGACTGACACAGTTTCAATTTGCTATAATCTTCCATGTTAAGCTGCTTTGACACAATCTACATTGTAAAAGCGCTACAGAAATAAAGACGAATTAAATTTCTTCAAAGCTGTCACTTCGGAGGATTTGAGCCCTTCCGAATAGAACGCATTTATTATTGAATACTCTACTGTTTTCTTCGTTTAAACATAATAAAATAATGCAATACTGCCACCTACTGTTAACCAAGACCAAATACATCATACATTCATTCGGTAAGATCCTCTACTAAACATTACAGCTTCTTTTCCTGATCCCAAATAAAGAACTATGTCATGTTTACAATATTACGTCAATTAATTCAACAGAATAAGCGAGCATAGGGAATACCAATATGGCGGCAAGGTGGCTTCGCTTTTAATGAAATCCTGAGCAATCCAGTTCTATAATACAAATCAGTGTTCAGATCTAAGCACAACACCCAAAGCCTTATTGGAAGGTAAGAGAAAGGAAGTGTGAAATCTATCTCTCTGTGCAGTCTGTCTGTGTGGTGCTGTTCTTGACCCTGGTGCTGATCGCATGGCACAAACCTGCAGTTGGTGGCGGGGCCCGCCGTGGGGAGCACAGGGCAAGTTCTGACGGGTGAAAAAAGAGAGGACATATCAGTAAACACCTGACCACGCTGCCACATCTGTCTCTCTTACGTTATCACAGACTGTATGAGCACACACCGTAAGCTCTTGCTAACCGTGCCTAGTGAGAATATGGTTCCTTGTGTTCTGCCTGTAGTGCCGCAATATAAAGGTGAAGTGCGTCATTTCTTAGTGCCCCTAGTGGCCATAAATGGAATTGGTAAAACTATTGGCAAATAGACCGCGGAAGCATTTCTGCACTTCCAGTTCCATTATTAGTCAATAGGTATTTTATTATTTATTTAAATGACTGATATTAAGTTAGTGCTTAACACAAACTTAATATATCTTCATGTTTTATTCTGTCATAATATACATGAGTTAAACTGCACCAATGTAGTTTAAACATGTTTTGAAAATGGAGTTAGCGAACTAGTTGCTGAATAGTTTTTTCAGGGACATTATGAGTCATTATATGATTTGAACGCTTCATTTAATATGTAATAATGCTGTTTGAGTTTGGAAAAAACCTGTTATAAAGCACAAAGGCCACTCCCAGAGGAATTACTGTATATATTAGTAAGCGTTGCTAAATTTCTGAACTTTCTCATATGCCTTGATTGTAGTTTTCTTTTGGTAAAGTACATAATTTAAAGGGATAGTACAACCTGATCTCACGCGAAACGTTTATGTTTCGTCAGTTTAGTGGCTACTGAGTTCAGTCGTACGAAAATGTATGATTGTTAAAAGGCGTGGCACTAAACCCCACCCCTAAACACAACCGACATTGGGGGATAAGCAAATCATGCTAAATTGTGTGAATGAGATCGTACAAATTCATACGACTTTGCCATTAAATCAAAGTTACGAATTGCCGTGAGATTAGTCCACCCCAAAATTAAAATTGTCATCTTTTACTCACTCTTCACTTATTCCAAACCTGTTGGAATTTTTTTTATCTTTTAAAAAAGAAGAATTTTCAGAAGAAAACCTGTAAACACTGACTTCCATCATATTTGTTTTTCGTCTAATAAATGTCAGTGATTTCAGCTTTTTATAGCTTTCTTCAAAATATTTTCTCAAGTGTTCAACAGACTAAAACCACAAAATGGTTTATAAATAATAGTGAGTACATAGTGAGTAAATGCTGCCTTGTAGCAAATAGTGAAAAAATATCAATTTCTGGGTAAACTATCCCTTTAAACCTTAAATTTAAATAATTTCTGCACAAGGCAATACCAAGAGTTCAAGGCCTGCTTGAGTTAGTAGTGTTTATGTCCAAGAGATGTTTAAGGATCGAACATACTAAAACATGGGTGACCAACCCTGTTCCTGGCAATCGACCTTAATGCAGATTTCAGCTCCAACCCTGATCAAACACACGTGAACCAATTAATTACAACCTGAGGAGCACTTGATAATTACAGGCAGGTGGGTTTGATATGGGCTGCAACTGAAAACTGCAGGAAGGTTGATCTTCAGGAATAGGGTTGAGCACCGCTGTACTGAAGTGTTTAGCAAAGTTACAAAATGTTTAAATGGTATATATTTACAAAGGTATATTATGTCCCAATTCCCTAGTAAGTGTTATCTGTGTGTTATAATTCTGCAGGCAATGAAGTTGACCAAATATGTAAACAAATGTTTTGAAGAGAAGTAAAGATTTCCTGTGAACACTGTGTGGGAATCCTGTCATTTGAAACACAATTCATGCATGGAGCTCTCTCTGAATCAGGTGCAAATAAAAAAAGACATCAAAAATATGCAGAACGGTTGGGTGAGAAGACTAGAATTACTAGAACTTGACTAGAACTAGAACAAAGTCATGTGACTATAGTTTGTTTATAATCAGCATTTTAGCCTTTTACTTCAGCCATTTGTAATTAGGCCTTGTTTGTTGTTGTGGTTGATTAGCCGAACAAGTAAATATCATAACCTTTTGTTGGCCTATTTTTTGCAATGTTAAAAAAAATGACCAACAAAAAAATCCCCTGGCAAACAATGATGGTGGAATGCAGGATGTTGTGCGAGAAGCCACCATGTCAGATTATTAAAACCAAACGTCAACCCAATGAGTTGGGCTGGTGTTAGTTGACGCCTGCTGAAAAACTCTGAAACTACACCATTGTCATTGTTTGATTATTTTAAATGATCAAATTCTATTGAAAAATAAATATTTTGCAAGCATGACTTTGTTTTTAGGGCTTATAAAAATGTTCTGCTTGTGCTTACCAAGGCTGCATTTATTTGATCAAAAGTACATTATTACAGTCATTTATTGATGCAATTCAAAGCTGAAAATCTATCATCATCACTCCAGATCCTTCAAAAAGCATTCTAATATATCTGATTTGCTGTGAAAGGGATGTTTCACAAACGGAGATCAATGCTGAAAATGGTTGTGCTGCCTTTTCTTTTCGTAATAACCGTGAAAAGACTATTTTCAGAGTCCACATGAAACTAACACAGCACAAAGTATAGCCACAACGAAAACATGACACACTTCACCTTTAAGCAAGATAAGCCAGTGAAAATATTCTCAGATCCGAGTTTACAGTGATGCGTCCCATGCCGTCTGAATGGGTCACTGGAGTCCAGAGCAGCCACAGCCTCAATCTGACACTTATCAAACATGGCACCTCAAACACTCCGAGGGCACATGCGCTACTATTCTGTAAGAGTCAGGAGGAATAATGCGCGCGCCGGGCTGGACTTGGCCCAAAAACGTCTGTGTGAGTTGTGTTTCTGCCCTGCCTGCAGCTAAAGATGACCTCTGCGTTCTGTGAGAATCATGTGGGCTTCAGTGCCAGTGTTTGGTCAGGAGGAGCTGATAGACACACTCACCCTCGGGCCGGTACTGGGCGATGATGGTTACCGTCTGCCCTGCTCCTTTCAGCGCCGCCGCAGCTTGTTCGTGAGTGGCACCTCGCAGATCGATTCCATTGACCTGAAATCAATCACAACCAAGATTGGAACATAAATGGAGTTTAAAGGGCTCCTATTTCACCCCTTTTACAAGATGTAAGATAAGTCTTTGGTGTCTCCAGAACATGTCTGTAAAGTTTCAGTTCAAAATACCCATCACATTATTTATTTAATATACAATGCAGAATAGGCCTATTTTGTGATCAGACCAAAGGGTAGCTGTTTTTGCAGCCTGTGCCTTTAAATGCAAATAAGCTGGTTCTCCCCACCCACCGTTCCCACATGCTTCTCCTGCAGAAAAACAGCAGTCAGTGACAGAGACAGACACAGATGAAGCAGAGATCCAGCTCACTCATAAATACCAAGTACGTTTCTTTAATGTATTTTCATTCATTCATTTTCTTTTCGGCTTAGTCCCTTTATTAATCTGGGGTCCCCACAGCGGAATGAACCGCCTTGATGTATTTTATCTGATTATTTTCTTGCTTATATTGTTGCTTCTTGAATATTGTTATACTGACACTATGTGGGTGTGCTGATTCTAGCGGTTATGAATTACAGCGATTTTACTGTCTTTACTTTACTACAAACATGCACTGCTTTAAAAAAGTTTTAAACTTGAAACAGATCTTTTAATCCTAGTTTCTTTGCAAATCCTGTTCTGTGGACATGTTTATACGTGTTACTACGGATGACACGCTAATACGCACCTGTGAATCAATTTGGTAGGCCGGGAAAACCGGAAAACTCCTAAGTCACATTATGGTGGGCCTTAAAGTCATTGTGATTTAGACCATATTTTAACATCAGGAAATTCCAAAATAAAGACTTGTTATGTTTATGTCACTCCATTATGACTCTAGACACACCATACAGAGTTCTGTCAAAACTTTATTATAGGTGCCATTTATTTGCTTAGAGGTTTTATCAAAAACACACGTCGATTCATGAGTGCGTCCTATTGCTAACCATGCAGGGCTCTAGACTAACTTTTTGCACTGGTTGCACTGGTGCGTTCCAATTTTTTTTTCCAAGGTGCACCAGAACAAAATTTAGGTGCACCCATTTTTTTTGACCGCATCGCATTTAACATCGCAGTTGAAAATGTAACATTGTAAAAAGCACTAGTTTAACCTACTTTACATGTTTTAATTGATGAAACCAAAAATATCTGTGACAAAATTTGGTAAAATCATTTCTTAATTATTTGATCTTTTGCAGATACTGCATTAGCATTTTATAAATGAGCTGTAATATAAATCTACAAATAATACAAATAATAATAATAAATATGACAACAATAATAAATAAACTAAAACAATTGCAGCATAAATTTACAATGTTATAAGCAAACTGCTGCTAGATACAGCTAGATATTCAAGAGTTCACATTTAGCTGATGATTGATTATAAAGCTTGTTTGGCATGCTGTCCTGGGAGAGAGCCCTGAGCTCATGAGCCCGGGGCTCCCTCCCGTTTGAAAAGCGAGAGGGGAGTTTGAGCTCAGGTAGATCTCGAGAACTCCCCTGCTGTAATAGCTAATGAACAGATAGTGAGTGCTCTTAAGAGATAACTACTTACTAGGAGCATGTCTATGGTGCCAATTTGAATTAGTCAATTAACTTAAGTTGCACGTTTTTGGACGGTGGGAAGAAACCGGGGAACCTGTGTGAAACCCACGTGAGCACGGGGAGAACATGTAAATTCCACACAGAAACATCAGCTGGCTTAGAACCAGTGACGTTCTTACTCTGAGGCAACAGTGCTAGCCACTGGGCCACCGTGCCACCCATCTAGAAAAGGATGGGGAGTAGGGGTGGAAGGGGGGATTCTTCAAAACAAAGATGGCTGTGATATGGAACTTAGGCTATTTATAGTGGCTTAGGAATTGTCTGATTGGTGAATCATAAATTGGATAATGTGGGACCAGCCGCAAGCAATCATAAGCATGTGATCCTTTCGAGATTAGTTTATAAATAAACTCCACTTATTGTGGGAGTTTAAATGCCAACACACCAAATGCATTGTTTAAGGTGAGATACGCCTTTTTAAACACTGTTTTTATTGGTAGTGAGAGTTTTGTGCGCTGCTTTGGTGCCTCACGTTTTTGCGAGATTTAAAAAAAAAAGTTTAGATATTTTTAACTCACAGCTGTAGGTGTGCCTGGAAAATGCAAGCATGTGATACCGCGTGCGCACCACTCCCTGTTTGAGTGTGCAAGCCATGCGTATCCATTTGAAACAAACTCAAGCGTGCAAAAGATGCATATTTCAGAAATTAGGTCGCACTCTAGAGCCCTGCCATGTGTTCACACAGCCACCGGCAAGAGGGTCAGAATTCGCACTTTGTTGGCACTCTGACAATCAAACATTATTACATTTCCTAACAAAATAAACATAAAATTATGGTAAATTATAATTAGTATGACTCTAAATCAGGGGTGGCCTAACTTTTTCTTATGAAGGGCCAAAATCCAAGCTTGATTGAGAACTGTGGGCCGAAAGTAAATACAGCGAACTGTATTACATTAAAGTTCACATAGGTAATTTCCTAATTTATTTAATAATATTTGTAAACCAATAGAAAAAAAAATATTTCAACCATATTTACTAATGAATTCAATTTTTTTTTTGAAAATGTATATTATGTTAATGAACTTATTACAATAAAACCATAAAAAAACATAAAAAAATAAAATAATGGAGTTTAATACCAAATACACTAGTCATGCTGAACCTGACTTTGCCTTGATTTGCACACTGTTGTCTTCTGCTTTGTCCCCTATTCTTTAAGTGACAGTATGTACAATTCTTTTTTTAATCTGACTGATTTACAACATTTAATAGCAACAAACAGACAAATGGTTACATTTAAATGGAAATGAGAATCTCTGTTGAAGGCATTCCCCAACCCTTTCCAATCATTTTCCCTCTGGTGGGCCAAATCAACTGTGGGCCCTAGTTTGGGCATCTCTGCTCTAAATGTTATCAAGGTTGAAATATATATATATATATATATATACATAAGTCTTTACTTTCACTCTAATAATAAAAGTAATAATAGTAAATATTAAAAGTAAATAATAAAAGTATTTCTTTATTATACTTTCAAATTCCACAAAATAATGAAACAGCATTATTTTAACACTAAGTAATTATTGTTTCTTGAGCAGCAAATGATCATATTAGAATGATTTCTGAACAATCATGTTGACTGACAAAAACAAATCAGTTTTAAGTCATATGAATAAATTACATTGTAAACTACATTTAATACGAATGCAATTATTTTAAGGTAATAATATTTCACAATTTAAATATATAATTTTAAAATTGGTGGGCATATTAAGCTTCTTTTAAAAACATAAAAATAAGTCTTACTGATCCCAAACATTTAACTTGTGCTGTAAGTGTACTTAAAGCATACAATCATGTCAGTATTAAAGCTCTCTGTTGAATTTCTATTTAAAATTTGCTAACTTTTATAAAATGTGCTATCTTGCTGCAGAGAAGCCTGGAGTGATCTGGCGCTAGAAAGGCCTGCTGTGATCCAGACGGCGTTTGAAGATTCTACAGTGGAGGATCAGTGGGCGGCAATAGCCTGTAGGCCACAGTCTGCAACAACTGGACCACAAAGTAATCAGCAAGCTCCTCTAAAATATGAGTTTAGCTATGCTGTGTGCATCATAAGCTCTGTCTGTGACCTAAACCATGGCATTTAAAGATCAAGCAGGTTGAGACTGGCTCTGTTTTACTGACACATAAACCTGAAGCAGGTGTTGTAGCCAAACTGTTGTTAAAGTTATAGTTTGATTAAAAAAAGGAGTGTTAAAGGTCTAGTTCACATCCGGTGAAGTGTAGAATGTAGACTTTTTGACTTCAGTAGGACAATAAAGAAGCTTTTTAGCTGAAATCGTGGTCCTTGCTAATTTATACAATGCAGAGTGTAAAAAACAAAACAACAGCATTACAAAAAAACAACAACAAAAAATAAATAATAAATTAATTAATTAAATTTTTTTTAAATATGTTTTTCACTCTCAAAATTCTGATAGCTTTAAGTTTGTAGGTTATAAATATACAAGGACAGCAAATGAACAAACATTTTTTTTTACATTATTGAGTGTACTATCTTTTTAAAAAGTGCAATAATTTTCCCTCGTCAAAACCAATCGGCAACCTCTCACTTTCCCTCGTGAAGGCAATACGGAAGTACCTGAAACTGCAATTCCTCGACTTTGGGGGCTGGCTTCAGGAAGTCTAGATGTTTACTGACTGCAATGCTAAATTGGCCAATTTTACAGCTGATTAAAATAAGTTTACAGCCTGGTATAAAATAATGTTTTGGTGCATATGGTTATTTTTACCCTTCATGACAACTGTGAGGGGGGTGAATTTTTTTTACAACTCATCCATTTCATTTTTATTAAAATATATTAAGGGTACTTGAGTAACAGCTAGGTCTCGCTGGTCACCGTCATATCATCTCAGCTGAACTCGGCATATACTGTACATCGTATTTTTGTGTTGTTTTATGTTGCTTTACACAGTCAATGGCTTTTGGAATTATTTTCTACAATTATCAGATGATATGGCATACTGTGTGCACTTAATTGTGCTCACAAACCATTCAAATGGCCTCTATTTCTCAGGTGAGTGCAATTATTTACTTATATACCATATATCTATCAGAGTTGATTGGTACAGGTCCACCCCTCAATAGGTTTCCCTTTGGAAGGCTTCTTCCCATCAGACTAACTTATTCGTTGGCTTCAGGAAAAGATCCAGCTCCCCACTGTCTCCACCGAGGATCCAGGAGACCGTTTGCACACAATGATCACTGTAAAGGTTGCCGGGCACACCAAGTCCACCCTTGCTACACGCCACAGTCTTTTTTTTTATCCACACGCAAAATCCAACAGCTCTTCACCCTCGCACATTTCTTTTCTTCATTCGCAGCCACACCTCCCATCCTTCTCTTTTCCTCTTTTATCTTCTTTTCCCCTACCTGAACTTCCGTTTCCTTCATCTTCTTGACCACGGAAGTTTTAAGAAGGGCAGGACTAGCCCAGACTAGCTCCCCCTAGTGGTGCTTAGAAAAAAATTGGGAGAGGCATCTAGTCTCGCCACAAAATGTATTTATTTTATTTAAGATAATTTATCATTTATATTTTTCTTTAGAACTGTAATGCATTTATACAGATTAATAAGCTGTAAACAGTAATCTGAAATAGCCTTGCATTTACTAACACAAATGACTATACTTGAAGTATTTGGGAGTTATTCGCGTAAATAAATAAATCAATAATAGTTGTGAGAAATATGTATAAAATGACAAACCATAAATAAATACTTAAATTAATTACTGTTTATATAATCTCAGTATATCACCCTCACTGGACACCTTTATTTGTGGAATAAATTAATCATGTCCAAAAAACAACTTTTGTGCTTGTACAAACCTTTTTTTAAAGCAGACAGCAAAGGTTTGTGGCCATGAACATGTAATTTTGTTTTTAATTTTTATTCTGAAACAAATTCTCAACAAAGCTGAATGAAAAACACAGGAGTATTACAAAATATTACTGCAAATAATAATATCTACTACATTTTAGAATGCAATTTATAACAGACTTTTTACTTTCAGCATTACTAATCTAATCTTCAGTGTCACACAATCCTTCAGAAATCGTTGACTTGGTTTATTAAAAACATGTTTATGTTTGTCGTGTTTATTAATATTTCTATGTAAAAACATACGTTTCAGGCTTATTTCATTAATTTAAAAACTTTTTTAAAGTTTTTATTTTAAGTCTTTTGCAATATTATATATACAGTTGAAGTCAGAATTATTAGCCCCCC
>CAIGQZ010001492.1:16098758-16111769 GCA_903798205.1 Danio tinwini | reverse complement strand
TGTGTGTGTGTGTGTGTGTGTGTGTGTGTGTGTGTGTGTGTGTGTCTCGGGGTGCCTCCAGCCTGTCCTAATGCTCATTTAACAGTGTGAACTCAGGAGGTGTACCACATCTATTCTTAGACTCCAAATCAGGGCAGCACTCCATTATCTTTTCCCTCCCTCTCCATTTTTTCTGCTCTCTCTTGTTCTTTCTGCTTTTCTAATCAGTGTCCTGAGGAGGCAGACCGTGATTGCACTCGACTCAAGTGGCAGCGACAGTAATTACAGCAGGGATCTGGATGGAGGGTCTGATTACGACCAGTGTGTTTTGATGAAGCTCTGATCAACATAAATGATGAGATCGCTGACAGTAAAGCAGCTTCTGGAGAGGATCGCAGCTCTGGATTGTTTCACTGAGAGCTGTGATTAAAACACTGCCAAAAAAGTGTAGCAGTGTGTCTGGGCTAAAAACTAATGTGATGAGAAAATAAAACCCAGATAAAGAAAAGCTGGTAATGGTGGAGTTTTGAGTTGAGAATTATTAAGTCTCAATTTAAGCAACAAAAAATAGTTTTTTTTGGGTTAGGATCTGTAGGGTTCACAAAATGATGTGATGGCGCCACCTGCTGTTCAGCACAGGTTTTGCACTATTAACATGAGACCACTTACTGTAAGCTATTATTTGTTCCATGGATTTGCTATTAATCATTATGTTTTGAGTAAATTATTTTTATAAAACTATTCAAACTTTCAAATAATAATAATTAATTTGCATAAAATGACAATTGCTCAATTTGCAATATTCCATGTTTTCGGATCTTGAATATAGAGGAAATGTTTATATACACTACAATAACATCACTCAAAAAAATGACGTTTGCTGTTTGTTCAATCTACTTATATAAAATGAGCTGAAACAACACAATTCTTGATTTTTTTAGACAACTTAAATTTAAATAAGTTTATTTGTATCCATTTTTGAAAACTAATAATTACTAATAATTACTAACTAGTAAATACTAATAATTTTTACAGTGAATGTGTATTTTTATTAATAGTATTTTATTGTAATTTTAATTAATAATTTATTGTATTTTTTATTAATAATTTTTATTGTATTTTAATATTAGTTTTTTTGTATTTTTTATTAATAGTTTTATTATATTTTATTAATAGATTTTTATTGTATTTTTTTCTTAATAGTTTTTACTGTATTTTTATGAATAGGCTTTTATTGTATTTTTTATTAATAGTTTTTATTATATTTTTATTAAGAGTTTTTATTAATATGTTTTTATTGTATTTTTTATAGTTTTTATTGTATTGTTATTAATAGTTTTTTATTGTATTTTTTATAGTTTTTTGTATTTTTATTAATAGTTTTTTATTATATTTTTATTAATATTTTTTTGTATTTTTCATTAATAATATTTTATTAATAGTTTTTATTGTATTTGTTATTAATAGTTTGTATTGTATTTTTATGAATAGTTTTTTTATTGTATTTTATTCATAATTTTTATTGTATTTTTTATGAATAGTTTTTTATTGTTGTTTTTATTAATAGTTTTTATTGTATTTTTTATTAATAGTTTTTAATGTGTTTTTTATTAATATTTTATTGTATTTTTATTAATAGTTTTTATTGTTGTTTTTTATTAATAGTTTTTATTGTATTTTTATTAATAGTTTTTATTGAATTTTTATTAATAGTTTTTTATTGTATTTTTCATTAATAGTTTTTTATATTTTTTAGTAATAGTTTATTGTATTTTTTATTAATAGTTTTTTTTATTAATAGTTTTTTATTATATTGTTTATTAATAGTTTATAGTGTTTTTATTATTAATAGTTGTTATTGTATTTTTTATAAATAGTTTTTATTGTATTTTTTATTAATAGTTTATTGTATTTTTTATTAATAGTTTTTTATTGTATTTTTTATTAATAGTTTTTATTGTATTTTTTATTAATAGTTTTTATTGTATTTTTAATAATAGTTTTTTTCTCTAATATTTTAAGTCCAAAAACATAAAATATTTTATATTAACCTATTATTATTTTGTGCAAATAAATGATCTAAATGCGAATATACTTATTCTAAATATTGAAAACAATATTTATTATTTAATTATTACTTCCTAAAACATTTAGGTATGGTTAACCAAGGGCACACACAACTTAAATATAAAAGTTTAAGAATCAAGGTCATTAAAAAAATAGCTATTAATATCATTTTAACAATATACGTAAAATGTCTCCTCCCAAATGGTGCTAAGATAGATTTTGCACAAATATGACATCTATCCATAAAATTTGAGGCACATATTTTAACTAACAAATGCTAAACCCACATTTAAAAAGCAACCACTAAGATCAACGCACCCTGTGATGATGACATTATCAGCTTATATATATGATAAACAATTCAACATTTGTGTTTATTTTCATGGTGTCCACTTACAGACAGGATCTGGTCTCCTCTGCGCAGTTCTCCACTGAGGTCGGCAGGCCCTCCAGCCAGGATGAAGGAGACGAAAATGCCTTCTCCATCTTCTCCTCCCACGATGTTGAAGCCCAGTCCGGTGGAGCCCTTGTGGAGGACGATCTTCCTGGGCTCCCTGTACACACAGTTCAGATAATACATGAGCTCAGAGTCCGTTGGGCTCAGCATCTCCACCGATGGTGTAAACATACACACGACGCGTGGACACACACACACACACACACACGTCCACACTCCTGGGTCTGTCCAAAACCGTCTACAGTGCAGTCGAGCTACAATGGCTGACACCTATTGGGGGCTGCTCCACTTATGAGCTTATTTGTCCCATTTCTGACCGGTTTCCTAGAAACGGAGAAGACGCACGGCCTCCCACACTCACACACACACACTTCATACAGTATATACTATGACAGATAGCATGTGTTACTGATTATCTTAAAAAATATGGCATATGGCTAGTTTTAAATGTTTATTATTTGTATTTAATTTTTAAATATTTGCTATTACAGGCTGCACGGTGGCGCAGTGGGTAGCATGTTTGCCTCACAGCAAGAAGGTCGCTGGTTCGAGCCTCGGCTGGGTCAGTTGGCGTTTCTGTGTGGAGTTTGCATGCTCTCCCCGTGTTCAAGTGGGTTTTCTCCAGGTGCTCCGTTTTCCCCCAAAAGTCCAAAGACATGCGGTACACGTGAATTGGGAAGGCTAAATTGTCCGTAGCGAATGTGTGTAAACGAGTGTGTATTAGATTAGTCAGATTTATAAAGGGACTAAGTCTAAAAGAAAATGAATGAATGAATGAATGAATGAATGTATTTGCTTTTACGTTGACATAAAATGAATTATATTTTTATTGAAAAAGTGTTTATTATTAATTTTTTTTTTTTTAAGTTCACATGTAGTCAATTTAAAATAATAAAAAAAATATTTAGGAAGGTTTATTTAATATTTAATTTTACCTTATGTTTTGAATAAAACCTTTTATGATTTTAAATAAAACAGATTGATGATCTTAATAACATTAATTATAACATTATAATATATATGTATATATATATATATATATATATATATATATATATTAAGACATTTTTAAGATCATTATGAATGAAATTTTAGACTTAGACAGAGCTAAATGCTAAGGATTTTTCTCAAATATCCCAGTTGGAAAAGACTTTCACTTGCACTATCTAAAAATTATTATAATTTAATACATTTATTAATACAATAATAATAATAATAATAATAATAATAATAATGATAAGAAAAGCAATTGAACGCTATTTTTTAAATAAAAAGTTTTATTGAGATTTGGATTGTATGGGTGTTATTGGCCAGATTGGGTAATAAACAAAGGAACATTAAGACCTGTTAAAAAAAGACCTACATCATAATATTTCAGTAGATTTAAGGCTTATCAAGGCCTAAAATGTAGCTTTTGAGATTTAAGACATTTTAAGACTTCTTAAGACCCTACGGATACCCTGAATAAGATATGAAAACTCTGTAATATCAGAATACTAATTTGAAGTGTTTCATTTAGGACTGACATATTTTTGGCAAATTGCACAATTATAAACATAAATTTACATATATTTTTATTTAAATAGTTGAATATTTAATACTTTCAATAGTATTTTAGTGATATGTAATACATTATAGACCAAACATTTGGAAAAAAATAAGATTTGTATGCTTTATTTCAGAAAAAAACAGTAATACTAATATTTTAAAGAATTTTGTTTTCAATTTGCAAGCTTTTTATACGTTTTAAAATACACTTTATTACTGTTGATTTAAGCATACATGATTTATTATTTAGTTTGCATTAAAACAGTTTCACTTTTTTGTTCTGCTACTTTAAATGCTCAAGCATGGATTCTTATTGGCTGATTTTTTTTTTCAAAGAAATGTTATAATTATTCCAGCTGCAACCCAGTACTGGGAAACATCCATACACACTCTTTCACACATATACACTACGTCCAGTTTATTCAGTTTACATATAGCACATGCCTTTGGACTGTGGGGGAAACTGGAGCACCCGGAGAAAACCCACATAAACACGGGAAGAACATGCAAACAAACATGCCAATTGAACCAGCCAAGGTGCGACCCAGAGACCTTCTTGCTGTGAGGCAAACGTGCTAACCACTGAGCCACCATGTCCCCCAGAAATGTTATAGTAAACTGTGATTTGTAAAGTTCACTCACTCACTCTTCTTTGATTTAGTGCCTGATTTATCAGGGGTTGCCACAGCAGAATGAATCACCAATTACTCACATGCATATGTTTTATCTGACAGATGTCCTTCCAGTTGCAACCAAGTGCTGTGAAACACTTATACACTTTCTCATTCACACATGTATTCCTTCAACTTGTTATGTTACGGAGTTCATTTAGTAGTTATTTTCACAACAAGTAGGCTTTTAGACTTGACTTGCAGTATATGTTTCAATCAGATTCTGAATCCCAGACAGTGCTCAAATGCATTACAGACAGTGTTTAAATGTTCCCCAAAAGTCAGATCCACTTATCTCGCGCTCTTTCAATTAGTCACAGGATCCTGACAGTGGGCCATCATCCTGTCAAGTGTGACCAATCAGAGCAGCAGATACCCTGAGCTGCGACACATCTGTCAGATACACTCGAAATGTGGCCGTACACAATCTGTGAGTTTACAGATGATAATGCAAACAGACAACACTGGAGATGGAGCTATTCTAGAACAGAAGGCTAATCCGTTACCACTAGCTTCTCGCTCTGACCTAGTTATGAGGCAGGCAGGCCTTCTTTTTCTCTCTGCCACTTTAACATCTTCCAGCACGTCTGTTTGACTTCAAGATGCTCTTCAGGCCATCAAGACAAACAAGCTAAGCCAGGCTGCAGCCAACCAAATGTGAATATGTTTCATTTTTTTTTTGCGACACTGTTTACAATTTTGGTAAATTACACAGTTTTTAACTGTAATATGAACTGCACTGAAAACCCTAATGAGCTGACTGAACAAAATTAATTGAGTAAACTCGTTGCCTCAATTTAATTGAGTAACGGAGTCTCCCAAAACTTGCATATTTAAGTTTATTTAACTTGCCGGTTTGGTAGATTATACTTAATTTGTTCTGTTCAGTGTATGTGTCTGTGTGTGTAATTATAACAGTGGTCATTTGTCACACAGTCAGTTCCAGAACAGTTCACCAATCAGAAGAACGTCACATTTGGGACTAGTGTTGTGAGCTTTTGTTTACAGTAGCAGCTGGCTTGACTACGATAATATGGTGTAACCACTCCTGAGCGCTGCATCTCACGTTTTCAGATGCAAAGACTCCTCAGGTGTTGCTGTATTTTACTGAAGGACAGTTATGTTGCAGTATGTTATAATAATAATAATAATAATAATAATAATAATAATAATAATAATAATATATAGAGTCTTAAATGTTATTTTATTATATGTGAACTTAGTATAAGTGAAAACAATCATCTAAAACCCAAATAAATAATGATTTTTATTGATTTAGTGCATATTATGATAGGATTTGACTGATTTGAAAATCTGGAATTAGAGGAGTAAAAATATAAATATTTAGAAAATAACTTTTGAAGTTAAGTTGTCAAAATGTAATTCTTGGCAATGCATATTACTAATCAAAAATTGAACAGAACAGAATTCTCAAAATGTCTTCATGGAAGATCTTTGCTTAATTTTCAAATGATTTTTAGCGTCAAATAAAGGTCAATTTTTTGACTCCAACTAATTTTGTTTTGGCTATTTTTTTAAAAAAATAGTCATGTAGCTTAAGACTGGTTTTGTGATTCAGGGTCACAAATTATGATATTATATTCTTACATTCAAGAAATGCTATAAAGCAAATACACCTTAGGTCTATATAAAAATGAAAATTCAAATCAAGATCAACTGAAATTGTGATCTCATGATCAGTCTGATGATACAGAAACAGAGCTCACATGTTTAGTAGTTCTCATAAGATATTATAAAGCCACCCTTGTTAATGAACATCTGCAGAAAAAAAAAAACAAAAACAAAAAACGAAAGACCTCAAGCAAACAACAGTTCCTGTTTTCATTGCACTTTTTAAGACGTGAACAACGGGGAAAGTAATCCACAACAGCCTATTTTCACCACTAGATGGCCCCCTATTTTTATTTTTTCACCCACTGAATGCAATGCAATAAAAGAAAGTTCTCGTCAAAAACCCAACTGTAGCTTCTAGAGAAAGTAGAATTAATAGTTTATTAATAGTATTCAGTTCTTAAAGCAAAGCAAAAATAGTTTAATTGAACACTTCTCAAGCTTCACATCATGTTATGCTTCAGGATGAGATAAACTAATATTGCACGCACAACTATAATTAGGACAATTGAAAAGTCAAAGAAGGTTTTCAACTGAACACATGACTCACTTTAAATGTGGCAGACTTCTAAATGAAGAACAGAGGTGGCAAAAAAAAAAACTGATGAGTGTTTTACACAGCTTACAAAGAAGAAGAAAAATGTGAAAATAGCAAAGATTTAAGCTCATCTTAGACAGTACATAAATTTAAAATTTAAAAGAGAATGAAACATTCTGTAGAGTAATAGTTAGGATACAATTACAAGATTATTGGACTGTTCATTTTTTATAAATATAAATAAATAAATACATAAATTATATATATATATATATATATATATATATAGGGCGAGGCAGTGGCGCAGTAGGTAGTGCTAAAAATATTTCTCAAATGATGCTTAACAGAGCAAGGAAATTTTCATAGTATATCTGATAATATTTTTTACTTCTGAAAAAAGTCTTATTTGTTTTATTTCGGCTAGAATAAAAGCATAAAAAAACATTAATTTTGACATTTAAGGTCAAAATTATTAGCCCCTTTAAGCTATATATTTTTTGATAGTTTACAGAACCATTGAACCATCGTTATACAATAACTTGCGTAATTACCCTAACCTAATTAACCTAGTTAAGCCTTTAAATGTCACTTTAAGCTGTATAGAAGTGTCTTGAAAATATCTAGTCAAATATTATTTATATTCTGTCATCATGGCAAATATAAAATAAATCAGTTATTAGAAATGATTTATTAAAACTATTATGTGAAATGTGTTGTATATATATATATATATATATATATATATATTTACATACATTTTATTTACATAAACAGAAAAAATCTAAAGAAACATGAAATTTATCAAATTTAGTTATTGTATTTTTTCTTCTATAAATTGTTTGAATTTAAATATATTATCTTTCTATTCCTAAAGATGTTCGGTGATCAAATTCTTATTTTAATGGATATAATGGATATAATGGATATAATTGATATAATAAAACTGTGTTGTTTAAATGCACCAAATATATTGTCTATTCACTGAGAAATGGATAAAAATATTCATTTTCAAAAGAGAGTTTAATCAGTTACGATGAGCAATGTAAAAAGATAAGATTAAGATAAGATTAAGTTCACATTAAACAAATGTTGACAAAAGATTCATTTAAATTATTTTAAAAATGACTACACATTAATTAAAAAAATGAAAACAATTTGTAACAAATTCTACTCCAATAAATTATGAATAAAAAATAATTATAGTGACTTTACCGGTAGCAAATATATAAAAAAGAATTTTAATAGCTCTGCATTATTCCGGCTTATATTGTACATCATAACTGCAGATATCGCTCAGATAACCATCCATGACAGCTGATCTAGAGTCAAGATAATAATGATATGCTGAACAGCAGGTATTTGACTCTCCATATGGATTTATTTAGAGTAATGTGTGGCTCAGAAGAGGGCTGAGTGCATTAAACGCCCCGTCATTTAACTCTCAATCTTTGCACTCCCATTTCCATCCTCCAAATTCTCCTTCATCCCTTTCTCTTTCTCTCGACCGGCTGCAAAACACTGATAGAGACTCCTGCCTGCCTCCTCGAGCACCTCAGCCCCAGATTACAAACAGCCACTGTTTATCATTTCCAGTTTAGAGCCAAACAGGAAAACAAACCAAACAGATTACACTCATTTTCCGTTCACAATACCTAAGGAGCGATTGGCATTTCACATGCAGGTCCTCACACATCTTCACCCGCCGCCATTTATTCGCTGTCACCTTGTGTTACTCTTCCTCCCGCTCTCTTTTTCCTCTGCCGTAAGAGCGTTATGAATATGAAAATGTGCCGGCCGCCTCATCCATGTGAAATATCAGCTGTCATTTGTAATAGGTTGGTGTGCTACACTCCTGTCAGATGGCAAAATAACTACATTCAACCACAATAAAGCAATTGCAGAGTTTCTATGTAACGCCCTCAGTCTTGAAAAGTTACATATTTCGGCGCTCGACAAAAACAAAAACACCTTAATGGATTCTTGTTCTTTAACAACACTTGGACTTTTAGAGATTTCTAGATGACTGCTAACATGCAAACACGTAGTTGTTTTCAGTCAGAGTGTTTAAAGGTGTCCTTTAAAGAGTATCATTAATCCTGTTATACGTCATCTATTGGACACACATGCTGTGCAGCTAAATACAGCTGTCACTTTCCTTCTCAGAGCTTAATCTTGCTCTGTACACAAGAGTTCAACAACACATTTGAAGGGAAGTGATTCCTGCTTTATTTAAATGACACTTATGAACAAGTTCTTGCTTGAAATCTTTTCAGAATCAAATCTTTCAAAGCAGTTAGTTAATCATCAGGGCCAGACAGAATATGCAGACATTTGTTTGCTATTATGTTTGCTATTTTATGTTTGTAAAAATAAATGTAAGCGGCATGATTTTGAGAGTATAGTAACTTATTAGTTCATTTTCCTTCGGCTTAGTCCACAGCGGAATGAACCGTCAACTTATCCAGCATATGTTTTACGCAGCAGATGCCCTTCCAGCCGCAACCCAGTACTGGGAAACACCCATACACTCTCACATTCACACACACTCATACACTACGGCCAATTTAGATTATTCAGTTTACCTATAGCGCATGTCTTGGACTGTGGGGGAAACTGGTAGTAGTTATCACTATAGCATGTCTGTCTGTTTGTCTATTAAAGGTGTAACACAGGGGTCAGAAACCTTTTTTCAGCAAAGAGCCATTTCTAGGGATTATTATCAAATATATATATATATAATCTGATAGGTAGTATAAAATGCCAGGAGACTGGGACATGACGGAACATGACGTTACTCAGTGGTTACAGCGAAAAAAGCATGGAACATCACTATTCACTTTTGATCCAGGGCGCAGTTTCATCTTCTTTTGATCAGGCTCATTATACGATTTACTCGTGGTTTAAAAAATATGTATATAGGTTTGACTGCCTCTGGCATTTTGAAAATACAGATGTTATTAGGTAGGCCTCTATGCCATTATTTATTTTCGCTGCTCACTGCGCGCGAAACAATAATACCCAACCAAAGAGAGTGATTGCAAATGTAAGAAAGCTGATTGGTCAAAAGTGACTACCTTTAAGTATGTGCGCACATACACAATCCACACAGCCAGTGTTGCCAGAATGGATGGTTTTGAATTTGATTGGGTGGTTGTTTTTGCATTCTGGTGGGTTTGGATTTTTTTGGGTTAGTTTTTGGGCTGGAATCAGTCAGCAACATCTAACAACGCTGCACACAGCTTTGCTAGCTGTTTCTCACTCGGACTCATTCACATTTTCTCTCTCTCTCACACACACACACACACACACACACACATACACACACACACATGCAGGTATTCACAGCGCACAAGTTAATGCCAGATCAATTAAAAAAAATACTGGAACGCAAAACACGAATATCTGACATTTCCCGCAGCAAGATCCGGCTCAGATTAAGCACTGCCACGAACAGTTCATTTCCTGTACATAGCATACATGACTTATTCGCCATTTGTGAAAGGTCTGCAGTTTATGCTGGTGGGTTTCAAAATGTCTCTTAACATTAGATTTTTTACAAGTGGAATGCGTTTGTTGCAAGTCAGACAAAGCAGCTGGGTTTTCAATAAAAGCAAATATTCTTGCCCACTTTCGACGTTTCTCAGAATTTCTTTTTGCCATCGTCACCACTCATAAATATTGTTTGAATTTACGTGTGCGCGAGCTGTTACCATAGAAACAAAAGTTTATTCACAGCGCAGCACACACGCATTGTTTAAAACGTCAAGTTTTTATTCTTTTTCCTGCATGAAAATACAGCAACGAGGGAATTGTAATTGTATTTTCAATAGGAAACTGATTTTTGTGACGATTATAATTTTTTAAAACTGTAAAATATGATTGAAGGGAGACACCTGGAGAGCCACATATTTTTGGTCAAAGAGCCACGTGTGGCTCGCGAGCCATACTGTAGGTTTCCGACCACTGGTGTAGCAATACCCGTATGGATATTGAATAATTCAGTATACAAGGCTTTTGTTGCGCATGTTGTTTCGTACACATTAAAATGAACACTGCACCAAACAAGGCCACCAAAACAATATAACCTACTGTAACAGGCCACCTGCGGTTTACCCTCCCACCCTCAAAGAAAACCACACAACTCAAGTCAGGCATGCTGGACGACCTTGTTGCAATATGGCTATAGCCATTTCACACCGCAGCCCAAGACTGGTTACTCACTGAAGCTAAGCAAGCCTGAGTTTGATTAGTACCTGCATGGTGGACCATTTGGGAAATTCTACAGTAAACTGCTTTTGAAAGTGGTGTTAATAAGGCCAGCAGGGGGCACTCATCCTGTGGTCTGTTGGGGTCCTGATGCCACAGTATAGTAAAGGGGATGCTATACTGTCAGTGATCACACTCTTTTGAATGAGATGTTAAATCGAGGTCCTGACTCTGTGGTCATTAAAAAAATCACATGGCCTGCCCTCCAAATCATCCCCAACCACTGAACTGGTTTTATCTCAATCTCTCCACTCCCTCTATAGCTGGTGTGTGGTGATGGCACTGGCACTGTTGTCCTGCGACTGTTGTCGCATCATTCAAGTGATTGCTGCACACTGGTGGTGGTGGGGAGTGATCCAACTCATGATTGTAAAGTGTTTTGGGTATATGGGCAAAAATGGCTGTTGATAAAAATGGCTGCTGAAAATGCCAGCACTCTTTTAAAAACACGCAGAACACACTTGGTGCATTTGTAAAAAATTCAGAGCATTCAGCACTTAACAAGGAACATATGCTCAGGAACTCATCACACCGCTGGCATTATAAAAATGCAGTGTTCTCATTGAAAACAACTGAAAAAGAGTATGTTAATAAATAAGAAGAAAAGGCATTTATAGCCAGGAATTATTCACTCTTTACATTAACTGAGCCCCGTTACACTATTCATTCACAAGAACATTTCACGGAGATAGTTATTCCTGGCTGTTTCTGAACCTATGTCCCTGTAACCAGAGGCTGTTTTCCAATGCAGGTGACATCATCACATCAAGCAGATCTGTGATGTCCACAGAAAATGTGGACACTGAGTTAAAACACATTGAGCTCCATATAAAAGTATATATTTTCATTTGTTTATAACTACCATAGCATTTCTTTTTTATATAAGGATCTGTTTTTGTTGGCAGCATGGTGGTGCAGTGGGTAGCACAATAGCTGTACATACACTTGTCAATTTGTATATTTGCATTCACTACTTTTTAAAATATATTTATTATCTGTTTTTTTTCGTCCTGTCTCTGTAATTCTGTTGCACTGTAGAAGCTCTGTCACGAAAACAAATTCCTTTTATGTGTGAACAAACCTGGCAATAAAGCTCTTTCTGATTCTGATAAGTTGGCAGTTCATTCCGTTGTGGCGACCCTAGATTAATAAAGGGACTAAGCCGAAAAGAAAATGAATGAATGAATGAACTGTTTTTTTATATAATGCTAATGCACAGTCACCTATCCATCTACTGTATTAGGGCTGCACAATATTGGAAAAATTTAGCATTGCAATATTTTTTTTATTCTGTGATATATATTGCAATATTGCAATATTGCAATATAATTTCACTTAATGATGAGTTGAATAACTTGTTGGAAATAATTAATAATTTCAGATTGATTGGGATGATTCTGATTGGGATGATTCTGTAGGGGAGTGCATAAAAATAAGAAACAATCTACAAGCATGGATAAATGTAATAAAGAAAAAATATGCTAATTTAATAAATAGCGTTTGATTGTCTTCCGAAGAGTCAAAATGGTATACAATAATTAAATAATCAAATGTATAATAATACTGCATAATCTTTGTTTTATAAACAATTCAATAACATTTATAGTTATTAATTTTTCTAAGTTACAAGTAAAGATTCTCATGCCTCAATGCTTTTAAAACCTTCACACAGTCATAGGCCTCAAAAAGCACTTGCAGAAATGCTAAATTATAATCCAGACTCAACATTGTGTATACACACGATGTGACTATTGCGAATGATCACATTTCGATATCAATACTGAACCGAAATATTGTGTAGCCCTACTATCTATCTATCTATCTATCTATCTATCTATCTATCTATCTATCTA
>CAIGQZ010001492.1:16084192-16098748 GCA_903798205.1 Danio tinwini | reverse complement strand
TGTCTGTCTGTCTGTCTGTCTGTCTGTCTTACATACTCTGTTTCTGACATACTCTCTGTTTCTGAGAAAAATCATCAAGTTCAACAACTGGGACCTCTAAATTATAACCATGAATGTCTCATGATCTACTGATGCTTCTACCCACCATGTTGCCAATCTATAAGTGCCGCTGATCAATCAGCATCCTCAAACATATCCAAAACCGCTCAACAAAATCAATAGACTTTCATCAGATTTACACCCTCAGAGAACACTCACAGAGCAATTTAGCCGGCGAGCAGAAACATTAACACATGTATTGATACGCACACACCTCCCGCCGTCCTCAAAAATGCTCTCTCAGCAAGAGAACTGGATGGCCTTTTAACTTTGGAGCTCAATGGAGTCTCCAGATAGCAGCCTCTTCTGCACCTTTGACTGTCAGAATCACAGCGGTAAACCCAATACGCTCAGCAAATGCAATTGAATCTTTTCTGCTTCATTTTCTGCCCCTCAAGGGCAAGTTGGCTCCTCTAGGGAAGTTTTAAGGATGGCACAACTTAACACCAAACATTTGTTTTATAAAGAAAAGCTGAAGTGCTCTCCCAAGAGAAATTGGCAAATTCTTGGTATATCCAGAGGAGTTCAGTGTTTACAAAGCTGGGGTTCTGACAGAAATTGCATCACTTATCAATGCGAGATGCAGCTGTAATGGCAACTACCAGCGAGAGAGAATACAAAGTTATGATGAGATGCTTTCATTATTTGCCGGTTCACTGAAGCGCATGCCCCACAATGCATTGCGAAGGACATCTAGGGAATAAAGAGCAAATCACGGACGTAGTTTCCCTGCTTTTCTGAGAAACTAACATCTATAGAGTACATTTTGCTGTTGAGTAAACAGCCAAAGAATACTTTAAACAAAAACACCAGCTCATTAAGATTTATCATACATTTTTAATGATAAGCTTTAATAATTCATATGATGACAATAGAGTTTGTTTGTTTTTTTCTTTTGGATGCACGTTTAGTAAAACAACACTAAAACACTAGTCTTACTTGAAATTTAACCCTCTACCACATGGTGTTGTCATATGGCAACAGGATATTTATGTTCATTTCCCTGCCACTGTTTCTTTAAGACCAAAATTCAAATTGTTTTTGTTGGAAAGAGAAGAGCTTAGTTTTCAGTTTTCTTGTAATGTGAACGCTGATGTGGTTGTGAGGTGAGGCCAAAGCTAAATTTCCACTTGTGGACAATAAAGAAAGTAAAGTAAAAGTAAAGTTTAGTCAATGATGTACTTTGGTTAAGTCACATGACGTGCAGTGTTTTTCTGTGGCTCGATTTCTGACAGACTGGCGTTTATTTTGAGTAGTTCCTGAATGCAAATGAAAACGTCAATAAAAACAGAGTATCACCTCATGTCAGATCCACAAAAAAATCTGAGACATCACCACCTCCAGTAAGTTATGTATGATGACATATTTACAATTCAAAAAAGTTATCAAATTAGTTTTTTGTAAATCGATCAAATGTATGTGTTGCCAAATAGCAACACTGTGCAATAGTGGAATGTGCAATATTGCAATAGGTTAGCTAGCTAGCAAGGTCAGCTGTGATCTTTAGAGTTGTAACAATAACAACATGAATGCTAGTAATATAATAGTGATTAGTCATAATTTAATGGCATTTGCATTATGGATAAAATAAAAATTTAAATGGCAATACTTTTGATTAGATATAAATACAGGGAACAGTGTATTAATGAGGACCACCATGCTCTATGGTAAGTGAAAGAAGAAAAGGACAGACCTGGCTCTTCCTACAGATGAAAGTGAAGACGAGATGGGTTTTAATGACCATGAGAATGATGTAGATTGGACATTTGATACGAGCAGTGATGGAGACAGTTGAAGTAAGTTAGCTCAGAGGCAGATAAGACAGACGTAGTATAGTATATAGTATAATACATAAACATTGTTAGCTACATTATTCTGATGCATCTGGATATTATAGACGTATTGTTTATGTGTTATAATATTTAATGGAGGAAATATTTATACCTACTGTATGTTGTATACATGATAATATAATATTAGGTTTGTTTTCAATAATATTCAGCAAAAAGAATGAAATAAATGAAAGCTGTTGGAATATCAGTTGTTGGAAAGTATGTATAAGGTGTCATTTATAGGTTTTGTGTTAAAGCTTATAATACTGCAACACAGATTAAATCAAAACAAACAACAAAATTATTCATTATAAGGAGAGTTTCTAAATTTAAAATTTCTAAGTTAGATCCACTGTTGGACATTTGTGCAATATAGCAACATATCATAAAGTTTCTTAAAAACATTTTTTCTCCTATTTTTTACAGCTACTTTAAGCCATTCTAAGAAAAGAAAAACAGTCAAATATATTTTAAATGAATCTATCATGCGTGCAGTAGAGGGTTAACCATTAAAAAATGAGTCAAATAGGTTACATCACTGTTAAAAAAACTATTGTGATTAATTATATTCATTCTTTTTTTAAAATCTTAAAATAAAATAAAAATAATGTTTTAATATATTTTTTACAACTATAGACCTTTTTTTATAGAACGCAAAATGACCCATTATGCTTTGCATAAAGCAGGATGCTACGAACGTCCGGTCAGCATTTTGATGCATTAAGTCACATTTTGACAGCTTTAAAATGAAAGTTTTAATCTATTTTCCTTGCTTTTAATTTTTTTTAACTAATACTGCTGTTGATCAGCGCCACCTTCTGGACTGATGAAACTTACATCTAATAAGAATGAAAACAACTGCTGCGAGGCATTTACTCTAACATCAGACAACATCTTCTGCCATTTAAATGGAGCCTCATCATCACAAAAGTCAACATTTTCTCTTTCATTCAAACATATAACCAACCCAAACATATGTAATTCACCAAAATGTTTGAAACACACTTGTACTGTCCCACTAACACATTGATTAAAAGAGTGGCACAAAGTGAAAATAAAGTGGCATTTTGAAATGACAGAAAAACACATACAGTGGTAAATACTACACAATACAAACTCACTAAATGAAACATAAACGGCTCGCGTTTAGAATCAACATTCAAATCAGCTAGCAGAGTGTCCAGTAATGTTTTTTGGTAATCTTTTATTAGTAATTTTTACATTCCTACATACCTGTTAAGTTTCATGCCAGTAATATGGTTTGCTCTATAATGCAGGGATGTATTGCGTGTTATGTGTGTGTGTGTTTGATGTGTGTGTGCATTGAAGAGCCTGCTGAGCACAGTATAACAGCTGACAGGTAGGGAACAATGACGCTATATTACAACAGCTTATCTGACGGCAGACACTGAATTAGAACGTTTTTTCTCTCACTCTTGAACTGCATCTGATAGAAGTATAACAGATTTAACACACATCTTTCAAAAAAAAAAGTTGTGCTTCACAAAAACACTCTGTAAGCCGCTCAAAACGTTACTTTTGGATTGATAATTCCAGTTGAGAAATACAGTAAACGGAAGTTCTAAGCATCCTACCGGAAGACGCTGATCGCTGTGGCGGCCTCCATGCAACAGCGAAGAAAAAAGTCTATAAAAGCACGTACTAAGGATTAAAACTATGGTTTTTGTGGTGTGGTTCAAATCTCTTGGCTAAGCAAACGCCACTAACAAATTAAGCTAATTTAATCTTCATATCCTCAATAAGGATACGATCTATGAATAAAAGATGAAAAAGCATACTTTAGGAATCTCTATCAGAATTAGTATTCCTCTCATACAAACCCCACTAATACACACACCACCTGGCACTGTTAGCAATGCATTTTCGATTTCAGACTTTTGTTATTTGCATTCTCCAGAAGCACATTTCAGAAATCTGCTTTAGATTAAGCTAGTTTATCCAGCTCTAACAGGAACACAAGTCATACAAATTAGAAGTAACAAAATCTTGGGGGAACTGTGATTTATGGTACATGTCTCTGCAAAACTGTCCACATCAGCAAAACGCAATTAGTATGCACCCTTCACTTTTAGCCCCAAACAATATTATTAATCACGAAACAAACAAAATCACTTCAGATCAGCGAGTAGCCGGTGTAGGGGACATTCAACTGCCTCTATTGAATGTGTATGGCTACAGAAGCGCTCTAGAAGCATTAAATTCTGTTAAACGGCTTCATCCGTTTTGATCTGAACTGAATGATGTAAGGGATTTTCCCTCCTGTGCCATGATTCAGAGATGACAGGATTTCTCAACCCTCTGAAATAAATCTCATGTCTCTCTGGAAAGCATGCTTGAGGTTGTTGATTATCACACATTAGCAAAGCATTGCTAAGTGAATGCATGTTAAGAAAACATCAGATGTTCAAGACGTGTGAATTTCAATAAAATCTAAGGGAATTACAAGACCAAATAAATTCTTGGTGCATAATTTTGCAAATTACTGTATATACCAGTATCTCCTGATGACACCTTAAGCAAAAATACTACAAAAATGGCCAAAATTTAACCAAGAGCATTTCAATTAAACCTACATTATAAATATCATTATAGCTGAGGGCTGGTTAACAAGTTTTTGAAATAAAGGATTCAAGCAAGTACATGCAGTTTAAAAATATTATAGCTGTCATAGAGAGAAACAGAACTTTGGAGTTATTATTTTTGGTGATTGAATCACATTCAGTGTCTTGTATATTAAGTGTGCATGGTAAATAAATTAGTGGATGCAGTTCACTTACAGTCATCAGTGTCAATAAAAACAAGGCTTCTGAATTCTACATGTAGCCGACTGTACCATCAAATTACACTCTGCGGTTAACACTAGATCTACAGAGGCAGTCAATTTGACCAGTTTTAAATGTAATTTAATAGATTTGTTCAAATAAAACATAACTTATTCATTAATTTTCCTTTGGCTTAGTCCCTTATCAGGGGTCGCCACAGAATGAACCGCAGTGGTGTAAAGTAACAAATCACTACAAATAAATACTGTAACTGAGTGTTTTTTCTCAGGTACTGTAATTTACCAAGTAGTTTTAAAAATGAGTACTTTCCCTTAAGTAAATTTTTTGTGAAGTATCTGTACTTTTACTCCATTACTTTCCTTCAATCTGCAGTCACTATTTTTTCTTGTCTATGGGGATTAGAAAACATCCAGCCTTAAATTCAACCAAACATCAACATCTAATGATGTTACAGTTTGAGGTTATGTGGACGTTTCCACTATGACATCTATCAGAGGTTGGATTTTGGTTGCCATACCTGCTAAATAAATGTCATTAGTTGAAGTCAATATGACGTTGGTTTAAGATGTTGGCTCGCATTGGATTTTAATCACTTTCTAACACAACCCAAAATCAAGCAAATATATAATAAATATCAAAATATAAATACCAAAATAATGTTGCTCTTAGATTCGCTGGCTAGATTTTGAATTTTGGTCACCTGACATCACAACCTAAATCTAACCTAATATTAGCGTCTTATGACGTTGTGTGCCTGCTGGGCAATAAGTAAATGCACTACAGAATGTTACGTTTACACACATCCACAAAATACATGTAAATGCATCAGTTTTTTTTACAGTGTAATACTCACTACTCACTACTCTTGAGTGCTTTCGAAAGGTCTTCATTTTACTCATACTTTGAGTAATATTTACAACATGTACTTTTACTCTACTTGCACTACATAGGCAAGTAATGGTACTTTTACTTAAGTATGATTTTTCAGTACCCTTTCTACCACTGGTAAACCGCCAACTTATCCAGCCTACGTTTTACACAGTGGATGCCCTTCCAGCCATAACCCAGCAGTGGGAAACACCCATACACTTTCACATGCCCACTCATACACTACAGGCAATTTTAGTTTATTATTCACCTATTGTGCAAGTCTTTGGACTGTAGGGGAAACCGGAGCACCCGGAGGAAACCCACGTGAACATGGGGAGAACATACAAACTCCACTGAATGTGTGCATATTCAATTCTGATATTGTTATTTTATTAAAATGACAAAACACACAAGAGCTCTGACTATTTGTATCTTTTATGGTCAAAACTGTCAAATTGACAGCATGCATTTCAAGCACCTAATTTGAATATGCATGCCTCTGTTGCCCAGCAACTTTCTGCTAACAAACCTAACTTTCAGATAGCAAAAAACATACACTTACTTCAGACATGTCTTTTAAATCAACATTTTCACTGCAGACAAAAGTGAGGTACACCGTTGTGCATGGTTTAGTAATGCATAAACAATTATAGACTATATTACAATTTGTAGGGTAATGCCATTATAAACTATGGGAACAGACATTCAAAGCTTACTTCTATAATCTCAATGGAAGCTTCTAATGTAAATATGATGTGACAATTTTAATTGAGTACAGTCTTATATTCACTATGACCGTTCTAGTTATCCAGGTAGTTCCAGTGTTAATAAGGTAAATATAAAAACTGTCTTAATGAAGGTAAAAACTCTCACTATAAATACATTTTTATGGTTAAGTACTTCTTAATGAATAAGTACATTTTTGATTTGAGCCAATCTCTTGAAAACAAGCAGAATTGGCACAAGAAGACTAAATTCACAGGTTTTTAACAAACCCATTTAACATGAGGATCATTCCAGAATCAGCCAGTTATTTACTGGCAGCTGTCATGAGCTACTCAAACACAGCTAATATGAAGTAACAGCGCACTTAGGCAGAGTATTTTGGTGTTTATGCATCCTAAAATGAGAACTGCTCCCTTTGGTCAGATACTCTCACATACTCGGTCAAACAGAATTGGTCATTTTCATAAAACTGCTGCCTGCGCTTTCCCTTGAAGAGCATCATCAAAACCCGCCAGACCCTGAACATGAGAGACAGCAATCCATTCATCACAGATGTTATCGCTGGCATTTTCATGAAGGCTTTTATTTATTTTTTCTTCTATTTTTCCGCCAGTCCTGAGGATTTAAGTGATGCATTAGGTGTTTGCGCTGGCGTTCTGAAATGCAAATCAGTCCAAATCCCAGTGAAGCCAATTAGACGGCGCTTTATAATTCATAGAGTAATGAACTTAAAAATTAAATTCTAAACAAACTGGTAAACAAAGCACACCCACGCCAAGGGCATTGTGTGCGGGATTGGGATAACAGCAAAACATTACTCAGCCGTTTGTGCCAGAAGTGTCCCGAAGTGCATTTCCTCCATGGCCGAATCCCCGTTTACACTCAGTTCATCTCCGGTCTATTACATTTATATGCCTGCTCGTTTAATCAGCGAGATGAGAGATGTTGCGTTATTGCTAATAAAGTTTTATATCCAATTAAAGATACAAGCTGCTGCCTGGACCTAAAGTGAAATCAGTTAGGCAGGAAATAAGGAAGATAAAATCAATCCGTACTGATTTACGATGCACTGATGTTAAATAGACGCCACAGGCACACAAGCAAACTGCATATGACAGCACCCAAGCTCTGACCTTAAAGGAGAAGCTGTCAATAAGCAATACAGTCTAACCAGATGAAAATGCAGACAAATTGACAGCGGCTGCGGAAGGGAAGGAAGTTAGTGGACAGCTGCAGCAGAGATGTGATTCAGTTATACTTCTGTCATGGGTAACTACCAATCTCTACGCTCGTGCCCTCTACGTGCACTTTGCATCATTGTTGAATGAGAAAAGCCAATGAGAATTATGCAGAGCTTTTGGAGCTGCTCATTTGTGGGATTTAGTTATATATTTTCCACATTAGTGTCAATGCAAAATGGCACACACAGTCTGTTTTTTGCCATTATCAGATGTACAAGGCCATTTAGGGTGATCAGTAAAATATTATTATCTCAATAATTAGTTAATTAGTTTACTTGTTTGAAATAAATTTGATGTTTATTCAGCAAGGATGTATTAAATTGATTAAAAGAAAGGTTATTTAGACTAAATTACTCATTTGCAGCAAAGACAGATAACAAAAGAGTTATTTCAAATTCAATTTTTCAATAATAAATAAATGTGAAAAAATAAACAAATAAATAATGTTAAAATCTAAATAATAATATAAATGTCAAATAGATTATACGTTTTATATATATATAAAATATAAATGTTATTTGGTTATTTGTTTATATTGCGATAATTCTAAAAAAAAAAAAAAATTTTGAACGGTTGTGTACTTATAAACAAACTGCTGTTATCATTTTGGAGGTTCTCTTAGACCCTGATCACACCAAATACGTTTAAACTTTTTTAGTTTTTTTTTTGTGGTGAGAGGCGCCTTTTAAAAATAGTATTCTATTGTAGGTGAGCGGTTTTTGCACTGCTTTTTTGACAGACTGTTCTGTATGCCTGCAGTAGAAAAAACTTGGAAAAAATAAAATAAAAAAATCACCTGATGCCATGCGCTCCAGCACCAAGACCATTCATGCAGAGGTTTCATAGAAACATAAAGTGTTTTTTTGAAAACAAACTACTGTTATTGTTTTGGAAGTTCTCTTAGGCCCTGATCACACTAAATATGTTTTTTTTTGTGGTGAGAGGTGCTTTTTAAAATTTGCATCCCTGCACCTCATCTAGCTGTGCCTTTATTTGACAGATTGTTCTGTGTGCCTGCAGTTGAAAAACCAAATTACTCATGTCATGCACTCCAGCACTAAGACTATTCATAGTGGTTTCATAGCAACATTTTGAAACAACATTTGAAAAAATGTTTTCAATTATTGACAATCTTTTTAGTATAGATTAATGAAAATGACAAAAAAAGACATTATTATGCATGCCAGGCGAGTAGGTGGCGAAGTAACCTGGTAAAAACAACATTACGCATCTGCAGACATAAGGTCACATAGTCCACACTACTATTGTTGGGAGTATTTGCGCATCCCAATTGACCTTATTCTTTAACGTAAGTGTGGCTTCAATCATTGGAAACTTGGTCTTGTCTCATTCACTTTAATTGATTTTCAGCCATAAAAACAGCTTGTTACGCTGCTTGATATTGCAAATGTGTATTTTCTTATTATATTTACTGCTCTTTATAATTATTCCTAGTTATTTTCCCATTGGCGAATGAATCAAAAGTTATAAAACAAATTATTGGAGGTGAGCATTTTTGTGCACCTTCAGTTGAAAAAAACGTAATAAAACCACCTGATGTCATGCGCTCCAGCACAAAGACCATTTATACAGTGGTTTCAGAGCAACAAAGTTTAGCGCCCTGTTTTTTTTAAACAACAAATCAAACAAGTCTGTTTTTTTAAAAGTCAACAAAAAGGCATTACATTGCAAACTAAAAATCGTATTCGGTGTGATTGGCGCTTCATTTTTAATTCTCAGAAAACAAAAAGTGTCTTAACTGTATCACACCTCTGCTGGTAATTAAGAAAAGACTAGGACTAGTAAATGCGATGGGTGGGGCAAGTAGATGACTTTGAAATGGGGCGTGGCATGCACAAAAAAGGGTGTGGCCATACATAGGGAGGTGTGGCCACACCGTCTTCATTAACATGCCTCATGCAGAGCGCTGTGCTCAGTACCTGGTGATCTCGGAGTCAGGGAGCAGCCCTACGTGATAGTGAGGGAAGTGGGGGATTGAGTGCATGGGGCTTTTATCAAACTCCACAGGGGAGTAGAGGCGGGGAGAGGGAGCGCGGTCACTCAGTTTGTTCACAGTGCTGTAAACTGGCTCTGGAGGCCTGGTGTGGAGAGAAAGAGAAAGGCAGAGAGCAGAGCAGCGAGGGTTAGTGCGCTGTGAGGATGAATAGATAGGAGTGATGGACCAATATATGCATTATATGCAGAATTAGCCTTTCACCTAGTGCTAAATGTCAAAATGTAATAATTTTTTTTGTATTCTGGTAGTATTTATGACACATTTAATTGAAAGTCAAAATCAGAGTACTTGTAATAGTTGATGTTCTCCTTCTTGAAACATTTTTTTGAATATTGACATCAATGTTTTAATGAAAATGACAAAAAATGCATGCCAGGCCAGTAGGTGGCAATGTAACTTTGTAAAGAAACATTACGCATCTGCAGACATAAGGTCATAGCTGTTGCATAGTCTAGCACTGCTGTTTGGGTATTTGCACATCTCTATTGACCTTATTCTTTAACATAAGTGCGAGTCCAGTCAGTGGAAATTTCTGGTCTCATTCACTTTAATTGATTTTTACCCATAAAAACAGCTTGCTATGCTACTTGATGTTGCAATCGTGTATTTTATTATTATATTATTTAAAAAAATAGTTTGTTGAGCAAGTAGTTTGACAGTTTACTGCTCTTTATTATTATTTCTAGTTATTTCCCCATAGGTAAATTAATGGAAAGTTATAAAACAAATTAAAGAAAAGAGCATATATATACACAAACATATTTACACACTAGGTAAAAAGAAAAAAACCCAATAATGAAGAAAATTCTCAACAGCCTTACCAATGTTTCTAATTATATGTTTATTTATCCATATAATTTATTAGATTTATGTATATTTACTTTATCTATCGTGCTATACTGTGTCTTAGAGAATATCTACGTTATGACAAACAAGTAATTTGCCATCCTATACTTAATTTTGGAATAAACAATTGCAATAACCCATATCGGTCAACCACTAACAGAAATAGGGAAAGATAGAGAAAGACAGAGAGAAAAAATAGCAAGTGAGTGTAAAACATGGCACTGGAAATGTATTAGAGGAACAAGGAAGGAACTGCAACCAGTTAGTTTAACATTTGTGAGTACATTAGCTTTCTTTATTAGTCAGAATAAAAAAAACACATTAAAAATAAAATTTCTGTGTAATAATTAATGCACTGCATTAATAGTCATGCCAGTCTGAAAAGTCCCCATAGGGAATGACAACCAGGCATGCCTTTCATCCTTTCTTTTTTAATTCCTCTTTCTAAGTCACATTTGAACTCTTAGATTGACTGATCTGACTGTCACTTTCTCATTTTATTCAAGCAATCCACAGTTTTCAGGGATGAATACAAGAAAGGGAAAGCATATGTGGTGTGCATGAACAATCAGAACCCAAAGGACAGCTAAAGGAAGTTGCTCACCTCAACTGGAAGTGCTGGGAATCAAACCTGTGACCTTCCATCTCATCTAATGAGGGATTTCTGATCGGAAATAGACAACAGGTTAGCATGGAGACAACAAAGCCTGAAGTTTATATTTTTAAAATGTGTATTTAAAATGTATGAATGTGTTTAGTAGTTGTCGTGTAGCATGCAGTAACAAAACTGTGACACAATTCAGGACAAAACCAAATATGACAACACAACAAGCCACCTTATACAAAACAGCTAGGGTGACCACACAAACAGACCAAAGCAACCACGCAAAAAAATAAATCTTAAATTTTTATTGATACAAAATTACAATAAATACTAGATTTAATGTGACAAAGATTTATATTATACATTAAATAAATGTGTACATCTTAAAAAGTAGAGCTAATTCAAATTATTATTATTATTATTATTAAAATGAAAGAAATGTACCAACCCGATTACTATTATGCTGGGCAAACGCGTAATTAAGGATTCACGTAAGTAAGTTACACACTATGTCAATGGATGCAATGGGTCTCAGTCAGCTCTCTGGTTCCTGAGGTTGTAGATCAATAGGTCGTTTACATGTATTCGGGCACTGGTAAAGACAGCAATGAGCTTAGTTCACTACACATTGGAACAGTGAGTGTGACATCATCATCCTCATTTATGATTAAACTATTATAAATATTTGCTAGATTGTTCTTAACCTATCTAGCTAAGTCCACTCGTGTTAAATATAAATAAAGAAAAGTTTCATAATAGAAAATGTCTCTTGTTTGTCGCTATTTTTGATGATTTAGTTTACGTGTTTATGTTCCATGCTTCTGAACTTCCGTTATGGGAGCATAATGAGCATCAATGCTCCCTGATATTCCTGGTGCATTGTGGGATGTTTTAGAAAGCGAACGATTCAGTTCACTGGAAGAATTTTGTGATTGAGGCTTTAAAATAGTTAGGCTCCCTGATCAGTGCCCTGACTACTGAACACAGGAGCTGATTGAGAAGCACCCAATGTACAAACCCAGATAACCATCCACAGGCGAATGACGTGGAACGTGAGAGACACCGTCTGCGAAAGTGCAGAATTGGCCTCAATTGCATCCTGCACAAGTTCGAATAATTTTGAAAGAAACTTTGAAAAACATCCTGTGAGAAAACTAAAGCAAGTGACTTAGTGCTCCGTATTGGATGTGAAACCACACTCTCAGAAATAAAGGTACACAAGCTGTCACTGGGGTGGTAACTTTCCAAAAGGTAGAAATTTGTCCATATTAATACCTCAAGGGTACATATTGGTACCTAAAAAGTACAAAAGTGTTCCTCTTAAAATTTGTAGGTACTAATATATACTAATATATATACCAATATGGACCCTTTAAGTACAAATATGTACCTTTTGAAAAGGTACCACCCCAGTGACAGCTTGTGTACGTTTATTTCTGAGAGTGCCGAATTAAACTGTAAATTGTTTGATCAAATATGTTTTATTACTAATAATAATAATTATTATCGTTATTTAGATTAATATACTCATAGCAATTCTTGTGTATGAAAAGTGCATGTACAGTATACACATGACAGATAGCAAAGTTGTAAGAATATACGTAAGTATATAGGTATTTGTTTGCTGGTAACTATACACTGAAGATAATGTATTATATGTATTAAGATACTGGTGACTTTAATAGCCAAGTAGATTTCTTGCATAATATTTCATCTTCTGGTATAGAATATCCTCCATAACTCATGGTACAAGCATGTTACACACTCAAATTATTCTTGTTCAAACAACTTATTTAAAGGTGCAGTATGCAAGTTTGACACCCAGTGGCTGAACTAGGTATTGCACTCCTGGATCAAAACAAACGGAAGTGCAGGTTGCCAGATTAAGAACAGGAGCGAGTGATTTAAATCGTGTGGTAAATAAAAGCAAAGGCACGCGATAGAAGGAATATTTTCTAGATTATTTCTATAATTTTCTGTCCTAACCAACACCTCGAATTGACATATTAGAAATGGCTTCTATTTCTCACAGGTAAACAATAGAATGACAATGATCACCTCAGGTACACCTCATGTGCTTTATTCAGTGTTAAATGCTAACAATGCAAGTTTGAATGCCATTTCACATGACATGTATTGCCATATACTGAAAGCAGCAGCAGATAGTTCACCTCAGATCTTGAAAAAAAATCGTAATATTTATTTAGATATATAATATTTATATCTCATTTCGGAGTCTGCTACTGTCCACCGGAGGTCGCATTTTCGGTCACAGACGCATGCTTTTAGAGACATTCTGAATGAATAAATAAAGTTTGCGGTTCTCCACCAAAACAACCAGGAGTGCTAAAATATAATTGGCTAAACTGGCATTGGGTGGGTTAAAAGAACATAAACAAAGACAGCGTTCCGGCACGGAAAACACATTTTCAAAGCAGAATATCTGAGTACAGCATTATTTTTCAGATAAACAAGAATGTTCACTTGGCATGTTTCTTAAATATCTGCAAACATATTATGGTATTTTTATGCTTTAGAAGTGTCAAAACCTAAATACAGCACCTTTAAAATGAGCTGAAACGTCATTTGAGAACAACTAAATTGTTTTATGTTCATTCCATTTAAATTTGTAAAAACAATAAAGTTAACTTAATTGGTTTGCGTTGGGACAACATGAAGGTATTGTCAGAAATTTAAACCTGCTTTCCCACATAAGCAGCAAGACTTATTCAGTAGGGTATGTGTGAGGCTCACTAGACTCTAACATTCCCTGCATGTTTCAGTGAACTGATTTGTAGCATCTGGTAGTGGATAACTGAGAACAAGATCTTATTGCAAATGCAAGACTGCATTAGACATCTTGCAGATAAAGCGATGCAGGATACATTTGTGACAGGCTTTCTTCCCTCGCTCGAAACTCGTCCTGAACACAGATGTTCAACACACACCAATTTAACAAGTCAAGCAAACCCCTCATCTTTTTATTTTGAAAGGTTTCTCTCGGTTTATCTTCAGCTCTGCAATTCTCGCCTTCTTGCCCTTAATACAGGGTCAGAGCAGGCTAAATAAAACCATGACAAAACTCTTATTATCAAGCATGGCAAAAACCCTCTGGCTCTTCACACTGACGGCGAGGCGCAGAGATAAAATTAGGAGCTTGTCAGCGTCACCGGCTCAACATTACGTATGAAGAATCAAGACATACTTAACGTCATTTATGTAAGTGGTGAATGTTTATAAATAAATATTGATGAGGGTTGGCATTTTGTATTTTGTATATTGTATTCATTTGTCACGATGCCACTGCCCACTGTAGAATCTCATTTATCTAAAATTTGGCTCCTCATAAATGGACATTAAACTATTATTGTATTTGGTGCAGAGAAATGGCTTAATTGAGGTAAAAAACTATAATATAATAATAAAAATAGGAGTTGGTTTAGAACTATGGGATCCAATAGGGGGGCCATATAATAATAATAATAATAATAATAATAATAATAATAATAATAATAAT
>CAIGQZ010001492.1:16072557-16084182 GCA_903798205.1 Danio tinwini | reverse complement strand
ATAATAATAATAATAATAATAATAATAATAATAATAATAATAATAATTGTTATTACTATTACTTTTAGTATTAAAACTACTATTATTATTGTTGTTGTTAATAATAATAATAATAATAACATTATTAGTAATAATATTAATAAAAAAACAACAATAATTATATTATTATTAATAACAACAACAATAATAATAATAATAATCATAATAACTGTTATTATGCTTATTATTATTATTATTATTATTATTATTATTATTATTATTAGTAGTAGTAGTAGTAGTATTTATAAAACTATAATTGTTATAACTATTGTTGTTGTTGTTATTATTATTTATTTTTATTTATTTATTTATTTATTTATTTATTTATTATTGTTATTGATTTTGCTGTTGTTGTTATTCTATTTTAATATATTTTTATATTTTCAAACAATTTACACTGCCTGTGTTTTTTGTAATCAATACATGATTATTATTTTAAATTGCATTATGCAATATAAAATATGAATATTTTAAATAACTACTATACTTTTATCCAATTTATTATATCCGTATTCTATAATATCAATGCATCCTGATAAAAAATCTTATCACAATTTCTGGAAAAACAAACAGGAATGTTTCCTAAGCACAATGCTGGAACATTAGAGGATCAAGTGAAACTTAATTAAAATTTTTACTTTCCTTTTTAAAAATTGTTTAAATGATAATAATTTACAAATAATTAAAAAATACAACAACATATTACAAACATCTTATATTTTGAACTTTTCACCCTGTTAAAGATATGATGGTCTTTCCATGACTAACAGAGACCTGTGTCATACTTCAATACATCACATTGTGCAGATGTACACGTGTACATATCCATGCACAACTGTGACCGGAACAAGTGCTGAAAGTCAGCGACCACAAAGCAACAAACCCCACAGTTTGCTGATCTCTGTTATATTATTCATACGAACTTCCTGCCTACACATCTAATAATTATGAATGTGCAGTTTATTAAAGGTGGGCTAAGTAATAATTGAGCAGTGACCCAAGGCAGTACTGCTGAGTGTGTATGTGCATAAAGTGAGTATGGAATATTCTGCTCCCTAAGCTGTATTATTCATGATGATAAAGACGTGTGTGTGTGTGTGTGTGTGTGTGTGTGTGTGTGTGTGTGTGTGTGTGTGTGTGTGTGTGTGTGTGTGTGTGTGTTTGTGTGTGTGTGTTTACTGTCTCATACCATATTTTTCTACAATATTAGCTAATTTTTGTGAATGTGTAAGACTTCTGATTGGTTAGCCAGTATAGGTAAACAACTATAAAGAATAACAAACTCATAGACATTGTCTTTTTCATTTTCATTGTTGTGATAAATTTGGCTGTATATTAGTGGTATTTTTGTTGCTGTTTTTTGACATTGCAAAAATTGTGCAATTCAGATACAGATCTGATAAATATATAATTAATAATAAAACAATAAAATAAAGGTTGACTAGTATCATTCAAACGATAACTAAAAACCCTCTTCCACAATCACCTGAACCCCTGTAAACAAAAACCAGGACCCCCTCATCTCTCCCCTAACCACATTACATGACAACCTCAAAACTTTATGCAATTCTGAGTGTGTCTCACACGGCTTGACAAACCACCTGTAGAAAACACACACTTTCATCTCTGTGACACTTTACAGTAGGGGTGTGAACCTACACGTCTCACGGTTCGGTTACGATTATCATGCCATCGATTCGATTCAATTCAATATCTCAGTGCATCGCGGTGCATTGACGCTGCTTTCTATACACAATTAGATTTTTCTTCTTCCCAATACAATTTTTTTAAATTAAAATTTATGAATATATTAATATTTATATATTATTTGTAATACAATTTTGTCCTTTAATACAAGCAGTACGATATATAAAATGTACCTTTAATTTTACCTGCTCAAAGAAAACTCTCTTTTTGAATGTTTTAGACAAAACTCAAGTACATACACAAACGACAACATGAGCATTTATAGCAAATAAACTAATATAAATATTATCCCGCCTGCTTTTTGAATGCTGACAAGCGAGGTCTTAAACCCTTATGATCGGTCCAAGTCTTTTAAAGCGATTGGCTTTTAAAATGAAAGCGCTGTTTACTGATGAGTGACGTGGGAAGGGCACAGTCTATATGCGCATAATACGTGGTTATTACAGGTAATCCATAATAGACACGGCGAAGAAAACGCGCAACTCATGCACGCTCGAGTCTGGATTCACAAGTATCGATTTACCCCACGAACACCCCAGTGGGCCAAATGTCCAAAGTGTGTGTGTGTGTGTGTGTGTGTGTATGAGAGAGAGAGAGAGAGAGACAGAGAGAGAGGCAGAGATGGAGTTTTACAGCATTTCTCTCTAGTAGTGAAATAGCGGCTCGTGCTCCTTCAGTGTCAGTGAAAGTCTGTTCAGCACACTTACAAGCAGTAAATTGTGCACAATTATCAACATTTTAACTAGTTGGAGCGGTTTATTTAATCGCCCTCGCCTCCTTCGCCATAATATTCTAACGCGACATCACGCAAAGGGGATAAATGACATCAGTACGTAATAACCGGTTATGATCTATTACTGAACCGATATCGAATTGTTCTCATCTGCATCGCGGTGCACTGAAGAAACAATTAATTTTGACACCCCTACTTTACTGACACTTCTGCACCAAATACGTTTTTACAATCACTCCATATCTAAAAAAAAAGACTGTGCATTTATAAAGTGTGCTTCATACAGGTGAGTGGGCCTGACAAACCTCTAAAACTAAAACTTCTCTCTCTAAAAAACAAACAGACTAAATAAATACCCCCCCCCTCCTTACTCTAGCACTTAATTCTTTAAGTACTAACAGTTCCTTTGTATAATTAGCACTTCTTGTGTGTATTGCCTCTTCATGTTGAATCGCTGAATGCCTCCTCAGTTGTAAGCCGCTATGGACAAAAGCATCAGCTAAATGACTAAATGTAAAAGTAAGATATGAAAAAGAACAGATTTTTTAGGCCCAATCCAAATTCTACCCCTTAGCCCTTCCCCCTACCCCTACCCCTCGTTTTGAGCGTTCATGTGAAAGGGTAGTGGTGTCCCAATTCTCTTTAGCTTAAAGGCGTAGGGCTAAGAGAAAGAGGTATATAGTATTTTTTGTCATTATTACGAAGTTTTTTACAGTAATTTTTTTTTACAACATTCATGTTTTACCGTCATGCTTTTATAAAAAACGCTAAAATAAAAAAAGCTAAATTTCGCGATCTATAATCCATAATAATAACAACTCCTGTATAGCAGTCCCACAACATTCTGACACTCGATGATACTCAACACCCTGTCAGAAAAGTCTAGTGGCTGAGAATGAGCATTTACATAGATGAATATGGCCACGGTGTAAATGCGCACTATAGTTACGATCTTATTGCCACATTAGATCGTTATGGTAACATAATCTATATGCCTTCAGTGATTTCATGAATATGAATACCAAAAAAATAACACAACTGGAATAACTACAGCAGTCGTGATCGTCTGAAGAAAGAGATCACGATGACGTATGATGACGTGTACAGGTGCTGTGGTGCTGTCTCAATTCTTAGGGGTAAATTTTGAAGCCCTTCCCCTTCACATTCGTTTTTAAGGGCCAAGGGGAAGGAGAAGGGGTAGAGGTACAAAAATAGAATTGGGATTAGGCCTTAGTTTGAAGGCGTAGCACATGGCTATTCAACTGGCCGCCTGCGTGCCAAACCCGGCCCCCAAAGCAATTTGTTCTGGCCCTCCAAATAGTGTGACCAAGACATCAAAAATAAATTTAGTTCAGTCAAAAACGGTCCCTATAGTGATGAAGTGACGTGCATCTGTTCAATACAGCACAAGCTACAATTAAAGGCTGCACAGAGCGTGAGTCACCTGACATTAAGTGAGTGGCGCGAGCAAGCAAAAACATTTGGATATGTTTGTAGAAAAGGCTTTTTGTACAATGCACTGATATCGGTAATATGGATGCAATAATTAGCTGTTTTCACTATTAACCGTGCTTTAATTTGTTACGGTTAATTAATCGTAAATACTTCTCAACGCCACGTTTCTGTTGCACGGAACAAAACTGCTGCAACTAAACAAAGTTATGCCAATACGCACGCACATTGGATTACCTATAGCAACAGGCCGTACACATATTGCGTTTTTTCCTTATGCAAGTTCATTATTTTCAATGGAGAAGTGCTCATATTGGGAGCGGTGCACGCAAGGCTCGCAAGCGGACCGACGCACTGGCTCACTCCAGGCGCACAGATTATCTCATGCTGTAGTGGTGAGAGTTGTGCGTGGCTTTCAGTGCAATTTAAACAAAAGATACGTTAGACAAAATATTACAAATTATTAAAATGATTGTTTATTAATTATGTATGAACGCAAATAATAATAACAGTTCATTTAAATTCTTAGCTAATATATAGCTTAAATTAACATTGGACATATGCTATTTTTTTATTTATTCGTATTTTAATTTATTTATTCATTGCTTTGTCATTTATTTTCATTGTAAAATTATCACACGTTTAAATCAAAAACTTTTTCACTTATTTTAAGTCCAAAGAGAGAAATGGACTATTGTTTGTTTTTTATTAATATTTTGTGCTGTATTTGGTTACTGAGCAGCAATAAACAACACTTTAAAATGTAAGGAGTTTTCATTTTCTAAACTAGTAGTTTTTCGTATTTATTAAATGCATAATAATCATGATAACCATGAAACCATGATTATTCTTCAGACTATAATCGCACCACCAAAATCTATAATTGTTGCATCCCTAATTTTTACACAGTTTAAAACAACATATGAATGTGTTTGAATGTAGAAAAAGCCTACTTCAGCAATACACTGACCTTGTTGTGCTTCAAAATGGAACACTTAAATATGTTTGTAAAAACAGCCACATTGTACAATGCAGTGATGGTATGTAGTTTCAAAATACAACATATTAATGGTTTAATAAAGAAAAAGCCGACGTGGGTGTCTTCAGGAGCAAAAATACAGCATACAGGCTCTTATATTGCTGCTGTGTCATCACTTATATTGCAAGTCAAATGGCCTCCATAACAAACTAATTGAATAGCCCTGGCATAGGGCTAAGGGGAAGGGCTAGATACCCCTTGAAACAGAGATTTTTCAGGACAACACTCAAAACCAAGGGGTACGAAATGTTCCCAGAATACGCCATCTACAACAGCAGCATGGCTGCACACGGAAGTCAGGAGATACACAAATAAGCATATGTTTTAATACATTCATAACTGCGTTTGTGTTTTACCGTCATGCTCTTAAAAAAAAAACGCTAAATTTTGTTATCGATAATCTATAATAATAACTCCTGTATAGTAGTCCCACAACATACTTTCACATTTGTCACTCGATGACCCTGTAACTGGGAATTACCTTTTTACAGTGTCAGGTATAATGTTAATGCTTTTCCCGTGTGTTTACAAAGATGAATATGGCCACGGTGTAAATGCACAGTACAGTTACGATCTTATTGTCACATTATATCCTAATGATAACATTATATCGTTGCCTTCAGTGACTTCCTAAAAATAAATACCAAAAAATAATGCAGCTAGAAGAACTACAGCAGTCGTGGTCATTGATCTCATAAAAGATAACGATGACATATAATGATGTTTGCAGGTGTTGTAGTGGTGTCGCACTTCTTAGGGGTACATTTTGAAGCCCTTCCCCTTCACACTCAGTTTCGATAGTATTGGGATTGGGCCCTAATTTCCTTACAGGGACACTTGTCATCATCTGTTGCTTTTGCCGCCTTCACTTTTTAACATTCTGGGTACAACATTAAGACGAATGCAAAATAACCAACTCTCCCACACTCTGCATCTGCACACTTCATTTCCCCTGAACCAAAATGGCAAACAAGAACACACACATACGTCTATCCTCCCCCTTGAACATCTGCCTGATGTCACAGCTAATTAATTATTCAACTTGTAACTTCAAATTTATTATGCAAATCCACATGAAACGGCCCATTCCTTGTGTCACTTACAATCAACCGCCAAGCCTCTGAACTAAAAAAAAAAAAAAAAAAAGATTTTGGGGGCCACAATATTCTGCCGTTCCATATTTTAATATCCAAGCAAGACCTTTGATTTTCTCTGAGTGCTCAATTCTCCTGTGGAAAACTCTGTGGAGATGAAGGGGACAGAACTTCCAGATGGGCTTATGTTTTCTCGAACACACGGACCACGTAAACCTCTTACTCCGGCAGAGAGGAGGGGGTTTAATCCATCTATGTCACCTCAGAGAAAGGTCATACTCTTTGTTTTGAATGCAAGTCCGCTTGCAGCCTTCATTGTGTAACTGGAATTTTTTTTTTTACAGTATTTGCAGTGGGGGACATCAAATCATAGCTCCCCAAAATAGTCACAAACATTGCAGAGTTTTAAATTTGGGTATTTATTTAGTCTAAAAAACAAATAGGCTTCCCTTGTGGATAGATGAAGCCTATTATGGCGAGTCTGGCCATAAGCCAATAAGGCTAGTGGAATTCTGGGATTGTTATCCGGCTATACAAGTTCAATGTGCCCAAAAGGCAACAGCCCAAAATGCTGCCATCGCTAGACACTCGTGCTATCAAAAGCCTTAGAGGCCCAAAACAACTACAGGGTCTGTTAACACATCATGAAGCCTGACTGCAAGACAAGTTAATCAAAACTGAAGCCTATTGGGGCGTTTTTGGATTTTTTTTCTATCCTGAATTCACAGTTCTCTGGGAGTTTGCTTGAGAGTATTGCTCTGGGAAGTCTTTAGATTCTGTTCTGGTATTGTGGTTTATTTTTCGTTTCCCGAAAACTCTAGGGATGATGCTCAGAGTTTACATCACTTGGAGGGTTCAGGTTGCACTGCAGTGAACCAAACAAATCCATAGCCCTGCAGTCCTGAACATATGTCTCTCAAAACAAGCCAGTGTCTAAAATTCAAGCTCATGCTGTTGACACACACTGATATCACTACATTTAGGACTTTGAATCATTATCATAATTATACCCACTTTTTGCTATAAGGTAAACAGTCTGTTCTATGTAGATGCTAAAGTTGTCAAGGTGTTTTCTTACTGAAAAAAAACATAGATGTACTTAAATAGAAAATTTATGATTATTTACTTTTTATTCTGCATACAGTCTCCTCTATGAGATAGCCTCATGGGCAGTGTGCTAACATATAGAGCATATAGAGCTCCCAATCACATTTCTCTATCTCTCTCTCCATCTGTGCTTCCTGTCTAACTACTGTCAGTTCAGAATAAAGGAAAAAAAACACACCAAAAATAAATAAACTTATAAATAAGTCAAATAAAATCTCTATATAAAGATGACAACACTGCTAAAATGTTCAAATCAACAACAATAAAAAGCTTCATTTTTCACACCAAGCCAGTAGATGACTTTCACTTGTTACTTTGTAAAATATAGTTCTCCACTGAGAGTATTCCAGACAGCAGGTTATGTGACATACCAGGGTAAGTTTAAGAGTAAGTAAGTGGATAACCTCAGCTTTCGGTTTTAAAAACGGAGGTAACTTTTGGGGTATGTAAGTAACCATACATAGCAGTTAAACAGGCTTCAGCCACCTTTCTATTAGGCACATGACGGAAAGAATATTCTGGTGTATACATAGCTCCAGTAATCAAATATTACCTTTTAGGAGAAGGTTTCTGTGTTTAATTTAGACTTTGGAAGGTTTATCTAGCTCCAAGGATTACAACTTATTAAGTCATATGTAGGCTACTAATCCATAACACATTATTATTGTAGCCTTAGGAAATTAACGGTAGGAAAAGTAAATGCATAATGGTTATGTTATACAACATACTCAAAAAGGATGTTAAAGATAACTTTAATTTTTCATTACAATAAAAGGAGAAGGGCATGTGTAATTTAATAAACCAACTCATTTTCTCTCATATTATTTTTTCTTTTATTGTCTATTTATTATATTTAATTTATTTCCTTCATTTTCATGATACAGTAATCACTTTTAATTCCACATATGCCAACATTAAAACCTCCAACTCTGCCACTGTAAAGTGCATTGCCCTTTTTTTCTCACAGTGACTTTCGATGGTAATCGTTAATTTGGTAATCCACTGAAAACATTTGGAATCGACATACAGTAAGCAGTAAGGTTTTGGGTTAATCAAATGAGAGTTCAGGGTTAAGCAGATGATAAATTAACCCAGTTTTCTGGAATACGCCCATGTTGTTTTGATTGTTTGGTTACTCAATGCATGGCAATAAACTGACAACATAATACGCATGCACACAAATGTCACCATTTGTGTCCAACAACCACAACAACAACAACAACAACAACAACAACAACAACAACAACAAAAACTTGCACTTTGATATCCAATGCTCTATTGAATTTTAAAATAACACACTCCATACCCTAAATGTAACTGGTAGCGCTAAACAAAAAGTATGTCAAAGAACACTAAATTAGTGGGATCAACCATACCACATCTTTTAACAAGACTTTTAGGTCTTTTGTGACTCTTTTTTTATGCTAAATGCTGTAGCAGACGAGCTACAGAGTTTACGATGTCAGAAAAGCCACACACACACACACACACACACACACACACACACACACACACACACACATATATATATATATATATTTGATTATGTGATGCTGATGTCAAAATGTATTCGTTTACAAATCATGCACTATGGGAAGTGCCTTTTAAAGAGTTTGTTCACCCCAAAAAATGAAAACAATGTTATTAATTACAGATCCTCATGTCGTTAAAAGTCATTGAGGACTTTGTTCAACTTTAGAACACAAATTAAGATATGTTGGGTGAAATCTGAGAGCTCCCTCATCCTTTTGTGCTTTTATTCAACAGTTTCTGTTCCTCAGTGTCAGTATATTGCGCACATTCATGAGCAGTGTGCAATGACGTGTCCTAGTTACTTGCCCTATACTGACACTGACGTGAAGAAAATGTCGAATAAAGTTTTTTGTTGTCGTTTCATTCATACGCAGACAAAACGTGTTGTGGTTGATTGATAATATTCAGACTGAATATTATCATGCATTTTGTCTTTTTCGAGGATGTCTTGCTGTCTATAAAAGAGCTCTCAGATTTAATCTAAAATATCTTCTTTTGTGTTCTGAAGACGAACAAAGGTAACAGGGGTTTGAAACAACACGAGGGCGAAAAATCAACAGTTTTAATATTTGAGTAACGTAACAGTTTAAGGTCAAAACATATATTGTGTAAGGAACTGCACAAAAATGATCCCATATTAATGAATGATATGCTCTTGTAATCATAATTAGTGACAAAAAGATCTAAAATGGCTTAGCGTTTAGCTCCCACAACTGCTCATTTCAGCTGGAAAATGCATTGAGTAGTCTGTATAGGCGCGCTTTCTGAATTATATATCGTTCTGTACACTGACAACAAACATGGATAACTACCAACCCAGCAACATAAAACAACACACAACTAACAAGACAGAGGGAGTAAGGATGGAACATTAAATCCCAAACAAATCCCATCACAAGGTGTGATGACACTGTTTGATTGTGTTTTGGATTTCCACAGGACACACAGGGGGGGTGGGGGGCTACACATCTACCTGTGGGCAGTAGTGTCTGGTAGAGAGGGAGGAAATTACCGTAGGAAGGAAAAACCATCCAACCTGTTTATGTCCTCTTCCCCCAGCAAGTGCTTGGGCAGGGGGGAATATCGGCCGGGGGAGATGGGTGGAAGACTGGACTTATATTCCAGAGTGCCATTATTACCAGGGGAAGAGATATGATTTTCCATACCGGGTGAGAATGCTGGAGAAACACAGAAAGAGAGAGAGTTACGTTATAGATCTTGGGTAATTACCAGTATAAAAGGTAGCTTATTACTACTAAATATCTACATATGTACAGTGAATATGCTGTAGTAAAAAAATATCACTCACAGTGTGTGATGTCAGGCGGCCCATAAGGGTCTGAGAGATAGACACTAGTGGGTTTCCCGACCTTTAGGTAAACCACATCTGATGTGTTCTTTAGTATGGCCACTGCTTCTTCATGCGTCACCTCTTCTAGAGTGTAGTTATTCACCTGGGTGAAAAAGAAAACAAGCAAGATGTGTTAAGCGGGCAATACAGAGTTACGTAAACAGTTACGCTCTAGTGGTCAATGGCGAATCAGCGCTGCCAAATGTGTCCTGCCCAGTGGATTACACACAGCACTGATCTTGCTAATTAAATCAAACTCAGGCTTAAAGAGTTTAACAACCCCCCTGGATTAAAGGCGATGGAGTTTGACACTGACACTAGAGCAAAACTTCACAAACTTAATCAGCAAACTATGGATGCAAACATTTCCCAGAGAGTTCTAAGGGCTGCTTTCATGCGTTTGGACAGAGTTTTTTGTTTTGTTTTGCATGAAACACTTAAAATTCACTCAGTTTTGCCAGTTTGCGCTGCTTAAACACTTTAATATTAAGCATATTAATTGACATGATTGAAGGAAGTACTAACATAAGACAATAAATGCATTACACACAGCAATGCAATTAACATAACACTGCAAATGAACCAAGAGGACTTGAAAGTCAACTGAATATATTTTCATGATCGAAAACAAACACAAAAATATAAATTAATTTAGTTACCTAATTGAATTGTATTTAGTATTAGTTAGCCTTAAATACTAAATAAAAGAAAAACATTGAAATGACCTGACATCATTAAAAAGGTGGTCCCATTCTGTTTCATGCATGCAGAGTTATTTACACTGTTAAGCATAGATCACGTAAAAAAAAAATGATGCGAAATAAAGACTGAATATTTATTTGGCAAAAATCTTAATTCAGGGGGGGAACCGAGATCGACTTTTTTCGATGCTAGCTCGATCTTTTGTAAGAGAGCCTAAATCCTTGTAGTGTACTTGTCTGGAACAGTATGAGTTACTTTGCAAGAGACTATAGATAAAGGGACTTTGCTACAGTGTTTGAGTGAGAATGAGGCCCAAAATTTGTGTTTTTGGATATGAGGGAAAGCTGATCTTGAATAAAGTAAAGTAAAATTTTATTAAAATAAAAAAATGTAATAAACAAAATTAAAAAAAATATATTTTTTTATTAAAATGAAATTACATAAGGAATAAGTAAAAAATAACTAAACTAAACTAAACTAAACTAAAATAAAATTTTATAAAAAATAGATTTAATTTAATTAAATAATAAAAGACTAATAAATTAAACAAAAATTTGCTAAAATAATAAAACAAAACAATAAAATACAATAATAATAATAATAAATAAAATAAAAAATACAATACAAATAAAAATAAATTACATAAAAAATGAAATAAATTAAAAATAAATGAAAATAAAATTAATTAATAAAGTATAATAAAATAAAATAAAATTACATAAAAAATAAACAAAAAAACTAAAATAAATAAAAATAAAATAAATAAAAATAAATAAAATAAAATAAAAAAAATAAATAAAAAAATAAAATAAAATAAAATAAAATTAAATTAAATTAAATTAAATTAAATTAAATTAAATTAAATTAA
>CAIGQZ010001492.1:16041625-16059455 GCA_903798205.1 Danio tinwini | reverse complement strand
GAGAGAGAGAGAGAGAGAGAGAGAGAGAGAGAGAGCGTGAGAGAGCGTGAGAGAGCGTGAGAGAGCGTGAGAGAGAGAGAGAGAGAGAGAGAGAGGAAGAGAGAAAGGAATTGCTCTGAAAATCAAGAGCAATGAGTAATATCATTATGTTTCAATAGAGCAAATTACTTAGTGATAACTGAATTTATCCTTAAAAGTTATTCAAGGAAACTTAAGATTTTTAAAATGTAAAACTAAAATAGGTAATTGTGACATTTTAGCTTACTATTCTGACCTTCATTTCATTCAAAGCCCATGTTTCAATCTCTGAATTGTTGAATATGTTAAAAATATTCAACAATCAGTGCTCGTAAAATCACTCTGGCTCGTAAAATCACTCTGGACGCCTCACACCCAGCACACTACCTGTTCGAACTGTTACCGTCTGGTTGGCGCTACAGAGCACCAAGCACAAAAACAGCCAGACACAGGAAAAGTTTCTTTCCTCAGGCCATCTACCTCATGAACAGTTAAATATTCGCCTACTGTGCAATAAACGTGCAATACTTTCTCATACACACTTGTACACAGCACCTTATAACCTGTATATTTACAACATATCTGTACATACAATTCAACATCCAGATCTTTTTGACTAACTGCATCTCTGTTTAATGTTTAATGTTTATTGCGTTTTCTTTTCTTGTATTTATTTTGTGTTGTCACTCGTCACTTTATGTACACTGAAAGCTTCTGTTGCCAAAACAAATTCCTTGTGTGTGTGAAGCACACTTGGCAATAAAACTGATTCTGATTCTGAAAAGATACAAACTCACAATTCTGAGTTAATGTCTTGAAATTACGACTTATTTTTCTAGCATTTCCAAATGTATATTCAGTATAGTAATTCAGCTCTTTTCTTTTACTCAGTTGTTAAAAAAATATTCATTGGAAGGCACAAGCTTCCATAACTTTTCCTCTGACCACTCATTAATACATCAAAATATTTCAATTCGACGTGAAACACTGACAATTGATTTGAAGAGTGGACATACATTTAGATCAGAAAATTCTGAGGCCACTATTTTCCTCAGAAACGAAGGCTTCAAAAGTGATTTTTGAAGTTTTGAACTCCATTTTTCATTTTTCATACTTTAAAGTATATTTTGTACTAAGAAACATTAATGTAATGGAAAGTTCTACAGATGTTAAAGGTTAGAAACCAATTTAGAAACCTTTACCTTCTTCGTTATTCTACAAAGCTGCTTTATAGCTGAATACTAATACTGACTTCAACACTGTTATTGAACTGAACTAAATCAACACTGGACTGAGTTCTGTCCAATTATCATTATCTTAATTATTTATTATTGTAAATGTATATTCAACTCTGATTTCATATTAACAGTAAACAAGTGTGTTTAGAAACACTGTCCCACCTGAGTCTGCCGTCTTCAGCCGCTGCTCCCCCAGGGATGATTTTTGTGATGAAGATCCCGGGATCATCGCCGATGTGAGGGTTATCTGTGCCGCCTGCTATACTAAACCCCAACCCTGAGTTACCCTGAGGAGATATGGACATAGAGATGAATATATTACACATGAATAGATCATTTTTTCTTTAGTAAAAAAGTTCTAAACATTAAAACCACAAAAGAATAGCTGCATACTGCAAATCTAGCCAAATAGAAGTTAGAAAACATCAGCAAAAATCATATATTTTGCTCTTACTGTAAATTAGCAAGCCAAAAACAATAAAAAGTCCTTTTCATTTCTGAAATATTGAAGATTATTTAATATAACCCTTTTGTTGATTTCCTGGAATAACTACTTATTTAAATAACTATATCGTAAAACATATCATTATCGTGAAATAAAATTACTCATACTGTGAAATAGAATTTTGGTCAACTGCCCACCCCTATCTGAGTGTTACGCTTCTGAATTCACAGCCTACGTTTATTATAATGAATAAGAATTGACTCCTTGTACACTATCTGAAATTAAAATAAAGAAGTGAATCTTTTTAATAGTCATTTATTTAATAGTAATTTGCCTCTGTGAAATAACCTAAATAGCACAACCCCACACACAAAAATAAAACTGAGCCAAAAAAACAGAAGCGTAACAGTATATTTGACAGAGAGGCACTTTTCTACCCATGACTCATCAGTGTTTACAATTTGGCACAGCTTGCACATCTGAAAAGTGTGAGCTAGAGCCACATTTACCATCTAAAAGACATAAATAGAGTAACAGGCTACGATTTTGAAGTGACGCGTTTGTGACTAATCTCCCCAAGGCGCTTCCTCTGTATAATACACAGACCTTTTAGCTTTAAACAAAGCACGTTCTAAAAGAAAATAATCTTTGCTGATTGGAAATGTTGCTATTTTAAGAAGTCAGATCTACCATAAGGACATGTACAGTGCCACAATATGCAATACCAGGAATGGTTTTCAACTGAGAGAAAGATATAGTTGAAGTCACAAATGATGTTTAACAGAGCAAGGAATTTTTCACAGTAGGTCCTATAATATTTTTTTTTTCTGGAGAAAGGCTGATTTGTTTTATTTTGGCTACAATACAAGCAGGTTTTATTAAAAAAAAAAAATTAAGGTCAGTATTATTAGCTGTCTTAAGCAATTATTTTTTTCAATTGTCTACAAAACAAACCACTGTAAGACAATAGGCATGCAACAATTAACCGATTTCACTATTAACCGTTAATTCGTCACAGTTAATTAATCGTAAAGGTTTCACAACACCTTGTTTTTGCACGGAATTAAACTGTAGTGTTGCAACTGAAGCGATGCGCATGTAGTGCACGAGTGGCATGATGCGCTTGCCTGCTCAGCTTCATACTTTGTATGTATGGAATATACACATTTCTACGTTAGTTCTAAAAAGTAAAAAGAAAAATACAAAAATGAAAATACCAAACAATTTTGTAATATAGTTGATCAAAAGACAGCAGCCTTTGACTACATTTGTTCTCTTTAAATAGGAAATACTCTAACGCTAATACACTAATACAAAAAATGAAATGAAAAAAAATGATTCAAAGATGATTCCTTGGACTTACTAATTTTTTTAAGTTAAGTGGTTGTAAACAATTGGTTTGGGTTGGATTTAAACGAACAAACTAAGTTGAACATTACTAAATTTACTTTGTTTAAATTCAACACAAATAAATTGTTTGCAACATACATTTTGTTAGTGTATGTAGCTTAGATTTACATTTGACAAATACAATTCTTTTATTCTTATTTTTATTTATTCATTGTTTTGTCGTTTATTTTCAGTGTAAAATTATTACTTACTGCATGTTTAAATGTCAAACAAAAATGGTTTGTTTTTTTACTGTCATTTTGTGCTGTATTATTTGGTTACTGAGCAGCAATAAATAACACTTCAAAATATAAGCAGTTTTCCTGTGATTTTCTAAACTAGTAGGGTTTTGAAATTAATGACTGCATAATAATCGTGATAACCGTGAAACCGTGATTATTCCTCAGACTATAACCGTACAACCAAAATCTATAATCGTTGCCTCCCTACTATACAATGACTTGCTTAGTCACCCTAACTTGCCTAGTTAACCTAACTAACCTAGTTAAGCCTTAAAATATAACTTTAAGCTGCACTGGCATCTAGTAAATATTATGTTCTGTCATTATGGCAAAGATAAAATAAATCATTTAAAAATTATTTATTAAAACTATTGTGTTTAGAAATGTGTTGAAAAAAAATCTTTACGTTGAACAGAAATTAGGGAAAAAATATGAGTGGCAATAAGAGACTGGACTCTTGCAGCAGACTTATCACCTCAATTTGTATCCAATTTTGGAGCTTGTAATCTTAGTGAAGTCTGCAGAAAGCCCAGAACATATACTCTCAGCTCTCGTTCTCCAGGGTCGGACAAATCTGCGCTCCCTCTGGTCTAGTTGACCTTTGCTATTGTCCGTGCTTTGTGTCTAGTCATGTGGATCCGATTGCAGCTGCCAGAATGTCATCCGCAGCCGTCTAATTCTCTCTGTTTCTCTCACACTGCCTCTACTGTGCACCCCAGGCTTTCCCTTGCAAATAAAGCACATCCAGTGGCAGAATTAAGAGGGTCCTGTGATTTCTAAATTCTAAATTAAAGCTTCAGTAAGACTTTCTGTTATTCTCAGCTGATGAAGACTTCAACAGCCAATCAAAAGCTATTTAGCTTTAATGAGAGTTAACATTTAAAGCTGCAGATGACAAATATATTTAGGACATGGTTTTGAATGTTGACATACATTGGTGTTCATTTAATACAGTTATCATTATAGACATTTTTTTAAAGCTATCATTCTTAGTGAGAACAGGCCTTTAAATATACCTTTTTATATAAAAGGATTTTCTAGTGATGGCAGCTTAAAGATGTCTAGTATGTAGAATGAAGTCACATGCATTGCTCAGGTGTGAGATTTTCACAGGCTTTGTGGGTTTTGTGTATCAAATCTGATCTTTATTTTGTATTTTCTATTGAATTTGATTCAGATGATTGGCTGGGCCATTCTACAGCTTGATTTTCTTCCTCTGAAAGCATTTGAGAGTTTGCTTGGCTGTGTTTTGGATCATTGTCTCCCTGAAAGGTCCACTCTGTTTTGTAGATTGCCTGCTAATGTAGATATTTTACTAAAGCAGTAAATATCACTGATGAAGGGCAGAGAGTTGCTGAATAACTTCTGAGAGATTTCAGTCTGGGCTTTCATTGGCTTTTTACACCTCTCTTTCTTCATGTTCAATACTTTTTTTCCTGTGTCATTTTATTTTATTACGCATAACTTAATTTGTAAATTAATTAGATATATTTTCTTCTCATATATGGATTTCTTTGGTTGTTATCAACATCTGGTAAAAATTTCAAGTAAACAGCCCCTTTAGAAATAGGTTTTCTAAGAAAAAAAAATGGTGACGTGTTGAATACTTATTTTCCACCACTGTGTATATATAGTATACAGTCAAGCCTAAAATGATTCATACCCCTGGCAAATTCTGTCTTAATGTTTTTGTTTAAATGTAAACAAAAGCTGAGGAATATCTTTTTGCCACAATTATGCTTCTTGTACATCGTTTGAATATCTTTTGGGAGAAGCTTGTGTCATTTCTGGCCAAAAAAGTAAAAAATTAAAAAATTAAAATAAAAAAAGCAAGAATTAGGTATGAAAAATCTGGGCTTCACTATAAATAAGCAAGTTTAAACACACATATTTATTAGCAATTTTAAGATGCAAATATTGACATATTTTAGATTAGAATCAGGAGTTGGTTTTCTACTGTTAAATTCAGTTTTTGCGACAAATTATCATTCTTTTTTTAAGGTGAAACCTAATTAAAGCATCACAATGTTTTCATTAATAATAAAATGAATTCATTAAACCTAATAGACTTAAATCAAAATATAAATCTAGCATAATATTAAAATTATTACTATATAATCAGTTAAATTGTGACATTTTTGAATTACACTATATCCAACTTTAGATAGGTGCTTGTTTGTTTTAATATATTTTTCAAATGTAATTTATTCCAGTGATAACAAAACTGAATTCTTAGCATTCTCACTGCTTCAGTCTTCACTGTGACGTGATTGTTTAAAAATCAGTGTAATAAAGCTGATTTTGTACTTTTTTTAGTAACATTCCTTGCTATTTCTTAGGATTTTTTCTTCTTGTCAATGTGATAATTGATCTTTAAAAACAGGTGATTCATATTTTTGTAAAAACTGTAATACATTTATTGCCATAGTTTCTTGAATTGAATTTTCCAAACATAAACTGGGTGGATTGGCAATTTAAATTCTATAAAAATAAATTAACATAATGAAAGTCAAGTTTTACATCAAATATAGCTTTGACACAAGGCATTTTGCTGAAATTTGCCTGAACACAAAGACTAGTCGAATCTAAAAATGTAGTAAATCCAATCATCTCATATATAAAGGCCAAGTTTGTTTTGGGACTGGTCATGTTTGATGCTTACATTTGAAGATCATGCTCACAGGCAAAACTATGAATGATTGAATTACCAGGCGGAAGAGTCCACACGAGCAGAAAATATGACATGTGCTTAATATGTGCCTACGGATAAAGCAAATATCTATGGATGCATACTATGTGAAATAGAGAGAGAAAGAGAGAGACACACACACTTACCCGCTCTAATGTAATCTCTTCAAATTCATATTCAATTTCTGTTCCATTTACCTATTGGAAAGGAAAAAAAAAATCCCATTAGATCTGTTTGGAGATGCAATTCAAAGAGTGTGTAAATCATTTAAACATCACATAAAATATAGAGCTGTGCCACAGTATATCAGTATATATACAGCTATCTTTCCATCCACCTATTTTTATGCACATTTTATGGAATATCCCATAAAAACTGCGTGAAAAACAATTGTAAATTTTACAGTTGTGCATAAAAAAACACAACTGAGTACACTTAGAAAAATGTCTGTGATTTTAACATAATAAAAAAATGCTACGGTATCAGGAAGAGACTTAGTTTTGTGGTTTTGTTATCTTTGACTCATTGGATGGAAATGCTGCATTATTTGCAAATGTTTCATGCAATATTCAAGTCTAATTTGCATCTTTGGATGGAAACTTTTGACATCCTCAACCTGCAGCAAGAAAATGATATGAAAAGAGGTTCATGGCAGTTGCAACAAAACATTTGCTTGCTAAATTAGTAAATTAAACAATATGGCTGAACATATGAAGAGTTTAGATGCAAAAACCTTAAAGTCTTTGCCGTCTGAAATTTTAATCTAAAATGAGTATTTTTGTCAGGCTGTTGTGTGTAGTTTCAGTAATTTTACTCTCAGTGCAGGGTTATTTATATTGCGTTTAAAGTGAAATAACCAAACATAAGCATAGGAGGCTGAGAAAAACGTAAATTTTACACTGTAAAAAAAATTGGGTTCCAAACAATTCCAACACAAATCAATTAAGGTAACTGAATCTTTTTTGTACAAATTTAAGTGGATTGAGCATAAAACAATTAAGTTTATCTCCAATAAAACATAATAATTGTGTCATTTCAGCTCATTTCAAATATGCAGTTTGAACAAAAAGCAAAAGTAATTTGTTTGAGTGTAGAGCTAAATTTCAGATGGCAATTAAAGGTTTTTTCATATGAACTCTTCATATATTACACGCTAAATGAAAACAAAAATGCTGCTTGGTAAAAACACTTGTTTAAAATGAGTTAAAACAACACAATTCTTGAAGATTTTTGACAGTTTATGCTTTGTGTTGGCAGAACTCACTGTCTTGTCAATTTTGAATTCCCAGGATTCTTTTAGCCTGAGATTGGATTTAGAGGGGGAAATTTTGAGATGTTTCATGTAAAGATACATACTTGCATGAACTTATTCATTCATTCGTTAATTTTCTTTTGGCTTAGTCTCTATTTCAGAGGTCGCCACAGCGGAATGAACCACCAACTATTGCAGCATGTTTTATGCACATGCAAAAACCCATACACACTCATTCATACATACACTCGTTCATTACATTCAATTTAGTTCATTCAATACACCTATAGCGCATGCCTTTGGACAGTGGGGAAACCGGAGCATCTGGAGGAAACCCAAGAACATGCAAACTCCACACAGAAATAGGCATGGGACGATAAGCGTTTTCAAGGTATACCATAGTTTGAAAAAGTCAAGGTTTTAAAACCGCCAAAGTTTTCTGTAATACCGTTCAAAAAATTAACATTTTTTTTAGGACAACAGTATCTCCAGCAAAAAAAAAAATATCCAAAGATGCCCTATTAAATTGTAAAGAAATCTGTGTTTTTGAAACTAATAAAGGCAGCAGAAGTCAATGATTCATTTGAATTATAAAGCCTGACGTGTTTACTGCTCCAAAATATCATAAATCCTTAAAAAAAATTGGAATGCATTGTTTTCAAAAGGAAAAAAAGTTATAGTTTTTTACCCAGACATTTAAAAAGATTATATTTTAGAGCAGTGAGCACAATACCGTGATACAGTGATATTGTTTATCCAAGGTTATCATACTGCTAGTCTTATACCAGCCCATCCCTACACAGAAATGCCAACTGGTCCAGCTGGGACTCGAACTAGCAACCTTCTTGCCGCCCCAGTAAGAATTTAATCTTCACCTATTTTAGGAGATTCTGATGAGTTTCAATTAAGGTTCTGAGTTTTGATTCACTTAATGAGAACTGCTAATGTCAGTCCTGAGATAAGTCTGCTTTTACTTTCAGACTCCATATGTTCTATAAAAACTACAAATGTCAAAGTAGTTATGTTTGATCTGCAATATTTCACAGATAAATATGGTCGTCCAAATTAATGATTACAATTGTCTCAAAAGAGTCAATTGTGCTAATGTTGAACGAGATAAATCTAAAGAATTGCTATTTAATCTCTCTGGTTAATCTGCTCTTGGATTCCAATAGCCTAAATATAGTTTAGGCTATTGATTCATATGTAAGTGATGCTTCAATTTTCTTAAGTCATATTAACACCAAAGATTTATTTATTTTGAATGTTTCCTAAAATAAATAAAAAAAATATAATAAAAACATCATTCAGCTTATTCTCCTTGAAAGAGGCAGGAATGGACATTTTCAAGATTGAGCCTCATATTTATTCAGCTCACAGCGTCGGCTGTAATTGTCTAAATCTGAGTCTGGACACTGAAATCCATAATCATTTACCTGCGCGTACAATGGGACAGGCCTCTGGGGCAGATATGCTGGATCAAGCAGCCCTTTAAGCATGAGTTCATAGCCAGAAATGACATTGAAAGGCAACCAATCCAATTTTAAGTTTGAATTGGAGTGAGGGTCATCTTTGTGCTTGATTAGAGATGTTCATCTTAATTATTCTTTAATAAGCGAAGCTAAAGTAATGGCTGCATGGTGCTCTAATACGTGTTAAAGAGCTTTTTAAAACCAGCATGGCTGCTCTCGCATTCATGATTTTAGCACATACAAATATGGCGCTCCTTATACCAGTCAGATGGAGAACCAAGTCTAAAGTCACGCCATCAAACTGCTCAAACCTATTAGAAGCTTAATTACGAAGAATCTTCAATATACCCTGAATCTATGAAGGACAGTATCATATTACCTTTGTTAATAAATAACCCTGGTACAACTGTTCATCATTTGAAATCTTTTTTAATGATTATATACAGTACAGCAGGAAAAAATAAGCATTGAACACCATGTTTTTCCAGGGAATAATGTTTCTAGTAGAGCTGTTGACATGGAATTGAACCAGATTTTGGTAAAAACACAAACAATACAAAAAATAAAAAATAAAAAAATAAAAAAAGAGAGTTATGTGTAATAGCACAAGGAGAAAGTACTGAACTACCTAAAGATATTAATACTTTATATTAAAGGGTTTTTTTTTTGGTGATGGCAGCTTAAAGACACCTCTCATGTGGATAATAAAGTCACATGCATTGCTCAGGTGTGAGTTTTTTCACAGACTTCAACAGAGTGCAAAAATCTTGATAGTTCTGTGGTTCTCGTCTGTCCAAACTAATCTTTATTTTGTATTTTCTATTGGATTTTAGTCAGGTGATTGGCTGGGCCATTCTACAGCTAGATTTTCTATCTCTGAGAGCATTTAAGAGTTTCCTTGGCTGTGTTTTGGATCATTGTCTTGCTGAAATGTCCGCCAGGTTTCATCTTTATCATCTGCTAATGTAGATGTTGAACTGAATCAGCTGATATTAATTAACAATTATGTTAACGTGCTGAGGGTTGACGAATAACTACTGAGAGATTTCTGCTGCTGTCTGAGCTTTCACTGCCTTTCTACACCTCCCTTTCTTCATGTGTTCGATACTTTTTCCCTGTGTCATTTCATTTTATTATGCATATCTCATTTGTAAACTAATCAGATTTGTTTTCTTTGCATGTATGGATTTCTTTGGTTGCTATTAACATCTGGTGACAATTTTAAGTCAAAGGCACCTTTAGAAATATGTTTTCTGAGAAAAATGATGACGTCTTTAATACTTATTTTCCCTGCTGTATGCATATAATGCATTTAATTTACTCCAGAGTTGTCACACGATCATTTAAACATCTTTGTTATATGCCTATTTTGTTCAAAAACATTTCATTTTATTATAATAGATGAAAACAGATGCTTAATTAAAATAATTTTATTTAAAATATGCTAATTTGTAATAGATACATTATATGAGAGACAAGCTGTATAGCTGAGTTTACCAAACAAGTGGTTCTAAATGGACTTTGATTGCAAAACTTAAATAAAAGCTATTTTTAAGTTCATGTGTTAGGTTTTCAGCTCTTACACTTTCCAACCATTCTGCAAAAAATCACAGATTTTTTTTCAAGAATATAACAAAGAAACAATTCTTGTCAGGCCCTGGTTATATTTCATAATAATTACTAAACATTATTTTTCTTATTATGATAATTAACTACAATACAACTGTTGCAGAAATGCGCCGCGTGTATATATTTGTCTTATTAAATGCATTACCGTACACTCAGTTTGTTTATATTTTTACTAAATAAAAGTATTCACTGACAACCAACATCATTTCACAGATGCTGTCCATAGAGATGATTGCAAACAAGGACATTTTATGAAGTGCTGGATAATAAGGCAGTCTTGGCATTTACAGTGAGTGTGCATGTTTCACATTTTGACTTTTTTTCCCCCTCCCTCACTAAAGGGAGTATTTCAGACAGCTGGAGAAAGAGAAACAGTCATTCATGGCTAATTGAAACCCAGTGAACAAGCTCGTTTCTGCCTCAGCTGTTCGACAGAGAGAGAGAGAGAGAGAGAGAGAGAGAGAGAGAGAGAGAGAGAGAGAGAATGAATACTGTCTCATTGCTTTCCTCAGAGCGACATGACCTTTCATTTACAGCATCTACACCTGCTCTTCAACATGAGGACCAAGCAGATGTCAAAAAGCAGAGTCTCACTCTGCTACATTTCGCATATTAGTTCAGTTGTTGAATTCTAGCTGAAGGGCTTTGGTCATGCAGGAGAATTTTGGAGCATATTCGGTCAGCTGGTTCAGAGTCAACACCAGGATAGAAAATAATTTTGAATGGGGAACCAGTGTTTTTACTTTAACTACAAGCCAAATAATTAAATCAGTGATTTGGTTCTATCGTTGACTGACAGTAAACACACTAAATAGCACTATATACTGTATACTGTCATGCCCGAAATTATTTATACCCCTGGCAAATTCAGACCTAATTTACTCTTATACAACCAGCAATGACATCAGCTTCACCCAAAACATAAGACAATGTACATAAGTGACGTTAGAATCTTTAACAGATGACTTGCTCAGCTGTTTAACTGTCAACTTGTGATTTGAATTCATTGCGGAAGAAAGTAGTTCCTCATACAAAAGGATTTTTGAATCTCTACACATTTGTTTTATTTTTTTAATATACTCTATTATGTCGTCAAACTGTTGTATAAAATCAATATCACACTAGTTGCATGCCTGCGTTTTTGATACCTTGTAATGAGTCTGTTATAGCACTGTGGGGGAATTTGGCACACTCCTCTGCAGAATTGTTGTAATTCAGCCACATTGGAGGGTTTTTGAGAATAAACCACCTATTTAAGGTCATGCCACAACATCTCAATTGGATTCAGATCAGGACTTTGACTAGGCCACTCCAAAGTCTACATTTTGATTTTCTTCAGCTATCCATAAGTGGATATTTTAGTGTACAGCAGAACTCATGATTCCATTTAACAGAGTAAGCCTTCCAGGTCCTGAAGCAGCAAAACAGCCCCGGCCCATCACACTACCACCACTGTGAAATGTGGAGTTATTTTAATGCTACGCATAATAGGATACACACCTTCCAAATAGCTGAACTTTTGTCTTGTCAGTCCAGAGAGTATTTTTTATAAAAGTCTTGGGGATCATCAAGATGTTTTCTAGCAAATCTAAGACAAGTCTAAGACAAGTCTTTGTTCTTTTGGCTTTTTGTCTTATTCCATGTAACCATTTTCCCCAGTCTCTTTCTTATAGTGGAGGCAAGTAAGGCCTGTAGTTCTTTGGATGTTGTTGTGGGGTGTTTTGTGGACCAGTTGTCGCTGTACTCTTGGGGTAAAATTGGTTGGCCAGCCATTTCTGTGCAGGTTCTCCACCGTTCCATGTTTTTGCCATTTGTAGATAACAGCACTCACTGTGGTTCACCGCAGGCTCTAAGCTTTAGAATTGGCTTCATAACCTTTTCCAGACTGGTCTCAATTAATCTCAATATTTTTCCTTTCTTGTTTGTTTCTGAATTTCTTTCGATCTCAGCATGATGTCTAGGTTTTGAGGATCTTTTGGTCTACTTCACTTTGTCAGGAAGGTCCTATTTAAGTGATTTCTTGATTGCGAACAGGTGTGGCAGTAATCAGGCCTAGGTGTGGCTAGAGAAGTTGAACTCAGTTGTGATAAACCCTTTTTCACAAAGGGTTATGAAGCTTTGAATTTAGTTTTCTCTTAATAATAAAAACCTTAATTTAAAAACTGTGTAATGTGTTTACTTGTGTTATCTTTGACTAATATTTAAATTAGTTTGATGATCTGAAACAATAAACTGACAAACATACTAAAAATAAGAAATCAGTAAGGGGCAAATACTTTTTCACATTGTGTATACAGTATACAATTAAATAACAATTATAAACAACAGATACACACAAAAACAACAGACATTAATCCAACATTTAAAACAAGCAATATAAACAAAACCAACTGATGGACATAATCAAAACTCTGTATTAGTGCCCATGTAGACTACAGTGGCCAACACTTGAAGTGGTTCAAAAAAAGTCTTTGCTAAGACAAAAAAATTGTGTTGTTTACCAGTGTTAGGACCTTTTAGAAACTCTGATGAAAGGATTTGATCCATTTCAAATGTTGAAAACTCTATCTTATCACTAGGACCACAGAAAAAAGTCTATAATTGCAGATGACACAATTCACAACTCCTGAAATAGCTTCACAATTAACATACAGAAACAATCAGATCAAATACAACATCTGATGTGGCCACATAGTTCACTGTGAGAGGCAGAATGTTATTTTCTGGCAGTGTACACAAGTGCTTCTGGTTGACGTTAACTAATGAGAGCAGCGGAAGCAGAGTCGCTTCTCTTCAGTTTCACCAACAGCGCTTCAGAAAACCCTCTTGAAGCTCACAGGCCTGAATATGACTACAAACACAATCATAGAGATAACTGGTGGATGTGATAATTGATGGATGAGCCAATAAGAATCCAATAAGACAGAGATAATGAGTTCATTAACTTCGACAGTGCTCATCAGAACACAACAAGACTGCTTATTAGTTTACTTCATGACAAGACACTGCAGGAGAACAGGGTGAAAGAGATAATAGTTATTACCATATTTCTCCAGTTTACTGATTACATTAAGACTTGCAAACTTTTCTGTATTACAAAGTTTCTAAAATGCTATGCTGAAATATGCAAATTAGGTGTGCTTTTATTCAAATCAAATATGGACTAGCTTTCTTATGCACTCACCGGCCAATTTATTAGGTACACGTTACTAGTAACGGGTTGGACCCGCTTTTGCCTTCAGAACTGTCTTAATCCTTCGTGGCATAGATTCAACAAGGTACTGGCAATATTCCTCAGAGATTTTGGTCCATATTGACATGATAGCATCACACAGATGGTGCAGATTTGTCGGCTGCACATCCATGATGCAAATCTTCCGTTCCACCACATCTATAGGTGCTCTATTGGATTGCCATCTAGTGACTGTGGAGGCCATTTGAGTACAGTGAACTCATTGTCATGTTCAAGAAACCAGTCTGAGATGTTTCACACTTTATGACATGGCACATTATCGTGCTGGAAGTAGCCATCAGAAGATGGGTACATTGTGGTCATTAAGTGATGGACACGGTCGTCAACCATGCTCAATTGGTACTAATGGGCCCAAAGCATGCCTAGAAAATATCCCCCACACCATTACACTACCACCACCAGCCTGAACCCTTTATAGAAGGCAATGCTTTCATGTTGTTGATGCCAAATTCTGACCCTACCATCCGAATGTCGTAGCAGAAATCAAGACTCATCAACGTTTTTCCAATCTTCAATGTCCAATTTTGGTGAGCCTGTGCAATTGTAGCCTCAGTTTCCTGTTTTTAGCTGACAGGAGTGGCACCCAGTGTGGTCTTCTGCTGCTGTAGCCCATCCGCCTAAAGGTTTGGCCATTCTCCTCTGACCTATGGCATCAACAAGGCAATTGCACCCATAGAACTGCCACTCACTGGGTATTTTCTAATTTTTGGACCATTCTCTGTAAACCCTATATGGTTGTGCGTGAAAATCTCAGTAGATCAACAGTTTCTAAAATACTCAGACCAGCCTGTCTGGCACCAAAAACCAAAACAAATAAAATGGATGAAGTGATATAAAAACACTTTGATGGTTTCTTTCCATTAGTGCAAAAAAAAAAAAACATTTTATGAAAAGCCCAAAATTGACAGGTGCATGGAAATAGTGTTTTTGCCTTTAGTGTCTTAACTTAAGTCACTTTTTTCGTAACTTTTTCTTGAGGTCAGGAAAAATATGGCCTTTCCAACGTCCCCCTGAAGAAATGACCCAATTACTAGGGCTTGAGTGGCATTAGCATTCTGAGCCACATGGTGTTGCAAATGTGAGTCGCTAGGGAGCAAGTGAGCTAGCGAGTGAGAGAGACAGAGAGTGAGAGAGAGAGAGCAGCTGCATTAGAGACGGTGGGAGGGAAGTTCACTATGAAGCATCCGGGGTGTAAAAGCTCACATTAAACTGGTGAGTCACTGCAAATGTGGCAACAAACAAGCTCGTGAATGAGCGTGTATATGGCAAGCCATTTTAACATTTTATCTAAAAAAAACAAATTTTTACTAAATTTGTAATTTTATGTATTAAATAATAGTGCCCATTCATTAGCTGCTACTGCTTATTCTTTAGTAAAAAAGGGGGTAGTTTTGACTAGCATCTATGAATAAGTAACATAATGTAATAAAAATACTGCTGTTTAAAGCTTTACAATCCTGCGTGCGATCACACCAGTGTGATTAGAATGTTCAATTTGTCACATAATCAGCTGTTGGGTTCAAATCTGCACTGCACTTATCATAAATCACAATTTATCTGTGTTTTTAAAAACATTATGTTTGTTTGAGGTTTCAGACAAATACAAGCAAGTACTTAACATTTCTGGTTTGTAAAATACGTCTTTGGAGAAGGCGACAAGAATTATTTTTAAACTTAATTGGATGATGGCGTTTATACACATAAAAAAAGCTGTTTAGGTTTCTCGAATGTTTATTATATTCTTCCACCAGTTAAACAGCCACTTACTTTCATGTATTTCAGGAGTTGATGAATTAACATGTTGTGAATCCAGCAGCTTTAATCTCTTCACTACATCACCCACTGTTCAATACCCAAAATGGATAGGATAAATCATTATTAGGCTGTTTAATTAAAGAAATACAAGTTCTTACACATATTTAAGAATCATAATATCAGATATTTCACAACGTAATTAGGACATTTGTCAATATTTGCAGAAAAGTGACAAAAAAAGAAAAGAAAAAAACACTGCATATTGGATTTATACTTGCATGAAAACTTTAAAGTGATGTGTTCAAAATAACAATCTCATTTCATTACTCATTCCAACTCTTGTTGGAGGGTCAGGAGTATTTAAAACTTATGTGTGAAAGAGTTAATGAATGCTCACTAGTCACATTTAATACTATTAAAATGTAACTTACTAGTACAATTTAACTAATCACTATTGAAATAATTGCTGTTAAGATAGTAATAGATGATCAAAATAGATGATAAAAAACAGAATAGGAGTCAAAACAGATTATTTAATTTCTCATTGACAGAACTCCATAGAAGTCAATAGCAAAAATGTTCATTTGTTTTTGTAGTAATGATAAAATAGTAGTCATTATTGAAATAGCTAGTATCTAATGAAGAAGTATTAGTATATGTTTAACAGGTATTATTTATTTATTTTCTTTATTATTATTAATGTTATTGAATTAACTATTTATTAGTATTAAATGAAGTACTAATATATAAGAACTGGTTATTGTAATGTTTGTTCACCAAAATAAGAATTAATGAAAGAAAAGAGAAAGTGCATTATTTTTGTTCATTATGCTGAATGCTACTGTTGTTGTAGTTATTTTTCAAGCTCAGCTGAAATTGTCTGTGTTCTGTACAAATGCCTGTGATTGATTGTATACAGGGGGCGCTGCTGGGTTATATCAGAGTAAGATAAGAAAAAACAGGTGAAGAAACTTCTGGAAGACATTGTAAAGCGTTATCAGTACCATGCTGCTGTAAAACCACCAAAGAATAATAAAATCCTTTTTGCTTTGTTCAATACGTTCTAGTGCCATGTTTCAGTAAAGATCCAACGTATTTCTACTACTAGACACAACAGTTATCTAATGCATAAACATCAGTACATCAAGCCTAAGCATTGGCAGATAATGATTTAGTAGTTTTTAATAGAAGATAGTAATTAAAAAATGGTTTTAGTAGCATGAGAACAATAATTCATTCATTTTCCTTCGGCTTAGTCTTTATTTTTAAAGGTCACCACAGTGCAATGAACCACCGACTATTCCAGTGTATGTTTTACGAAGCTGATGCCTTTCTAGCCACAACCAGTACTGGGAAACACCCATTAACACTCATTCACACACACACTCATACACTACGGACAATTTAGTTTATTCAGTTCACCTATAGCACATGTATTTGGACTGTGGGGGAAATCAGAGAACCCTGAGGAAACCCACGCGAACATAGGAAGAACATGCAAATTCAACAGACAAAAGCCAACTAGCCATTGACCATCTTGCTGTGAGGCGACAGTGCTAACCGCTGAACCACCATGCCACCTCAGCATAAGAACACTGAATGTCAAAATGGCTTGCCATAATGTATGATTCGCCTCAGTGTGTTCGTCCACACGTGTCTATTATGACTGGACACTTTCAGGCTAATATTTTCCCTCTTCTGCTTTGGCTGATGTGGGATGGCACATTGTAACGCCCATCAAGGTGATTAAGCACAAATATCCCTCAAGCCATGTCATAATAAGATGCAACTTTTTCAATAAACACCCACGTGGAATAATTAGCACTGCAAAGAACCACTATTATTCCTGACAGCTAATGGAAACAAAGGCACTGTAACTAGAATTTGGCTGAAGCTATAGGCCGACATTAGGTCTCAAAAATGCTTTATTAATTCTGTCTCCTTGCTTTGTGCTCATCCTAACTTAGCTTTGTTCCCTCTACAGTTACAAAGATGAGGCTTTGTAATGAACAGTATTTAACCAGAATTGTTGCCAGTTCTGTAACTACACAACTGTAGGATTTAAAATGTGCTGTCTTTTAAATATTTACAGTTTACACATTCTATTTGCAATATTCTAACACCATATTAAAACTGCTGAGGTACTTTTCTGTCTATATTGTTAAGATATAATGTAGTAGTATATGGGCACGATGGCTCAGTGGTTGGCATGGTTACATCAAGAAGGTTGCTGGCTCGAGTTCTGGCTGGACCAGTTGGCATTTCTGTGTGGAGTTTGCATGTTCTGCCTGTATTCGCGTTGGTTTCCTCTGGGTGCTCCGGTTTCCCCCACAGTCCAAAGACATGTGCTACACATAAATTGAATACACTAAATTGACCATAGTGTATGAGTGAGTTTGTTTGTGTGTGTGTGTGTGTGTGTGTGTGTGTGTGTGTGTGTGTGTGTGT
>CAIGQZ010001492.1:16011198-16023040 GCA_903798205.1 Danio tinwini | reverse complement strand
TTTATGTTTATTTATTTATTTTTATATATGTATTTATTGAGTTTTATTTTTACTGATTTTTTTTTTTTTCTCTCTCTCTTTCAATGCCGTGGTTGTGATAGGGGAGGGGTAATGTACCGCTTTAAATTGTAAATATAAAACTCAATAAATACATATATAAAAATAAATAAATAAACATAAAGTCAGAAATCTGAGATATAAAGTTGCAATTCTGAGTTGTACAGATCACTCTCCCCCATCCTGAGCTCAGAATTGCAAAATGTCGCAATAACTTTTTACATTTTTTATTTAGTGGAGGAAACAGGCTTTCATACACAAAGTTTGACCAGATGAATGATGAAAATGACTGATCACATGAAAAATCATGACATTTAGGAGTATGATCATTGCCAGAAAAACAAAAGTTTGTATGACATGTATGTTGAACCCATTTACATTTCTCTTTCTCTGTGGTGGCTGCCATTTAGGTAGTCAAAGTCAGTTCTCCTACACAGAACTGCGGCCAGAAATCTAGGTGGGTGGATATCTTTTTTGTGCATTATCTCTATTTTCCTCAAGTGCTGCAAAGTGTAACACCGTCATTGCCTTTGTTAGAAAATATTTGCTCGTTTTACACGGCATTATGTGCTGCACAATACACTGTACAATAACAATAACTGCACATTTAAGTAAATTTACTGTAATAGGTGGTGATGATGTCAGCAGAGCTGGAAGAAGGAAGAACTACAGATATACTGCAGACTACAGATGTATTGTATATTCTGTATTAAGTATATTGCTTTAAAGGCGTTTGGGGTTATTATCATGTATTTGTATATCTTATTTTTTTATTTTATAAATTTTTATTTCTATATTACTTCTTAATTTTAACTTGACTGCTTCATAGCACGGACAATGGGGTATATGCACAGCTAGTGTTTTTCAGCCAATGATAAACCTTCGGTGAAAGCCTAATATGACTGTTATCAATTTCACAAGCTTGTTTTTACAGCATCAATGTTGTGATGTATATAAAACACATTCAGTTAAATAGACTTAGGCATTCATTTAGTTGTTCAAGCTTAAAATGAGATGAAAGACTGTGGAAAACGCTAGTGCCGTCAGCACCAGCAGGCTAGCGCAGAAACTCTGAAAAATACTGGGGTAAAATTGTCATATTTTAAAGACATAGAGGAGGAAATTTTTATTTAATGCAGGGCTTCTCGTCCAATCGAAGACCTACTTCATATCGTATATCTATAAGGCAGCAAAGATCACTGATTTTTTAAGAAGTGAGATCTTAAATGTGGCACTTTTGTAATGAAACGACAGTTTACCGAAAGCCCTGGCGCTGGCTGACTGACTGCATATACCCCATTGCATTGTTCACTGCACTTTAGTATTTAAATATAATAAAATAGAATAATGTAATAATGTGTCACATTTTATGATTAAAATTATATTTCAGATAAAAAACAACAACAATTTGATTAAATAAATGCAGTTTTAGCAAAAAGCAGGATACAAGAAGACTTCATAAAAAATAAAAAAAAACAACACCTAAAAACATGCACATAATTCAGATTCTAAGGGTGCCTTCACACTTGGTTCAATTGACTGGACTGAAGCCAAATTTGATTGTCCCCTCTTGCCACCTTCTCGGCTGGTTTGTTTACACCACCTTTTTTTCCTCCTGAACCTCGGTACGCTTGCGTCATCAAGCTGCTGTTTTGTGTACAGTTGCTGTTAGGTGACAGCCACGAAAGCAAAGCGCCAAAATGGAGATATCCGCCCAGTCATTCTGCTTCTACTGAATCTTTTGCTTTTGTTACCAAAACCAAAATACAGAGAGCCACTTGCGTCTATCCACCACAAAAAAAAAAAAAACATTAAAAACATTCAGAACATCATGCAATGTCTGCAGAAGTCATTTTTGGTGGAGACAAGCACACATTATCACTGTTTGCATTGGGTCAGTCCCGCTTGTCGCCAAGGTAGGTGATACACAGACATACACACACAAATGAACGTTATGAAAACTGAAGTTTGTTGTACAGTTGGTGGTTCACTTCCATTATTTGGTACAATTGCATTCACATCAGAAGTGAACTGTACCACAGTTTGCACGAACCGTACCCCAGACCACCTGTTTCAGGCTGACTCCTGTACGGTTCACGGGTGCGCACCCGAGTTCAGAAAACACGTTCACACTAGTTAAACATACTGTACTTTGATGTCAAACAAACCCGGGTGTGGACCAAAATAGCTAGTGTGAAAGCACCCAGCTCATACTGTCAGATTTCTTATAATCCTGAACGATTGTAGCATGTCAGATTGCACAAACATGGCTCTCATGTCACACTCTATGATCTCAGCCATCATGATGTCAGACTGAACGACAATACAGATGCACCAAACACGGAAGAAAACTTTCCCGGAGTTTGACGTCATCCACCCGCGACACTTTCACGTTCTGAAATGATTCCTCACAGCAAACGTAAACATCTGTTTTCCCCACAGTCATTTATATTGTGCTATTAATTCTTGGATTGACGCTCATCGTAGCTGTTGTCACACTGCAGGAAAGTGTCTGAAATTTTCTGACATTGCCAGAACTTCATCTGAGAGAAAATCTGATCGCAACGGGCACACAGTGGCTGTTTGTGAACATGTCAAACCAACAATCAAAGATCACAGATTTTAGCCCAGGATTTCAGGAATCTTTTAGGATTTCCCAAATTTGTCTCAGATGACAAAATCGCGGCAAAAATCTTACACTGTGAGCCGGCCTTTAGACACACACACATTTTTTTTTCATACACTAAGAGAATATGAAATTCAAATTGCCTGCTCTTCAAATGAAGACTTTCAATAGAGCACATTATACAATTGAAGTCAGAATTATTAGCCCCTCCTGAATTATTAGCCCCCCTGTTTATTTTTTCCCCAATTTCTGTTTAACAGAGAGAAGATTTTTTTCAGCACATTTCTAAACATAAGTTTTAATAACTCATCTCTAATAACTAATTAATTTTATCTTTACCATGATGACAGTAAATAATATTTTACTAGATATTTTTCAAGAGACTTCTATACAGCTTAAAGTGACATTTAAAGGCTTAACTAGGTTAATTAGGTTAAATAGGCAGGTTAGGGTAATTAGGAAAGTTATTGTATAACGATGGTTTGTTCTGAAGATTAAAGAAAAAATATATAGATATATAAGAGGTTAATAATTTTGACCTTAAAATGTTTTTTTTTTTTTAAGAATGCTTTTATTCTAGCCAAAATAAAACAAATAAGAAAAAAAACATTATCAGACATACTGTGAAAATTTCCTTGCTCTGTTAAACATCATTTGGGAAATATTTAAAAAAGAAAAAAATTAAAAGGGGGGCTAATAATTCTGACTTCAACTGTATGTAAAACGACTAAATGCCTGCACGACTGAAATGTCTCTCTTTTTTTTTTCCTTTTTAACCCTTTCTTTTATTTCCTTAATGACAGCTACTGAGGAATGAGTGGAGTCTAGTTTCAGGAGACACTCAAATCCATTATTTGCATTACTTCCACAGTTTGACAAATCTAATAGAAGTTTAAAATGTGTGTGGCATTTTCACTTAAACCGATGTCAAACACATCTCACATGTTTTGCTTATTGCTAATTGTTAGTCTTAAGTAAACATCAGCTCAGTGGCATTACCAAAACAATACTCTGCTTGTTCCAGAAGCTTTCTATCTGACCTGCTTTTAAAAAACTTGACTTAAAATTCATTATTTTATATAATTCTGTTTGGTGCCATTAACGCACACCTCCTTTAACAATTGATGAAAGGCGATTCAGCACCGACACAAACTCATTGAGCAGGAGGCTGTGAGGCTTATCACAGAAGCATTAGCATTCAGAGATGGCCTACTGCACAAATCCCCAAGGAAATGCAGTCGGCCTGTCGCAGCGACTAAAGATCGATCGACAGCAGAGATTGAGGCTGTCCCTGCTTACGCCACAGTGCCTCTAATTACAATAATACATCTCCCGCCTTGAGAACTACAGCCTCATTCACAGACCAGAGAGACATAAAGCACACGATAGAAAGGAAAAACCTCTTTAAAAGAATTGCCATCAAGGTTTGTGGTACAAAGTCAGCTGAAGCTCATATTAAATGATATGTGTTGGTTTTTAGCCCTGTGACAAATAGCCTGAAAAAAACACATATAGCTAAATATGGAGAATAGAGAGAAATAGTCTGTTTTGCTGAGTGGAAATATGTAATTTGGTGCATTTTGAAATGTAATATTGTAATAAATACACATATCAGGTTGCACTAATGTTTCAAAAAGAAAAAAAAAAATTATATAGCATTTAACTCCGGAACTACCAGAATCCCTTAGATTTAACATACCATTCTCATACATGATGTCACGTCATATTTACATTCCAAGATTCTATTGAGAAATTAAAATTAAGCTTTGAAAGTCATTACCCTCAAAATATGATCTTTTTGGCAATCCAGCCTATAAATGTGTAGTTAGGCTACAAGACTGCCTGTAGAGCTGTGAACCTACACTGGTCTCAAGGTTCGGTTACGATTATCATGCCATCGATTTGGTTCATTTGATATCTAGGTGCATCACGGTGCATTGACGATTCTTCCATACACAGTTTTATATTTTCTTCACAGCACAGCAATTTTTGTATAAAAATGTATACATATTTATATACTATTTGTAATACAATTTTGTCCTTTAAGACAAACTGTCAGATATATAAACTGTACCTTTAAACAACACGAGCATTTATAGCAAATAATATAAACAAATATAAATATCCCACTCGCTTTCTGATCCTTGTCTATCAAGTTCTCTTACACCCCTATGATTGGTCACACGCTTAACAGAAAGGGCTGCGATTGGCTTTTGCGCGCTGCGCTCTTCACAGATGAGTGACACTGTGCCACAGGGGGAGAGAGAGGGAGAGGGAGAGAGAGAGAGAGAGAGAGAGAAAGAGAGAGAGAGAGAGAGAGAGAGAGTTTACTTTCATTCTCTCAATCTCAGTGAAATAGGGGCTTCTACTGTAAGTGTCAGTGAAAGTCTGTCCAGCAAACACACACGCAGTGAAATTGTGCACAGTTTCTGCGTTTATAAGTAGAGCGTTGTAAATACTCGCGCTCCCGGCTCGCCTTCCTCGGCATAGTAACCTACGGCGACAGCGCATATGAGATAAATGACGTCAGTACATAATAACCGGTTATGATTATTACTGAACCGATACCGAATTGTCCGCGTCTGCATCGCAGTTCACCAAAAAAACGATTAATTTGACACCCCTAACTGCCTACAAAGGTCAGAGTCTCACTTTCAGTTTTTTCACGGCAGTGAATATGCTGTTTTGAAAGATATCCGAAGTCAAGTTATGTTTTTGCTATCAGAAAGTTATGTCTATGTTAACAGCAAAGTTGCTAGGCAACAGAGTCACGCATCTTCAAAGTCACAGGGACAGTGGCAGGCGCTGAAATGCATGCTGTCTTTTTGAACACTATGGTAATTAAAGAAAGTACTCATATCGTTTGTGTTTTGTAATTTTAACAAAATAACAATGTTAAAAAGAAATGTACTTATATTTAGAAAAAGTCAGGGTATTATAGATATGTGGGTTTCATTTCAACAAAGTTGTTAAATTTAAAAAAATAAAATGGTCAAAATAACCAAAAAAAGCAACAGTCATTAAATGTAAATGAGCTGCAGAAGAGAGAGCCTCAGTTACTCAAGCAACAACAAACAAAAACGTCAGTTTAAATTAAGTTTATTTATAAACTAATTTGGAGAGGATCACGTGTTTATGATTGCTCTCAGCTGTTCTCGGATCAGCTCATGATTTGATTCTCCAATCAGATGATTCCTATCTCACTGTAAATAACCTGAGCTTTTCTAATCTCAGTATCTTCGTCTTGAAGAACCACCCCCCCCAAAAAAAACAAAAAAAACAAAACACAATTTTACAAATATACTTTGCACATTTCAGCAAATAAACTCCTTTAATGTGTTTATACCTTTCTTAAATATTTCATGTTAATGTTTACTTTTACCATATCATTTAGGGAAACTCCTGAGATAAACAACTTATATCTCTGAACTTTAATAATAAATCTATATAAAATGCTGCACTTCCCACCTCTTTTATTCAGCCGCAATGACATCTGGGACTTCTCGAATAAGTTTTGCGCTCAAGTCTGCATCGATGCATCCTCTATATCAAGAATGCATGCGAGAACTTTAACTGAACTTGTAACTAAACTGTAACTGAACTTTACAGTTGATGATGATGTTACACGAGAACATGAAGATGCAAGGACGCTGAAGAACACATATTGAGAAATTGCCCAAGTTCTTTTTTATTACATCTTTTAAATACACACAAGGTTATGCCAAAAGCACACAAAAACAAACAAGTTCACAAAATGTTTGTTATGCTCTAAAGCATAGGGGAAGAAATGTGTTTATTTATGGCCTGTAAACCCAACAGTCAACTTTATCAAATGAAATGAGTGTAGTTAACTCAAAATATACTAAAAGTTAATTCTTCCCATTTGAAAAGAGTTTTAAACTCAGTGTTGATGGTAATGAGTTAATTAAATATCTCATTACTTCAACTTAAATGGAGTAAGTACACAGTACTCATATAGATTAGTAAGTTATTGGGTTTTATAGTACTCAGTTGGTTTGAGTTCTCTTCATTTATTGGGTTTTACTGGGCTCAAATTGCTTCGTTTACTCAAATGGATTAAGTTCACAGTACTCATTAGGATTAATTTTTCAACTTAAATGGTTTGTTGCAATCGGTTTCCTCAAATGGTTTGAGTTACCTTGACTTTTTGGGTTTTATAGTGTTGTAACTCAGCTAAGCCACACCCATTGGATTGTAACCATTGAAAGTCAGTATATTTAGATGTTTGCTCCAGGAAGAAAACTCAGGATAACAATAAAATTCAAGGGAGTTTGCAAAAGTGAGTACAATTACATTGACACTTATAATCTGATTTTAATGCGGTTAAGACAATACTCTGATTAAGAGTCTACCATGTAAACAGAGATTTTCGATTAATTTAATTTGATTAATGTCATAATCGGGCTAAACACTAATCGAATTAAGACATGCACAGTATGCTGATTTTAGTCGCATTACTGAAGTGTAGCACAGACATGTAAACAAAAACTATTACCGTCGTGTAAGATTTACTGCATTTTGCGACAGGATATTTTATTTACATTATTCTCTGCACCTACCAAGTGAATGAAGGACCACAGACACCTGCAGTTCATAATCGCATCCAATATCACGTTTGTCATTAGGGCATGCATAAAATATTTCTGAATAAAGGTGAAAGTGCCAAACTGCAGTTAAAGTTGACAATTTAAAATTGAAACACACAAAATTACATGAAACTCTGTAGGAAATGTGTACAGTGTGGTGACAGTAATCACATTTTGTACTAGAACATCTAAACGGGATCATGAAATGAACATTCAGAAAGGAAATCATGTAAACACCTTAATCATATTTTTGTCTTATTCAGATTAAGGGAAATAATTTGATTATTGATGACCATGTAAACATAGTCAGTGTTTAGAGGATAACCACCTTTGTATTCAACAGTAGTATAATTTTTTTGATAATGTACTTGTAGTAATGTAAGTTTTATGGGGCTAAGTGCAGTACATATTGTGGGCATCTCCCACAAGAATGACACATGGGATCAACAACAGAAACGGGCCATATAGCTGGAGCTATTATCTACTGAGGGGGTCCATCACGGTGTGGCAGACAAACATTAAAGAGATTAAAAGAGATAATTGCAGCATTTTCTCAAAATATGACAGTTTAATGGCCGGGGATAAAAAGCAAACAGAACGTAAATGAGCAAATACCACATTTAATGTCTCCCTGGATGACAAAGAGCAATAACGGCCATTCCTGAAAGTGAGTCATAAAGAGTCTGTCTCTTGAGACACATACACACAGAAGGATGACTCCAATATTCAACTAGGATGACATTGCTAAACTACTAGCCATAAGCGTGAAAAGATCTTGCACATTACAGATTTCAGTTTCTGGTAAAATATCACGATTATGTTGATATTATAAACTCTAGAACCCCAAACCTCAAGTTTTAATTTGAACCTGTCACTGTTAAAACATTACATGCTCCCACTAGGTAAAAAATAAGTTATATTACATTAATAAAGCTGCATTCATCCATATGCAAATGATATGCAGAATTATATTAGAAAAACAAGAGATACTCACTGCAATATATCTAACAGTAACATATGACATACATCGATGTAGGAGTTTATGAACTTTCTGCAAAGATAAAAATGGCACATGTGACATTTAATTTAGGTTCCTTGTTGAATCAAGAGATTCATTCACTCATTCATTCAGTCTTAGTCCCTTTCTTATTCTGGGGTAGCCACAGCGGAATGAACCACCAACTTATCCAGCATATGTTTAACACAGTGGATGCTCTCCCAGCTGCAACCCATCACTGGGAAACATCCATACACACGTATTCACACACATACACTACAGACAATTTAGCTTACCCAATTCACCTATACCACATATCTTTGGACTTGTGGGGGAAACCGGAGCACCCCGAGCGACCTTCTTGCTGTAAGGCGATCGTGCTACCCACTGCGCCAAAGTGACGCCCCAAGAGAGATTCAAAGAAAGCATTTTAGAACTGGTGAGTAATTTAGTCTTTAGTGTTATTACACTTAAACTAACTAGAGTCATTTACAGTAAGCTCATCAGATGGAGTCTGATTTATATTTCTGCGTCAAGTGATCACTGTACCCTGGGGCCCACACCTTGCACACAGTTAACAACATTGTGAGCATTTATGCTTCTGTGTTGCTCTGGCAATATACTTGCAAAACGATAGGCAGCTGGTTTTCTATGTTTCAAGTTTATTTGACAATGTTTTTTTAAAAAGTGTTTTACGGTGAAAATGCTTGCGATGCTACTGTTGAAGTAGCTTAAACTCACACTCATTCAGAGAACAAAGAGGTGGGAACAACTTTTAATCAATAAAATAAACACAAAGCATCATTCAAACCTCCTTCACTGGACACAAGCTTTGCTATGGTTCCTCTATATTTGGCTCCGCCCACACTTCTCACCGCCACCAAGTTGACTAATCACGGATCTTGCACTCCACGTAGTCACGATGTGTATTTACATATTTTTAAAAGGTGTGCATTAGGGTATGTCGAAGGGTATGAGAAGGCTATGCCAAATCTACCATGTTGACTTGATGCAGTAAAATAAATTGGCCTTTAGGAAGCAGCTATTTGTTCTTTCAAGAAGAAATACAAGCAGCATATAGTTACTTTATCATCACAGTGCTTAGATAAAATACCAGAAAACCACTTTAACACTATATTTTAATGTACAATTAGCTAACTAACTCGATAATGTACTAATTTGCTGCTTATTAATAGTTAGTAAGGTAGTCCCTATAGGAAAGTCAGGCCAGCGATGACGCTTATGTGAAATAGCAGCAACTAGTTTAGACCTGGGCATTTTACGGCCCCCGGGCAAAATGCTGACCACTGGACTTCTTTGATTAGCCCATGTGAAAGATTTATTTAATTTTAAATTCAACCACAAACAGGGCCTTGCAATGCGCAAGACTGATTTTGGGAGTTAACAAAAGGGGACCTTAACACAGAGCGTCTTTTGCATGCTCAGTTTCGTTATTTTTAAATGGAGACAAGTGGGTTCGGTGCACAAATAAGGGATACACATGCGGTATGTCACGCTCATGTTTTCTAGGTGCAGCAAGTTGAAACATTTCAGAGTGCTGCAAGCAAACCACAAGTCATATGACAGGAACCAACCAGGCAGCTTCCCACTTTGTATGGAATTACACAGTAATAAAGGCCTCTCTCAGTGATGATCACTACATCACATATCCACCTCACATTCAACCTAACTTCAGTGCACTTGTTCAGCCCAACACAGGCTAGAAATCTCTCACTGAACATAAAAAATAAAAAAAAATGAATGAATGAATAAATGAATGAATAAATTAATGAATAAATAAAAAAAATGAACTAAGGTGAAGCAATCATCAAGCAATCAAAATTTTGCACGGTCGCAGAGCTCTATGATTAGACGGCTTGGTAGCTGTGACCAGTGTGGGCGGGGTCGACAGTGTTTACAAGAGTAGAGTCCCATGAAGAAGCTCTAGATGGAAACTGGTGTTTTGAGTTTACCTTATGATTAAAGTTGTTGTACGTCCGCCTGTTCCTGCATCTGAATGAACGAGTTCAAGCTCCCTGTACACTAAGGTAGCGTTAAAAAAAAAAACACCCACGAAAAAACACGACACAGAGGAACATAAAAACCTACCACCAGCTAGCGTTTCAAAAGAGTTTCGACACAAACAGCATGCAGATATATAAACGTACGACTATGCGCAAGGCAGGCGCCAAGGGTCACGCCGATCATTTGACGTAGAAGTATAAATCAGCCTTTAGATTAAAAAAGATGTCTGAAACAGCATTACTTAATCAGAGCAGTTGTGCACGCACAAAATGTTGTTTGAGGAATAAAAAAATGCGGTCATATGATACTGTACAGAATCTTCTAAAACAAGCGAGGCCATTTACAACAGTTATCGGTAAACAGAGGCTGTGGGCCACTGCATAACCCCATATCTTCAGACCATTCTAGCGCTAAAATGAAGACTAGATTTTAGGAAATTGTCAAGAAGACAATCATCAGTGATAGAAGACCAGAGAATTAATCTACAGAAAACAGAACAGCCAAATGTACATAGGCAGCCTCAATTTTTGGATGTCCACACACTCAAATAAAAAAAAACCCAGCACTTACTTAAAAGCCTACCTGAAAAAAACAAAACGGATTTGAATAAATCTAGGTAGAAAAGCTTTTCAATGGGCACACAGACTCTTTGTTGACGTGTTCATTAATTCAGTCCCTAGACACAATCGGCTGATGTGGCTGCTGCCGTTTTTCCAGCGATATCTGAGTGTAAGTGCCCACAAATGCACTGATGCAGATCACGACCGGCCTCTTTCAGCCAGTGCTCACGTGGCCCAGCCGAGCGCAGAGGTGATGACATTACATAATCAGCTGCATACACAGCTCTCAATCAACATTAGAGGATAAAAAAAATATATATAGCAAATATATATAGCATATAAATAATATAGCATCATATCATGGTGATTTTGATTTTAAGGATAAAGATGCAAGAAACAGATAAGAAGCTTTTTCTGTATGCAAATAAGTGTGTGGCATAGACCAGCTCTGCAGTGTTTGGTAGAAACAGCGCAAACACAAACATCTTGAGGGCTTTTTGCGGAGCCAAACTGGGGCAGACTTTCTGCTTTAAGTATCTTCAAGCCTCTGCAGCATTGGGAAAGGACTAGGTACACAGAAGTGCCGGTTTTAAAGGCATCAGCATTTGAGGGCAGGTAAGATGCAGTTTATAGCACCTTATATAGTTTAAATGATCAGACTTCTGTAATACTTTTCCAGCTATACACTTAAAAATAATATCTATTTTTGCTGCTTGTTCAAACAACTTATTTAAAATGAGCTGAAACATCACAATTCTTAAGTTTTTCTTGGGATAACCTAATTAATTTATGTTCAATGCACTTGAATCTGTAAAAACAATTAAGTTAACCTAAACGGTTTGTGTTGGGACAACCTGATGGAATTGTGTAGAATGTGAATTGTATACTGAACACAAATCCTAAAAACGCATACGTGAAGAGCTCACACACACACACACACACACACACACACACACACACACACACACAC
>CAIGQZ010001492.1:15974234-15995171 GCA_903798205.1 Danio tinwini | reverse complement strand
TATAATATAATATAATATAATATAATATAATATAATATAATATAATAAATATATTTCTCTTTCATTATTATTTTTTTTATCTTCATATTAGTTTTTGATTTATTTCATCATTCATGGCTTAGTGGTTATAGCACTGTTGCCTCACAGCAAGAAGGTCACTGGTTCAAGTCCTGGCTGCTAGAAACATAAAATAACATGGTCATAGTATACATTATTTAAAAAAATAATAATATGTTTATTTTAATCTTTAACAAATAATCTTATCCTATGATGTGACTATTGTGGATACATTGCGATATCGATACTCAAACGATAAATTGTGCAGCCCTAGTATTACTGTGAAAAAGCAAATAAACAAAAGATTTAAGCGTAAATGACCTTGGTTTGGTAGAAATGTTCCGACTTGGAAAGCAAAGGAAAGCAAACAAAACCAAACCCAAATCCAAACCCAAAGAAATAAAAACAGCCATAAACAAACACAAAGAAAATCAAAGAAAACCAATAAAAAATATTAAATAAACAGATAAACAAAAAAACAATGTACATTTAAAAAAAAAGAAGCAAAAAAAAGTGATCAACAAAATCAATCAACAAGCTAAACTTAAACAATACAAAACAAAACAAAAACAAAGGGCCATTACCAAACCTACAGCTGAAGTCCCACCCGTATTATTAGCTCCCCTGTTTATTTTTTCCCACAATTTCTGTTTAACAGAGAGATTTGTTTAACACATTTCTAAACATAATAGTTTTATTAACTCATCTCTAATAACTAATTTATTTTATCTCTGCCGTGATGACAATAAATAATATTTTTCGAGATATTTTTCAAGACACTTTTAAGAATTTCTTTAGAAAAAAAAAAACATTATCAGACATAATGTGAAACTTTCCTTGCTCTGTTAAACATAATTTGGAAAATAAATATATAATTTTAAATATATCAATTCTGACTTCAACTGTATGTTCTGTGTTGACTGTTTTTGGTGTTGCTGTAGTTCACATTTACGACCACAAGGTGGAAGTTGAGGTTAGATTTCCCTTTCTGCCCTCAGATTGATCCTGGGACTTGGAAGTCAAACAGACAGTGATATTACACACATTTTACAATAAATAAATAAATAAATAAATAATCTATTCTCTCACTCTCAAAGTCGCATGGTGAATCAAACAAGTAGCTCGGCTGAAAGTTTTATTCTGAGTGTTTACTAAAGACAAAAAATGAATGCTTTTACTCACTGGCACAGTAATGTGGCAGGATGGGCAAACGAAACTGCTGCAAAGCTACTGTCTGAGAAACCAGAGTAGGAAATGAAGCAGACATGTGAAAGGAGCACATGCTCAGTTCTTGCCCATTAAAGGCAAAGATGGAGCAACAGAGAGTGTGAGTGTTTACAGTACAGCTCAGTGCTTATCGTAAAGTTCGACAGAGTCTGACAGTCATCAACTGAACCGACACACTCCGGTCGATGTTTAGCACATGCTTTGAACTAGAGCCCTTAAGAGGTGTTAAAAATCAAAAAGAAGTCAATAAAGCTCTGTTTATTTATTTAACCTAGAAAGGACACGCACATTGCTAAACAAGCTTGAAAAAATACAATTTTAAACTATTTGTTTCATTTTTTAATTATAGACATTAAATAAAACAAAACAAATAACTTTTAAAACAATATAACATTTAAAAATGTTTCAATATTTAAAAAATATATTTTGGCAACTATTATGATAATATAATATAGCTGAAATGTATTAAAATAAAAAAATGAAAATGTTAAAGCAAAAAAAAATACAATGCAGAGGATGATTTACTAAAACTTTAACTGGAATTAAAATAAAATCTAAACTAAAATATTTATAAAACATACAACTGTATAGTATAATAGAACAGTGTCTAAAATGTATTGCCAAAGCATAAGTTTTAACAAAGAAAAAAATGACATTATAAATATTTTGTTAATTGAAATGAAGCTGAAAAAAAACTTTAAATATTAAACGTTAATCAAAAAGGAAAAATGTTACCTTTACACAATACAAAATACAACATGTTTAATGCAAAAAGCACTACAATTATTGAGTATATAAAAATTAAATATATATATAAAAGAATAACAGAAAAATATAAAACCTAATAAAAATACAAAAACAATTAAAACTGCAATAATATATAATAAATAATATAGTAAGTTGAATGAATGAATGAATGAATAAATTAATGAAGCATACAGTATATAAATATAAATAAAACAGAGCAAAGATAAAAGTGAAATAAACAGCGCTTTATGATTTTCTAAAGAGAGTCTTGCAGTATCCAGGTAGAGAAATTGAACAATAAAACATTAAAAACATGGTCATCATTGTATAAATAATTAAAAATAATAATATCTTTATCTTTTTATCTTTAATAAATAGTCCAATCCTGTGATGTGACTATTGTGGATACACACATTGTGATATCGATGCTCAAACGATATATATCGTGCAGCCCTACTAATAATGTGAAAAAGCAAAGAAACAAAAGATGTAAGCATAAATGACATCAGTTTGGTAGAAAGGTTCCTGGAGTCTGGAGCAAAAATCAAAGGAAAGCAAACAAAACCAAACCCAGTCACAACCAAGACAATCTATAAAAAAGAAACTAAATAAAATAATAATAAAAAAAAATGTGTTAAGGAAAAACACAAAGAAAAGCAAATGAATGAATGAATGAATGAATGAATGAATGAATGAATGAATGAATTTCTAAACAGTTTGTGATGAACCCAATGAAGTGAAGCTGAGTCTGATAAATAGTGTCCAGAAAGTGTAAAAGTGCAGGGACTTTTGAGGACTTCCTCCTGGGCTTTGCTAATTGGATTATTGAGAAGGGGATGGAACATCAGAGCAAGGGTGGATTTAAAAGAGAGAAAAGTTAAACAGGGGAGTGATTATAATTTAATGCAAGGGGCAGAGAGGTTAGCTCTGCAGATGGAGAGGCACTGCCAACACTTACTTTGGAGAAAGAGACTTCTGTTGGGTCCAAGAAGAAATTCCCTGAACTCTGCTCATGGCCATTGCATTATGCAGCACCAACACCATAATAATTACCTTATTGTTCTCTAAATGACAGTTTCAGCTCCTTAGACTGTCAGCTTGCAACGGCTTGTCTCTTTCCCACAGGGCCTTAATGCCCTGTAAATCTTTCCATCTTACAGTATGTACACTACTAATCAAAAGTTTGGGGTTAGTTTTTTTTAAAGAAAATTATTATATAATTATTACATACATATATACATATATACACACACATATATACATATATATATATATATATATATATATATATATATATATATATAATAAATTATATTAGAGTGATTTTTGAAAGATCATGTGACTGAAGACTGGAATAATGAAGTTGAAAATTCACCTTTAAAATCACCTTTGAAATAAATAATTAAATTAAATTATAAACTATTTTTGAACAGTTCTTTTATAGTGCAATACCATTTCACAGTTGTAAATATTTGTACAGTAGTGTTGATGAAATAAATGCAGCATTGGTGAGCAGGAGAAGCTTATTTTAAAACATTTAAAATCATACTGACCCCAAACTTATGTATATATATAATTTTTTTAGGGGGTTTTCACCTTTATTATTATAGAACAGTAGAGATTTCAGACAGGAAAGTATTGGGAGCAAAGAGAGGGGAAGGATCTGCAAAGGACCTCGAGACTTGAATCGAACTTGGGTCGGTGTGAGTACATCGGTGCTATATGTCGGCGCACAATACCACTAGGCTATTGGCACTGATCTGACCCCAAACTTTTGACCGGTAGTGTATACTTTAACTGCTCTACACTCACAGGCCACTTTACGAGGTACTACTCAACTGCTTGTTAATGCAAATTTCTAATCAGCCAATCACATGGCAGCAACTCTATGCATTTAGGCATGTAGACATGGTCAAGATGATCTGCTGCAGTTCAAACAGAGAATCAGAATGGAGAAGAAAGGTGATATAAGTGACTTTGAATGTGGCACAGTTGTCAGTGCCAGACGGGCTGGTCTGCGTATTTCAGAAACTACTTATCTACTGAGATTTTTACACACAACCATCTCTAAGGTTTACAGGGAATGGTCAGAAAACGAGAACATACCCAGTGAGCGGCAGTTCTCTGGGCGACAATGCCTTGTTGATGCTAGAGGTCAAAGGAGAATGGCCAGACTGGTTAGAGCTGATGAAAAGGGCAACAGTAACTTAAATACCCACTTGTTACAACCGAGGTAAGCAGAAGAGAATCTCTGAACACACAACATGTCGAATCTTGAGACAGATGGGCTACAGCAGTAGATGACCACGCTGGGTGCCACTCCTGTCAGCTAAGAACAGGAAACAGGCTACAATTTGCACAGGCTCACCAAAATTGAACAATAGAAGATTGGAAAAATGTTGCCTTCAACAAAATGCTTGGCTGCGACATTTGGATGGTAGGGTCAGAATTTGGCGTCAACAACATGAATGCATAGATCCATCCTACTTGTATCAACGGTTCAGGCTGGTGGTGATGGTGTGGTGATGTGGGGAATATTTTCTTGGCAAACTTTAGGCCCATTAGTACCAATTGAGCATTGTGTCAACACCTCAACCTACCTGAGTATTGTTGCTGACCATGTCCATCCCTTTATGACCACAGTGTATCCATCTTTTGATGGTTACATCCAGCAGGATAATACGCCATGTCATAAAGCGTGGATCAGACTGGTTTCTTGAACATGAATGAGTTCACTTTACTCAACTTTGGGATGTGGTGGAATGGGAGATTTGCATCATGGATGTGCAGTCGACAAATCTACAGCATGATGCTATCATGTCAATATGGACTAAAATCTCTGAGGAATATTTCCAGTACCTTGTTGAATCTATGACACAAAGGATTAGAGCAGTTCTAAAGGCAAAAGGGGTCCACTAGTAAGTTGTACCTAATAAAGTAGCCAGTAAGTTTCGAAAAAAAAATAAAAAATAAAAAGACGACAAGTGCCAACCTGTAGAAAAACATTGCAATAAAAGAGTGAATGAACTTTTTTTAAACACTTTTTAAAACTTCTAAATGATGCTTAAATTAATATAAAAATCTTGATTACTTTTCAAGTGGAAATCAGAGAACAGTATAAATAAAAGGGCAGTTCAAGAACCCCTTAACGTTTTCTACAGAAAACACAGGTGGTTTTTGCATTACACTCACCACCACAACCATTTTAACAGCTGGGTGTTGTAATTCACTTGCTTGATTATTACATAATAGTCAAAAGTGCCCACCCCTAATTCTCAATTACAATCTGGTACCTAAATATAGCTTGGTCCTTTCCTTCAATGTGAAGATGTGGGATTTTCAGCCAAACTGTCTTTGAAAAAACACCACCACACCGCATTGTGTTAAGTGTTAAGAGTGATGCTAGCATTAGCAAATCAAACTTAAAATACATACTGTAAACATTTCAGAGTGTCATTTCCCTCTAAAACATGGCTCCATGTTGCATATCCAATTTGAAATAGTTTTAACACCCCTGGTGTCCTTCTAAAGACAGAAGACAGCTCTTACATTAATTAGTTTCATTAGTCTCTTTTCCACAGGAATATGTCTCTGAGTGCTGGCAGCGTCTGTAAGTGATGTTTCAAAGGCTAATGCACGAAACGCTTTTGGTCGAAAGCCAGGCCTGTGTAATCAACTTCAGAAATTATGAAACCAGTTCAATGGTTCAATAAAAAAAAACGGGAGGGAGGCTAAATCCACCAGAGAGGGAGAAAGAGAATTTAAAATGGCATTATCTAACAAAAGCGAGAAGGCGGTTAAAGGAACCTATGAAGAAACGATTATTCCTCTTAAGTGGTCTGGTTTTAGCATTGTCTGGAAAACCTTGTCTGTTATGGGAAGTCTGTCTACATGTCATAGTTAAACTGAATAAATAGCTGCTGACCTGACTGCAACTCCTTCGGTGTCTCTTTAGAAGTCTCTCTGTCAGATTTTGTTTCCATTTACAGATGGTGACAAGGGACGGCCATTTAAGAGGCCCCAAATCAGGAGCCTTGCTCTTCAGGGCCTCCATGCTGAGCCGCTTGTGCAGCGGCCGTAGGGATTCAACTCGAGGAGGAGCAAGAAGATTGGGTGCGCTTCCTCTGTGAAACTTCTCCCGAAGAGAGCCATTATTCACCAGCATGTAGCTCATGGTGGATGGCAGTTCGCCCAGCAAATCTGGACAATGTGCAAGCTTCCACAAAAGCCTTTTCGAATGCACCCAATCAATGGACAGCCTCGCTGCAAGGTCACTCTAACACCAATACAATGCACATATCCACAGCCCAGCGGAGCAAAACCACGACAAAAAAATGGACTGGAGGCTAATAAACAAACAAATCCATTGACTCTTTAGAAAACCGAAAGTCGGTCAAATATCAGAAACCAAATCCAGCGCTCTGGATGTGCAGAGGACGGTCAAAACTCCAGGCTCAGACAGGCGTTAACTCCCAAACAAACTATTGCGACGCTTGGGAAGACAGCGGCGGTCCCAGAAGTCTGTTCAGCCTTGGATGAGTATCTCCTTTCCGCTGTGGGACGGCGTATGTGAGTAGAATGACTGAGATGGATCTTTCTGGCTGTGGCCTGTGCAATGGCAGGCTAAGCTAACCGAGGTTTAGCTGGAGTTTTTTTAGGGTGTGGTTGGGAGAAAAAGTACAGAGAGTGACACAAACTCAATAAATCCCAGGCTTGATGGGGTGGTGGATGGGAAGTAGATGAGATGAGATTAGCGAGGGGCAGCACTGAGATGCAAATCACATGGGGATGTAATTAAAGCCTTGGGGAACATCACTCCAGCGAGTGGCCACCGCCAGATTACAGCCAATCAATAATGGAGCCGACAAACACATAAACACGCGCTCTGGTACACACATCCAATACACGACAGCGATGGTTAACAAAGCAAAACTTTCAAATTCACAACACTGGGAACGCCACAGCAGGCTTAACCATGAGTTACAGGATGTAGAGTGTGAAAGGAAAATGAAATGTGCAAAGCGCAAAAACAGCAATTAACCATGTCCTGGGCTCCATGCTGCAAAATCAGACAAAGAGGGATGATGGGAAATCCCAGAATAGACAGGCCAAATGTGTTATCTCTCTGATTACAGTGCTAAACGCTGCTAAATGACGACAAGCGGCTAATCAGAATCGCAGAGGAAATGGTCTGACGCTGCTTGATCATTACAGCTGTTGCGGCTTGATCTTTCTGAATGGTGCAATGAAAAGAAATGTGATGAGATATCTAAATCATAGCACCAATACAACCCTCCCTAGTAAATTAATTTATTAAAACTATTTTCTTTTTTTATATGAGGATGTTAGCAGTTGTGCGCAATATTTTTTTGTCTATGACAATATCTTAATTGTCATTTTAACAATGTGTGTGCTGACATTATCGAGTATGTTCATAGTAATTCATAATAGATTCGTAATAATTAATTAATTAATTAATTTTCTTCTCAGCTTAGATGCTTTATTAATCTGGGGTCACCACAGCAGAATGAACCGCCAACTTATGCACTTCCAGCTGCAACCCATCACCGGGAAACCTCCATGCACACACAATCACAACGGACAATTTAGCTTACCCAATTCACCTATAGAGCATGTCTTTGGACCGGAGCACTCGGAGGAAACCCTCGCAAACACAGGGAGAATATGCAAACTCTACACCGAAACGACAACTGGCCCAGCTGAGGCTCGAACCAGCGACTTTCTTGCTGTGAGGGGGATCACTGCGCCACCGTTACACCCTTTCGTAATAATTCATAGTAGATAATTGTTTTTACCAATATTCTAAACAGGTGGTGCAAAGTAAAAGTAAATTAAGTAAATAAGAAAAGTTTAAGTAAGAAAATAAGTTTAAGTAGATTAAAATAAAAAAGGTAAACTTAAAAAAAAAACACATCTCAAGAACTTGTTTTTTTTTATTTCCATTACACTACACATTCATGTTTTAAAGCAAAATAGTGTGAACGACCCATGGCTGGTTTTTATGGAAAATTGTTATTATTTGAGCATCCCGATCCATTTTACACAGTTGTCATATTCATGACATAAGTTTGAGAATCAAACCTATGCAAAAAATTATTTGGTGAATAATACACAGAATAAAATCTTTAATAAAACAGTTAACATACACCCGGCGCAATAAGGCATTTGGTGTGATTTGTTGCTATTTTCAGACCAGCACAACAGTAATTTTCACGTTTGCACCATGCTGTTTAAATATCAAATCTATTTGTGCCCCTTTAAGGGCTCATGGGTTTTTCGGTCTATAAAGGAGGTGTTGAGGTGCATTGTTGGTGCATTGCTATTTAGAGCAACTGAATTAGACAAACTAAAAGCTGGTCTAAAGTCCAGCGCGGAGCATGTTAGTTCAAACGCTTACACATTGCTTAAAACACACAGGATGTACAGCATTATACAAATATCTTTACATATGAAAACAAATTAAATTATTAAAACTATACAAAAAATATTATTTTATACATAAATATAAAGACCACTGCCTCCATGTCTTTTTCATCTCGGGGGGCTTTTTTCAGTTTATTCATGACAATTAGCATTAGTATAATATTATTATTATTAGCAGTATTATTTATTATTTGCATATTTATATTTGTTTTAATAAAAACAGGTTTAGGTTTGTCCATCTGTCGAGTTTTGGAGACGTATGCATCACCATATGGGGCATAAGACGTGTGTTTGGATATAATTTTTTGACCACACTTTGTTATTATTGTTCATTTATTCATCTGCTGGAAATTAGAACTAAATTTAGAAATAGTTTTGAAACAAATCTTTGTGCTTAACAAACAAAATTAAATATGTAGGCTAATGGATGTCTTCGATGGAGTGTGTACAACACCGTTTCCTCATCCACGAAAGTAAAGGAGTAAAGTAAAGAGTAAAAGTAAAGTAAAGAGAAAGTAAAGAGGCCTAATGGAGGAGGCTTGTTCTTTATCCTTGTACAGATGGTCTGTTTAACCGTTTTCTTGCTAGTGAAGCGTTCAGTTTTTCCACTTACAAAGTCTGCCATGTAAATAGCAAATGCGCCACACATCTGACTCTAAAAGGAAATGTCAGATGAGACTGTGATTGGTTTAATGCACGTTATGCTCAAAACACACCTATAACTCATTAAGAGAATAAGCATAACCATGTTAGACCATGCGCCGAGTTGCAGAGCGTATTTTTCCGTCCTTAAAAAGCAAAAGCGAATTCAGGCACGCCCTTAATGCTTTTGCGCCATGTGCTTTAGACTTTGCGCCTAGATCTATAAAATAGAGCTCTTTGCTTGTGTAACCAATGGAAGATAATATAAGATGTTTTACTATTTTTTTGCACTTTCATTTATTGACGCTACATTAGTCTTATAGAAATTACACACTTAACAGTAAAACAAAAAAATCATCATAAGAGTATCAGATTTGCATGATCTTCAAAAGAATGTGCACTAATTAATTTATTTAAAGTTTCATTTATTACATATTTATATATAGTATTTATAATAATTTACATTTCTTTTTTCCATCTGATTTATTACATGATGTAGTTTGGGTGATTATGAAGTATCAATTTGCCCACTCAAATGATCATCAATAACAATTTGAATCAAAAGACTAATATCGCTTAAGATGTTCAAAGATCTTTTGATGGCCTTAGATGTATTCCGAGCAGGTACCTTGATCATCCCACAGCAATCAGAGTCCTGTATTTTGATTAATTACCCTGAAATTTGTAATGCATATGGATCATTAGTTCATCGCCAGGCAACAAAAACACCATCTTTTTTATGAGTGTGCTTAGACGGCATGTCTTCTATTTCAGACTCGCTCTTTATTTGTCATTCCATCTTTGTTTCTCATACGCAATAACATTTGTATTTGATCTGTTCTTCGATGAACACCTTTTTTACTTCCTCTGTCTGCCAGTCTCTCTCCGGGAAGCCTGACAAGATGTGCAGGTTAAAGACTATGTATAATAGATGCAGGTAACAGATGGGGGCAGTTTGAGTTAAGGATTTCAAAATGTCATACTGTTGATACACTGAGCAGAGTGGATATAAACATAAGTGGAGTGGGATTGTTAAGATGAATGCTGGCCCACTTCTGCTTTTCTTTCCTTGTCTTTTGTGTGTGGAAGTCACGAGGCAACCCAACTCATCCTTGCTTCAACTTTATCTACAGAGAGAGAGAGAGAGAGAAAGAGAGAGAGAGAGAGAGAGAGAGAGAGAGAGAGAGAGAGAGAGAGAGAGAGAGAGAGAGAGAGAGAGAGAGAGTGTGAGAAAGAGAGAGAGTGTGAGAGAGAGAAACTGATAGACCCAGTGAGACAGGGATGTTTTATCTGTAGCTGACCAGGGGTTGGATAATCCAACACTATACAATGAATGTGAGCAGAGCAGTTTGGTCTGTATCAAACCCTGGGTATGTCTCAAAGCAGAGCCGTTTCATGGTAATGCAAGACAAACACCCCTTTTAACACTGAAATGCAGACAGCACAAAGAGCTCCACGTCTCAGACGTCAACAAAATACCACGGCAGCACAGCATCTGATGCAACTATAAAATACAAAGCAACACAAAAGAGGTCATATAGAAGGATGTTTCTAAAACTGTAAGGGATTTTAGCCAAGAATGATTTATTTATGTTTTATTGGAGAAACTTATTCATGCTTTTATCACCAGCAGAGGGGATTACTGTAAGGGACTCACTGGCCTTCCCAAAAAGACAGTCAGACAATTGCAGCTCATCCAGAACGCTGCTGCCAGGATTCTGTCCAGAACCAGAAAGTCAGAGCACATCACACCTGTCCTCAAGTCTTTACACTGGCTCCCAGTTACATTCAGAATAGGTTTTAAGGTATTATTACTTGTCTACAATTCACTAAATGGCCCAGGACCTCAATACATTACAGATATGCTTACTGAATACAAACCTAACAGATCAATCAGATCATTAGGATCAAGTAAATTAGAAAGTCTGAGAGTTCAGTCAAAGCAGGGTGAATTAGCCTTCAGCTACTGCATCCCCCGCTGCTGGAATCAGCATCCAGAAATGATCAGATGTGCTCCAACATTAGGCACATTCAAGTCAAGACTTAAAGCAGTTCTGTTTAGCTGTGTCTTTACTGAATGAGCACTGTGATACTGTATGTCAGAGAGATCACACTATTATCTCTTTCTTTTCTTTTTCATTCCTTTTAAAACCTGTTTTAACACATTTTATCTGTTTTTAATAATTTTTGTTCTTTGTTTCTTATACTTCTTTCTTTTATTCTTGTTTATGTACTGTAAAGCACTTTGAATTACCATTGCGTATGAAAAGTGCTATATAAACGTGCCTTGCCTTTGCCTATATGCAGAAATCTGAATATTACCTCTTGTTTTATCTGTTAACTAAAAAATCACTATGGGAAATGCAATTGACTAACTAAACAAATTGACTTAGCTAAAAGACAAAGGCATATTTAAATGCAGTGAAGATTGTAGCACAGTGTAATGATACAGAATGTTTGGTTCTGATATGTCTGGGTTCTAGCCAGGTAGTCTTGGGCTGCTTAAATTCACACATCACATTTCTTCAGATCTATAATCCAGCAGAGCAACTAATGAGATCTTTCTTACCACTAAATACATCACTGGAAGTCTGCATCATTAATCTTTTAAACAAACAAACAGAACAAACACAGGATTATTTTAAATATCAAAAAACAAACAAAAAAATAACACAAACACCAACACAAAACCAGCTAAATGATTTAGTTTCTTGGGTGACAAATGGGATAAAACAGTAATCGCTGGTAACCGACATAAAGGTAGGTACAAAAACAGCATTTATCTTGATATTATCATGATAGCTCTTTTAAGGTATAACTTTACTATCAGAGGTGAAAAGAGTACTGCAAATCATACTCAAGGTATTATTACTTGTCAAAAAAAAATAAAAAATCTAGTGCAAGTAGAATACTTGAAACTGTTCTAAAATAATTTGTTCTTATAAGCAAAAAAAAAATGTATGAGTTAAAAGGAGGCCTTCTAAGAGTCATTTCACACCTAGAGGTTTGTTTCGAAACTTGGCGCATTTGCCCCCTTAGCTTGGTTCTATGGGCATACTGTATGTGAACTTGTAATCATGCTCTAATCCACGCCAAAACAATCGGTCTGAGATGGCCTGAATGAGGGGGTCTCGGCTCAGTTGAATCAAACTCTGGAGCGGTTCGGTTATAGCGAGAAAGCAATACAATTCAACAACTAACAAACCAGGCTACATCACTATATCACAGTGTATTTTTGATATGTAATAGGCATATACATGTATACGACTAGATGAAGAGAGAATGATGGGTAGGGCAAGATATCATTACTGTTAAAAGTGTGTTTATATGGCGAACACAAAACTGAAACCATGTTGTCTAACTAAAATATACATGTAAAAAATCATTAACTTTATGGTTAACGTGACTTCTGATACAGAATCTATACATATTTCACAACCCCTGACAACTGAAATGAGGTTATGTATGATAAATTCTTAACTCTGATTATATTTGGTAATGACTATGTCTGAGGGTGTCACCATTAAAAATTGAAGTGCACCTTTTTGTTTATAATGTCTCATTTCTTACCATCATAAATTAAAATAATGATGTATGACAGCTGAGCGGATTCCTGAAAAATAAACCAAATTCCAAACCAGGAGAGTTTACTTGCATCTGACTTGTTTAAATATTTTTGGTCCGTCTAGAAACTTTGCAGTGTGAAAGAAAGCGAACTGCAGCAAGAACAAACATTAACATTGTAACAATTTTAATCCCCTTCGGAACAAAACTATTGATCTACAGATGTGAAAGCACCCTTTTATTTACACTCTGAAAAATAATCCACCTTATACCCAGAAAATAAAAAATGTAACATCAGTGCCATTTTCTTTTTAAGGAAATTTTTAAATGCAAGTTAAATTGTTTATCAATCATGGACAATAAACTTAAAAGATGAGAACATATTACATTAACATATGCACCTAAAATAAGCTGATTGAAAGAAAGTTGATGCGTTTACATGGCAAGGCAGGCAAACATAAAAAGTTAACACTTATTGTGCACTTTGAACCGTGGATTAAAATGCATGAGTATATTGAGGATATATATGAGTATATATGAACACATTGGCAAACCAAGCTTGAGTCGCACTGACAGAACTCATGCAATTAATGAATGTTTGAAAACGTAACATTTTGTAGTGCATTAAGTTATTGTTTAAGGCCATTTAGTGATTTCAGTCAACATACGGTAGGCATTCTTCATTGTCTCATCAGATATATGCAGTCTAAACAACCTCGCGTTCATTGCATGTAATGATTTTCCATAGTCTTGGACACTTTTATTGCTTGCACACTGTACATGTTTGCAACATTTATAAAGCATACGTTTCTTGAGGTCAGTCAGTCTGACGCATGATTTGATTGGCCTGTAATAACAGGGACTGGTTATTATATCTAGACAATCACCATAGACAAGAACAATTAAACATATAATGTAGTGACTGCAAGTTGAAAGAAAATAGTGCAGTAAAAAAGAGACCTAGTGGAATACATTTCCTGAGAAAAACTACTCAATTACAGTCATTTAAGAATTGGGAGTTTGTTACATTAAACCGCTGTTAGTCTAGATCCACATGCACACATTACTTATTATATTTTCAACTGTGTAATAACTAGGTGCTAACCCTGAATCTATGTTGCCGTATTTTACTCAGTGCTTTGTTAGGTTAGTACACTGTAGGCGCTTGTACTGCAAAACAAAGTGTAACATTTTTAAGGGTCATTACAGGTTTGGTTTGGCTCAACTTTAATGAAACAGTGTTTAGATCTTCTCGGCTGTGCCACAGTTTTCGCTATTGAGCCTCTTCAAGCATTGCTCGCTGTGGGAATAGACTGTCAGCCTTGACAGCTTGTCCGCTGGCCGACAGGGACGCGCTCCGGCCTTAAGCCCCGGAGGGAAAAATGGTTTGTGTTAGTGAAAGCCATCCTAATATTAACAGTCTTATTTTAGAGCGAATAGTGGCTGAATTCACCTGTCAGATCCATCTTGCGACATGTGCAGAAATTCCCCCTCCTGAATCAGAAAATGTCAGACAATTTGTTCTCCTAATTAAGAGGTAAATGAAGCGTTCAGCCTGACACAACGTGATGAATCCTGGCTGTCCATTTTAGAGCATTATATATTCGGTAAATTAAAATTAAAACAACTCCCAATCAAAATGGACCACCTTATTAATAAATGTCCCTGGATTGATTGTGCATAAATTATCAGTAAAATAAAAAGGGCTGTTTTTATCCTTTAAACATTACTCAATTTAGGCTCATGTAACCAACAATTAATGAATGAATATGCACAGTCCAATAAAATATTCCAAATAATCAAATATAATAATATATAGATGCTCAAATGTGACCTGATCCAGCAAAATGAGTCATCATGACCCAAAATTTCAGAATAAAGATTTTGGAATCAATGGTTAGAGCAGACGCTATGCTTTAAATTAAAATTATATAATATTCAAATTCATTTCTTAAATGATTTTGAAGATACAGTTGCAAACAGGATTATTGAACCCCCTTTGATTTTTTTTTCTTTTTTAAATATTTCCCAAATGATGTTTAACAGAACAAGGAAATTTTCACAGTATGTCTGATAATATTTTTTTCTTCTGGAGAAAGTCTTATTTGTTTTATTTTGGCTAGAATAAAAGCAGTTTTTAATTTTTAAAACCCATTTTAAGGTCAAATTATTAACCCCTTTAAGCTATTTATTTTTTCCATAGTCTACAGAACAAACCATTATTACACAATAACTTGCCTAATTACCCTAACCTGCCTAGTTAACCTAATTAACCAAGATAAGCCTTTAAATGTCACTTTATGCTGTATAGAAGTGTCTTGAAAATATCTAGTCAAATATGTTTTACTGTCATCATGTCAAAGATAAAATAAATCAGTTATTAGAGATGAGTTATTAAAACTATTATGTTTAGAAATGTGTTGAAAAAAATCTTCTCTCTGTTAAACAGAAATTGGGAAAAAAAATAAATAGGGGGGCTAATAAATCAGGGGGTTGAATAATTCTGATTGCAACTGTATGACCATTTAAATTATAGTTAACTTTTTCCAATTGAAAACCTGAGAAAATCACGCAAATTATTATTTTTTGCCTGTTTTTTGCAGATATCCAAAATTCATTGCGTTTAAAGGGAACTATTTATTTTACAGCTTAATTTGTACATGAACTGCAAACAGGCTGAAGCTTTAATTATTTTAAAGTATTTATTTGAATAAATGTTTAAAAAATTTTTTTACAAAGATTTAATAAAATCAGAAAGGTGCTACATTTTAACAGTGTTAAATAATTCATCATGGAGATACCAACAGTTAAATATTGGGTTAAAATAAATTTTAGATGAGAGAGGCCATAGACAGACATATCTTGAAATCAAAATCTTCATCAAATGACAGAAAACACGGCTCTCCATCATTAAGTTTACAACCTTTACAGCAAATGAGAAGGTAAGAGGAGTTGAGAAAAGCAACATTCATTTCCAGCGAATTTAGTAAAACTTTAAGTCAAATTGAACAGTCATTTAGATTTAATTGAACAGAATACCTTTACTCAATGATCTGGGCTACGAAACCCAATGATCTGGGCCGTGAAATTAGCTAATAAAATAAAATTAGATTTTTTCATTGTAATTTTTAAACATTATCGGCCTGCCTCTTAAAATAGAATGATGCAACTAATTTTGCCAGATCGGGTCAGAAATAATATAAACACTATCTAAATAAATATCTGTAATGATTAATATACTGTCATTTCAAAGCATCAAAACTAAGTTTGAAAATACATACAATATATGCTAATAGAAACAGCTTATTACAAGCCAAACCTACAAAGCAAAACTCAAGGTCTATGAACCATCTCTTAAGATGCCCTTGGCCTGAAAAAGGTTGAAGATATGCCGCTACAACAAAGAAGCTATTTGCATGAAGTTGGTGCTGTTTAAACAATAGCTGAAGCCAGCAAAATCTGAGATACACCCCATAATAATTCCTGAACCGTCCACGAAAAAAGGCAGACAATCTAAATAGGCATGGAGTCTTATCAATTCTGAGGGACTGACACTGAGGAAAAAAAAGAGAGAGAGTTAGGGGTCATTTTTAGCACGGTTCTTTATGATCTGGCTATTCTGTCTGTTAATGCTATTGTAACATTCTCATGATGTTCATTAAGGCGGTGCTAATTACATTCCTCTAAATCTACAACTCAAGAGAACATTTAAACAATGCACACTCATTAAAAAAGTAGAGAGAGAGAGAGAGAGAGAGAGAGAGAGAGAGAGAGAGAGAAAGATAGAGAGAATGACATAAACATTGAGGACTAACTAGTTTTACTGTCCTTCTCAAAAATGACCCAACATCCTGCTTTTATGCTGCAATACCACAGCTCTGCTCCAGAACAGAAAGAGATGCCTCCCTAGACAGAGCTATAAGGCACAGTAGGCATGCTTTTAACATGAAGTCTGTTACCTTATGCAGCTTTTAATGTGTTTTTTTTTTAAGATAAGGCAGCATTACATTTATCAGCACGAATAAAGCAAATAACAGAATGCACTGAAAAGAGCTCAACTGAGAAGTCCAAGTGAGCTGGCAGAATTATTTCGAAAAACTAAGTGTATATTTGAAATATATACACTGTATATATGCTAATAAATGCCTGAAATGAATTTACATAATAATTAATTAATTAATTATTAAATAAAAAGCTAAATTCATTCATTCATTTTTCTTTTTGGCTTAGTCCCTTTATTAATCAAAGGTTGTCACAGCGGAATGAACCACCAACTTATCCAGCATATGTTTTATGGAAACAACCACACACTCTCATTCACACACATACACTACAGACAATTTAGCTTACTAAAACCGGAGCACCCGGAGAAAACCCATGCAAACACTGGGAGAATATGAAAACTCCACACAGAAATGCCAACTGGTCCAGACGGGACTCGAACCAGTGACCTTCTTGCTGTGAGGTGACAGCCCTAGCCACTGCGCCACCACACCGCCCTAAAAAGCTAAATTATAATTATTTATTTAAAAAATATATATGCATGTATAGTGGAGAGCAAAATTAGTATTAGCCCTCCTGTGAAATATCTATGTGTATCTATGAATTGAATTGATGAATTGAATATTTCATGGGTCAAGTAAATTTAAACAGTATTTATGATAATATATTTCTTCAGGAGAAAATCTTATTTGTTTTATTTTGGCTGGGATAAAATAAAAATAAATAAATAAAACCATTTTACAGTCAAGCAATATATTGTTTTGATTGGCTACAGAAAAAAAACATTGTTATAGAATAACTTGCCTAGTTAACCTAGTTAAGCCTTTAAATAAGACTTTAAGCTTAAACTTTCTAGTGAAATATTATGTACTGTCATCATTCATTCATTCATTTTCTTTTCGGCTTAGTCCCTTTATTAATCTGGGGTCGCCACAGCGGAATAAACCGCCAACTTATTCAGCATTTGTTTTACACAGCGGATGCCCTTCCAGCCGCAACCCATCTCTGGGAAACATCCATGCACACACATTCACACTCATACACAACGGACAATTTAGCCTACCCAATTCACCTGTACCGCATGTCTTTGGACTGTGGGGGAAACCGGAGCACCCGAAGGAAACCCACGCGAATGCAGGGAGAACATGCAAACTCCACACAGAAACGGCAACTGACTCAGCCGAGGTTCGAACCAGCGACCTTCTTGCTGTGAGGCAACAGCACTACCTACAGTACTGTGCCACTGCGTCGCCTGTACTGTCATCATGGCAAAAATAAAAGAAATCAGTTTTTAGAAATTAGTTAATATAACTATTACGTTTAGAAATGCTATGTAAAAATCTCTCTCCCTTAAACAGAACTTAGTGAAAAATATAAAAGAATCAAATTCAACAGGAAGGCTATTAATTCTGACTTCAACTGTATGTGTACAAATCTTGTCTTTGTACAGCTTTTACATACAATCAGGGGCGGACTGGCCATCTGGCAGACTGGGCAGTTTCCCACTGGGCCGATGTACTTTTTGGGCTGGGCTGATCATCGTCTTATGATCTGATCGGCCCATAAAACGCTTAGCAGCCTATGTTTTTTTTTTCTGCCTAATTAATTGACAATGCTGTGATGCTTTGAAAGTAAGATGCTTTTTTTTCTGACAGACCGGCCCATGTGACATAATCTGCAGGCCGTTCTTTTCTTTATTGAAATTGGGCTGGCCCAATCACAAACTCCTATTTTGGGCTCTATGTAAGCGTGCAACGCCGGCGTGTCATTTGTTAAAATAGTCGAGAGTGAGGGTCGGGAGAAGAAACGAAAGGGAGGCGGAAAGAAATTGCGGGAAACACACTGGCGTTTTATTCAGCGGTTCTGAAAAGTTCTCGGCCCATACTACACTGCTAAAAACGCACATCATGTGACCACACACACACTCTGTTGTGAGCTGTAGCCTGTAGGCCAGCGGATGATTTGAGCATAAAACCCCAGGGTGAGAGTATAGTGCATGTTGGACAGTTCATCAAAGACCTACTGCTAGATCTCATCTCATTATAGTTGTTAAACGTGATATTGAATTCATCTTGTTGTCTCTAGCTCTGTTTTGGCTGAGAGCAAAGTTAAGTGAATATATTAATTTGTGTAATCACGTACACCGATTCTGCACTTTGACTGATTGCTTGCCTTTATCGTATAAAGGTATTGTACATTATACTTTCATAATGGCCATTATTGATTATTAAAACTGATATTCAGCAAAAGAGATGGGGTAAAGTTCATATTTTTCAATGAAAATGAAAGGAGGCAGTTATGTTATAGGCCCTGTTTTGTTATAAATATGCATAGAGTGAAGATGACAGTCATAAGAATGAAATAAATTTCCTCATATTATGTTTTCATTTTTAAGATAGTGAAACAGCAAGCAGGAGGTGAATGAGGTTATAAAGTACACTGATAATATAGGCTGAGTGAATAGTGTATTGAATAAGCATAATTGGCTGGTGTGTGTGTGTGTGTGTTTTTTTTTGTTTTTTTTCCGATACTGGGTTTTGGCTGGAAGGGCATCTGCTGCATAAAACATATGCTGGAATAGTTGGTGGTTTATTCCGCTGTGGCAACCCCTGATAAAATATGGGACTAAGCTGAAGGAAAATAAATGAATGAATGAATAATGTATTTTTTTAGAACCTAACAAAAATCTTTATGGAAAGTATACAGAAATTAAATTGAGATTAATGTCTGTATTTATTTATTCATTTCATATATATGGCTTTTGTGTTTTTATAAAATAGGAGTTAATAAACATATTGAACATGCACAGATGGGTAGCATTTTGATTGTATGTGGGCTGCTCTGTCCTAAAATGCCAGGGCAGATTTTTTGCCCCAGTCCAGCCCTGCATACAATAATCCATTGGTTAGGATACAGCCTTAAAAGGCAGTTGTTTATGCAGCCAGCAGACTGTAGGGCACCAGTAGGCTTTGAAACAAATCTTCTAACTCAATTTACAAAGTGAACCTCAACACCTGAACCTCTTAAGGCCTTTAAGCATACAACCCCCGTGTTGACCAACACTTATCCACCACCACCTATTAAACCAAATGACATCTCTTACTTCCTGCAACTGAAGTTATCACTGCTCACAGAAGAGCCTGTGGTGGCACTCTGCCACATCTGTCATATACCCACATCCCCATCAGGACTGGCTCTGAAAACACATGGCCAAATCTACAGCAGAACTGCAAACATCCCTTATTTAGGATTCAATCCAGCTCCAGGATTGGTTTAAGCCGAAGTTCAAAAGCTGCACATCACAAATCTAGTCGACACCCAAACATAGCCTGATGCAAGTCAATTCAGACTTTGTTCAAGCTATTCAGAGCGCAAAAAGGCTTTCGACAGGATTCTGGCAAGATGATCAATAATGTAGAGACTGTAGTCTGAATCAGCAACACTTCAAATCATTCTCAGGTTTGCTGCTGTTAGAGCGAGGAGGAGAGACACATCAATTTGTTGGAGATGAGAACAGGTACAGAGAGCATATAACAATTCACGGAGCCATTTACAGCATGTATCGCCTTGTTCTTTACAGCTTTTGTGACAAACACGAGGGAAAGAGAATTGTGGTACAAACAAACCACATTAGAGGCTGTTGAACACAGTTGGCTGAATTCAGCTCCAGGTAACGGCATAAGTGTTGTGCAAAAAAATAAAAATAAAAAAAAGCCTTTACACAACACCTCTTGTTTATTGTTATCCTACACTGTACATAAACACCTGTCAATCCGGAAAGCCTATACATTATTCATATGACACAAAATGTCAACATGTCGCCATAGTGATAAAGCCACCATCATCCAACCTTCTATAAGCTATTTATTACTTTGCATATCATTGTTTTGCATTGGCCTAATAGCTTTAAAACCTGCTGGCTTGCTGCCAGGCCACTATACATGTACGTTGCTAAATCACTAAATGGTGGGGAAAAGAAAATCCTCAACATTTTGCAAATGTTGAAGCCTCATTTTACAAGGATAAAGGCTATAGCCACATTCCAATATGAATGCAGAGAACAATGTGTACGGCAAAGTAGCATTAAATAAATCAGGCCCTGCACGAAAACCAATTTTAAAAAGTCATCGCCGCATGATAAAACCTTACAGAGGCAAATGAGGGAGACAAATGGGGAAGGCTCCAGCCAGAGCCGAATCTAATAACGGCTCGGGACACACACACACACACACACACACACACACACACACACAC
>CAIGQZ010001492.1:15942952-15955751 GCA_903798205.1 Danio tinwini | reverse complement strand
AAAAAAAAAAAAAAAAACATATACTACCAGGGGGTGGGGGGCATGTGCACTGCACAGGTTGAGCCCTATGTGTGCACGTGCCTGTCCACAGGTAATCGGTATGTGCAAGGCATGACCTTATACAATTTAAAGTAATACATCATTTACAATGGTCCAAACAAGAACTAGTAAGATATTGCCAGAAGTAGACCCTGCATGTAATCGCTGTGGACTAGAACCGGCATAACTGGCTGATATGGTTTGAAGCTGCCCAAAATTACCATCTTACTGGGAAAATATTTTTCTAACATTGTCAAAAATAGGTCAAAAGCCGATAGATTCAGATCCCCATAATCGCAGTTCTAGGCATCACTGGTTTCGAGATAGCTAACAGTACAGAATAAAATACAGTTACATTTGTCAGTCTACTAATGTGAAGGTTAATATTATTAAACTGAAAACGGAAAGCTGAGCCTATATACATCTAATGAGGGATGTAATGAAACATTTGAAACTGGAGGAAATCAGATTCTCCCTAAAAAAATTCACAAATTCTATAAAATCGGGCAACCTTTCATGTATTATTTTAAAAACATAAATTCTACAAGAAATAGTTAAATAGAAGAGGATTAGACTAATTTAAATTAAAACAGAAGATTAGTGTTTTATTATTATTATTATTATTATTATTATTATTATTATTATTGTTGTATTTATTTTATTATTTGTTTACTTTTTTCTTTTTATTTATTTTTTATTATTGTATTAATCTTATAATAATTATCACGATACTTCTTTTTAGATTGTTTGTATATTGCAAGTTTTATTGTCAATTGTGGTGTGAATGTTTGTTGGACCAAATTTGAAAGTGTCACGATCACCAGCAATCCAGCTTGTGCTGGTAAACACAAAGTATTGCAACGGACTACAAATCCGCCATTAAATGGACTACAAGATCCAGTTATGCACCACTCACACACCTGTTCTAGTATTTAGTTCATGAGTAGCTTTAGCTGTAAATCTGCAATCATGGGGATCTAGGCCAGGTGTGAGAGTGGTGCATGACTGGATATTGTAGTCAATTTATTGGTGGATTTGTAGTTCTATTCAATACTGTTTGTTTACCAGTGATCTGCACAGGCTGGATCATTGGTGATTGTGACAGTAAGCCGTTGTGCTTGAATGTCTAAAAAACAATAAAGAAAGTGAAAAAAAAAACTGATCAACTTTCATTTTTTGGATGAACCAACCCTTTGAAAGTGAGCAGCAATACCATAGTAGCCCAGCAAAAAAAAAGAAAGTTACAGAGACTGTGCTGATGATAGGTCACGGCTAGATGACCTGAACTATTATTTTAAATGATAAACATAACATGGAACTCGTCTGGTACAATAAAATCTGGATGCTGCTTCAGGCAAATCATACCAAATGACAAGCTTGACACATAAATTACAGTCGACGGGGAACTTAATTTTCATTTCAGCTGATGTTAAAATATTCTTGCCTTAACAAAGCTCCTTCATTATCAGGTCTGGCTTTGATTATCCTGCGGCGCATATGTAATAAATGGGCTATGGTGGTGCGTTTCTAGACTACATGCATTGCAGTGTGGCTATTGATTTTTGCTCACCAGGGAGCTTGACGGACGCTGGGAAATTTCCTTGTAGTACCCGCTCATGTCTAGGAAATGAATGGGCCGGGGGGGGATTGCATTCTCTAAATAATAGGTCTACTCCAGAGGGGATGTGCGTAAGAAACCAGCAGTCCACCTTTTGTTGGTGCTCTGAGCGAGTCACAGTAGCCTACACTTAATCAACAACACAGAGACCACCAGAAGATGTGGACTGAGGGGTCATTCAGTCAGATGCTCTTCATTAAAGATGCTTTATGGAGAAAAAAAGTTAAGCCCTGCAGTTGCCAGGGACAAATGTGCATGCAAATTACTTTCTCAGCATAGGAAGCATATATGCATAGAAAAAATAATATAGGACATACTGTAATGATTCATAATAATACATTATGTGTTATGTGTATGTGTTCCAGAATTCCTTTCCAGGACTTGATCCTGAAAGTACTGTACATTAAGAGCACTTATTCCCCCGGCAAACACAACAGCAGCCCAACTGTACACACGCACGCATGCACACATTAAATTCAAAGCATGCCTCCAGAAATCAGTTTTTCCATATCTGAAAGGGTAAAATCATTTCTCACTCAGATATGTCATTCATGGCCGAAATGCTAAAATCAATCACATATCATCTGAAGGTGATGGCCACTGAGATGGCAGCAGGAAATGTACAGCTTCACACGACAGAGCCTTAGATAAGATGATGAAACCAAGAGCCACAAGAATCAGACAGGAGAAAGGCGAAACAAAAGAAAGAACAAAAGATAAACAAGAAAACAAAAGAAAGACAGAATGAAAGAGCTCACAAAGGTAAGAAGGTAATGAATGAACAAGCTAAAGTAAAAACCAACAAAAAACAGAAAACAAATAAAACAAATTAAAACAAATTAATAAAATAAAGAAAACAAGAAAGAAGGCACCAAATGAAGAAATTAAATAAATAAACAAAAATGAAGAAAGAAAGAAAGAAAGAAAGAAAAAAAGAAAACAACTAAATATAAACAATATAAACAAATTAAAAGAAACAAAAAAGAAATAAATTAGGAAATAAAGAAAGAAAAGAAAAGAAACAAAAAAGAAAGAAAGAATAAAATATAAACAATATAAACAAATGAAAACAAGCAAAAAATAATAATAAAGAAAAAAAGAAACTAATAAAAGAAAAGAAAAACGAAAGAACAAAAGAAAAATGAACAGAAAGAAAGAAAGAAAGAAAGAAAGAAAGAAAGAAAGAAAAAAAGAAAGAAAGAAAGAAAGAAAGAACAAAATATAAACAACAAACAAATTAAAACAAACAAAAAGAAAAAAACAAAATGAACAAACAAAGAAAAGAAACTAAAGAAAAAAATGAAGAAAGAAAGAAAGAAATATAAACAATATTTACAACTTAAATAAACGACCAATAAACAAAAAAAACTAAAAATAAGAACAAACAAACAAAAAGGAAAGAAACGAACAAACTAAAGAAAAAAAAATGAAGCAAGAAAGATAGAAAGAAAGAAAAAAGAAAGAAAGAAAGAAAGAAAGAGAGAAAGAAAAAAGAAAAAATAAAGAAAGAACAAAATATAAACAATATAAACTAATTAAAACAAACAAAAAAAACAAAAAAATAAAGAAAAAAACAAACAAACAAAAAGAAAAAATAAGCAAGAAAGAAAGAGGAAACAAACAAACATACAAAAGAAAAGAAACAAAGAAAAATGAAGGAAGAAAGAAAGTAGAAACAAACAAACAAAAGAAAGAAAGAAAAGAAACAAAGAAAAATGAAGGAAGAAAGAAAGTAGAAAAACAAACAAACAAAAGAAAGAAAGAAAGAAAGAAAGAAAGAAAGAAAGAAAGAAAAGAAACAAACAAAAATGAAGGAAGAAAGAAATGAACAAACGAAAGTAAGAATCAACAAAAAACGAAAGAACAAATGAAAGACTGAACAAATGAATGAACAGAGAGATATATATTAGTGGGTACTGACAATAGGTTATCCCACACTTATTGCTGTTGGCGGATGGATCAGTCAGTGTTACTCGACAAGTTGTAAAGATGAGATTAAAAGGTCTAAGTATTGCGCAACACACACGCACGCGCGCGCGCGCACGCATGCGCATACACGCACACGCTCACACGCACACGCTCACACACACAAACACACACACACACATACACACACACACACACACACACACACACACACACACACACACACACAGAGAGAGAGAGAGATGAGTATTTGTCTCTCAGCTGTCAGATTCACACAGCCATACGATGCCATTGATTCCAGTTAAATTAGTGAGCCACATCATGACCTTGACTCCATGGACAAAACTGTGTCCCCACACATGTACGGTTACGTCATGTCAAGACTGAATCATGGCCATGAAATCATTTCCTGTGTAACTGACATATCTCCATCTCAAATGATCAGTAAACTAAACTCTTGATGAAATAGACCTTATTTACTTACTTAAAACACATTTGTGATATGTACAGTTTAGTGTACATAATTCTAATAAACATAATTTATAATATATATTTTAATTGACTAGTAACACATAGTGAATCAAATCAGAAAAAAAGAATTATTGTTTACATATTGCCCTGCCCTACAAGTATAAGTAATTAGTGGTTATGCATTTAAACTGCCTTTGAATCAATGGATGAACAATAAATGAAAATTTCTCATCTGCAAGACGGCGCTCACTGACAGTATTGTTTCCCCTTCACTTTAATGGGGCATTAGGACTCACACAGACTGCAGGTTGAGCACCCCCTGCTGGCTCACTAACACCACTTCCAACAGCAACCTAGTTTTCCCATGTGGTCTCCTATCCAGGTACTGACCAGGCTCAGCCCTGCTTAGCTTCAGCGAGTAACAAGCCTTGGGCTGCAGGGTGATATGGCTATGGCATATATGGAGTAATATAGAGCTAATAATATGCCAAAACAATTTGAATTTGAATTGTGTTAATTTAAATGAATGACAATTGAAATTGAATAAATCTGATTTTTTATATGCTCTTAAAATGGTTTTGAATTAAAATTTCTTAATTTGAATATTGAACATCTGAAATTAAAGACATCTGAGTTTTTAAAGTCTGATTTATTTTCTGCGCTGAATATGAATTTCACAATCAGAATTTCTAGTTTTAAATTTTAGAATATAGAATTTGATGTTCTGAATTTCTTCATCTTAAGGAATTGAAACTGCATTTTTACAAACAGGATATCTGTTGTTCAAATTCAAATTCAAAACAAATTTAATAGCATATAAATATTCAGATTTATTAAATTACATTTGTAAATAATTCAAATGAACAAAATTCAAATTCCGATTGTTTTGGCATATTATTAGCTCCATACTTTTATCTATAGATGGCTTTGTGAATATGTGTCCGGATGTATAAAATCAAGTCCCTCCCTAAATGTCCTAACGTCACCAGCCTGCACCTGTGCACTAATTATGAGTGGATTGATGATGGCATGTGTTGGTATGCATGAGAACTGAGAAACATACAGCAAGATGGGCAGATTCCTGGCCGATGTAAAGGGCAGAGGCTCTGGCAGGGGACCATATCAAAGTCATCTGTAGCTCAGGCTCCAGCAGCTGCCTTTTACCCCCCACTGTTCTGCCTATAGAAACTTCTCAATTTGCTTCTAAAACTGTGAACATATGGAACGAGGAGGCAATTATAAAGACTTAATCTCAAAAAAAAGCAAAGCAGCAGATATGACTATTTCTAATATGAGTAACATGCAATACAGCTTAGGGCTGTGCACTTTACCAAATTTTTTTTTCAATTATGATTTTGCTTGTAATGATCACAAAAATTATGCTATTAAAGAAAAAAATATTATTTAGTCCCATTCTGTTTACAACACCTTACTTAAAAATATGTTTGCTGGTTTATTATATACTTTTTATTCACGCTGAACAAGAGAATATTTCACTTTAACTATAAATAAGTGTTTGTTTCACTTTTGACCAGGAAAAAAATGTAAGCATGATATGTTTGTAATTGAAACTGAGCATACCTAATACAGCTCTATTCTTCTTTTCATTAATAAACTGAAGTCACCCATTAAAATTAATGCAAAATAGTTTATATAAGAAAGCCTTGTCAGACATAAAAGAGATACTGTAATGCTTCGTTAACACCAAACGCAGAAGAAGCGTCCAGCACATGTTAAGTCAATGCAAGGACGCAAATAGAAATCCTGCGGCGCAATACGCACGAATGAGGTGGCGCGAATGACGCGTTTCGCACGAATAAAGCGGCACAAGGTGAGCGTTTTGATTGATTGCCGCACTTAACACACGTTTCGCGCGAATCGCTTGAGTTGGAAAATCTGAAGTTCAACAGACATTCGCACCGCGTTATCCAATCAGGAGCTTTCTCTTGTGGGGGTGTGCTTATGATGTAGTGCCTGTTGTTGGTGTCCTCAGGAGAAATCCCTCTGCCGACACCGGGAACAGTTGATCATACTGGGCTCCGCTCAGTTGGAAGCAGCCCTGAAATACAGGTTAAGTTTCTGGAGGAGTTGAGGAACTCACAGAGCTGGGTGCACCTCTGAAAGAATCTAGTGGACTCAGACATGGCTCCAACTGAATTGACGCTGTTTTTCAGCCTTCATTAAGCACATAAACACAGCTATTCTCTCTCTCAATAAAATCTATGTTAGCCATTTAGCAAGGAAGCTAGAGTCACCAGGCAGACAGAAGCCCTGCCCATGATGAGAATCTGCATCTATTGTGAAGTGAATCTTACGAGCAAATGAGGCGGATTTGATGCGTAAATGATGCGAGTAAACTCAAAATGTTCACGTGTCTATTAACATGCGAATAGCGCGATTTATTCGCACGTGCCGTATCTGGTGTGAACACAGCATAAGATATCAAATACTGAAAATCGTGAAAAGGAACGGCGTCATACCACCCTGTATCATTCATTTTAAAGACGAAGCAACCATATGTAGCTCTGGCTACATAATTTGCGATCTCCAGAAATGTATAAAGGGGTACGTTTTCAGAATGAGCCTACGTTGACATTTACATAATTCTATGTCATTTTAAATGTCTAGTAACCACTATCTGCACTTCAAGAAGTAAATGGAATATTTGACCTCCTGCGCAGCGCAACGCAACCATTAAGCAGTTTCATGCACCAGAGTTTAATCCACCGGCAAACACTCATGCAACTCACAACAGAGCATGCCTCCTCCTGCAAGTGTTAACAGGAAACAGATGGAAAGTGCGAATCTAGGAGCCTTAAATGAAACGCTTCTTTTTAAATTGCCTTTGATCCATCAGAAACGGAGCAGCAGAAGGTATACTTTTATTTGGTGCATGCTGAAATATCAACATCAAATTAGACGCAATTTTGCGGATGGCAGTTCCATCAAGGTTTTGTAAAGGAGGGTTCGGGATCTGCCCCTTCCAGGAAATCTCCCACTGCCTGCCATATGCATTTACCCTCTAATAGCAAATCAATTTCTCTGGAGGCCTCATTGTGTAATGGATTCTGCCTGAGACGCAACCTCCATTGCCCTCCCTTCCAGTTTTTCCACTGTCTTCTCCTTTCTACTGCCCCTCTCTCTCTCTCTCTCTCTCTCTCTCTCTCTCTCTCTCTCTCTCTCTTGGTTTCCAGCCTGTGGTGGGTAATTTGTGGTGTTAATTGCAGTGTGTTATTGGGCCCTGTCAGGTTTGAAAGGAGGCACTGGGAAGCCACTTTAAGATGCCAACTTTCATACGCACAAGGAGCTCTCCATGGTGCTGCAATGCTATCTTGTACTTTACACAAATGATATGTCTTAAAGGGATCAGCAGCACTCTTTCTCGCTCCCAGCTAGTGACTGAGTCGCATTAAAGTGCACTAAAACTGAGTTATATCACCAATGCACCAGCAATCACCTGAACCACGGGGAAGACTCGTGCGCTCGATTGCAACTACCGATGACTTGCTGTTAAAAGCGGCGGCAGGGTAGTTTTAAGTGTATTGTACTCTATTCAGGAAACACATTTCTCCCTTGAACAGGTGAAAAGATGGAGCTAAACTTGAGTTTCCAGGTGCACTCTGGGAGATTAAAGGCGGCCGGCGATTTAGACACTCTGACAGAAATCAGGAGGTGTAACAGCAGAGCGGCACACAGTAGTGGGGAATGGGGAAGATAAGAGCTCTCGAGGCAGATAAATACAGAAGGCTGAGGACAGGAAAAGATTAGGACGACCTACAGTCCAGTTATTTTTCACCAGAACAGTGCAATGTGATGAGGGTAAATGGTTACACGGCAGGAGAATTCAGTATATACTGTTAGATATACTGTTGTGCTAAATATAGTTACATTTAAGGTCTTTAGTCTTTAAAAGTTAGAAATGTTTCTACAAATCCATTTTCGCACCACAAACCTTGCACACAGAGTCCGATGTGTATCAATTAATCAGTTACAAAGTAAAGTTTCACAAACTAAGCATGTGATATGATTGATCGCAGCTGGTCTCTAATCTGTAATCATTAGCAAGCCAATCGGATTATTCCAAACTCACTATAAATATCCCATCTAGCATTACTCCCTTATTTTCATTTTGGAAGAATCCCCCCCACCCCCCACATCCCACCCCCCACCCCATCTCCCCCCTTTCTTCCTTTACTAGGGGAAGCTCTCAAGAACTACCTGATCTCATACCCCCTAACATGCCTGGGCGCAATTATCTTTGAGCTCAGGGTTCTCTCCCGGGACAACATGCCAAACCTGCTAATATTATCAAGACATAGCTAAGTGTAAACTCTTGAAACAATACAAAATCCTTTAAACTAAAGATTTGCTGTCTTCTCCCTGCTTAACAAAAGAAAAAAAGTAAGAGAAAATATTGGGTCAATCCCATCCTTACATTGCAGAGAGAGGAAAAAGAGTTCCACCTCCTTATCAAAGAGCTGTGGGTATATCCCAACCAAACTTTACTTCAGGATGTCTGTGGCTCAGTTTGATACTTTGCTAGTGATACTGGAAACAATATTATATTATATAATATTATGCCGTGTCTTTATATTCCATATGCTTATCATAAAGGACTTTGTGTTGCAAGACCAACAGGAATAGTTTCTTCGACACCATTTTTGATTTGCCTTTGACTTTTACGGCACCCCTGAAGTGTCAAAACTTTTCTCAAAGCAAATTTTTGCACGTGAAAAACAAACAAAAAAATCTAACCCAATTCGAATTTTGTCAGTGTCACACAAAACGAGGTCAAAAAATGTATTTCAGTGTACAATATTTCAATATTCAGTTGCAAATATAGCAGAGCTGCATGGTTACCCACTACAAGATTGCGATTGCTACAGCCTGATCTCACGAGGAAACGTAAGTATTTTACGTTTTGTCAGTTTAGTGGCTAATTCGTATAAGTTCAGTCGTACGAAAATGTAAAATTTTAAAAAGGAGGCGTGGCACCTAACCCCACCCCTAACCCCAACCGTCATTGGGTGATGAGCAAATCGTACTAATTTTGTACGAATTAGATTGTACAAATTCATACAAATTAGCCACTAAATCAAAAAGTTACGAATTGCTGTGAGATTGGTTGGATTGCTATTAAAGCACACACACAATCTTAATACTAAATGATTGTGATCTGTGCGTTTATTTAATCATTGATGATTACAGTTGTACATTTAAATCATTAAGCCAACATGTATGATTAAAAAAGCTTCAGTCTTTTCAAGCCATATTACATTGCGAAATTTAAAGATGTTCAAAATGAGTAGTTCTAATCAGTCAACAATGGTTAACATACAGAGGAACTTGAAATGATTTAAATTGCAAGTGCAAGCATTATGGCTTCCTGTAAAATGTAATAATGAAGAATGATGGTGGACAAAACTGCTTCAGAATGTAGGCACTACTGCATGAAGGAGGCCATTTGAAAGTAGCAATACATCAAGCACGACCGCACATCTGAAGTGACATCGCCCTGGTGCGCAAATGACAGGATCAATAATTGATATTTTTTTTAAATAAATGTAATTAAAATGGGCCTAAACTAATTTATTACTTCACTGTCAATAAAGTACACTTAGTATATATTAATTTTGTTTATGCAGTTTATATTATCCTCTACACAATATCCACAACTGTTTAGAATGTCCTTCAAAAGAAAAACACTTTTTGTTTATAGGTTTCAGATTTTCAACTCCGTAAACAAACTGTGACAGGCACAGTTTGGGTCATGAATACTCATAAATGATACATTATTATTTATAAATTCACAAATTATTTTATTAATTCCTTTAAAAAGAAAGTGGTTTAAAAGGTACTAACATTAGTAGGTAAAAGGGATGCTATAATACTCAATATAATATTGAACCATTTACTATGACCTCCAGTTGTTTTTTGCTTTTGCATTTAAGTTTAAAAATTGCACTTTTTTATTTCCTCCTGCCTTTATTATTCTCTGAACTGTGCACATTTGAATGTATGCATGGCAATGTTCAATCAGTAAGTGCTAACAATATGGATGCTTTTACATGAACCAAGTGGAACTTGTGCTCTGCATTAAACCAGTCTAAATGACACACACAACTAACCTGAACACATCACCATGATCACAAACACAAAGCAGAGTAAACTCAGTTTAAATGTCATTTGTCCAGTCTTTCATGCCGTCATTAATTCTTTGACAGAGTGCAAGCACGCTTGGGAGCAGAAGCGCATACCGTATCCTGCTATCACTATTAAATTTAAACTTATGTAAGCTTTTTATTTAAACATAGAATATTGAGAATCAAAGAGAACACACGCTCCAAACTGTTACTCTGGTCTCAACGAAAGTTACGACTTGCAAATCAAGCCTTGCTTCTGAATGGACAATTATATCTATGTCAATATATGTCAATTATGTCTAGTAATTATGTCAGCCCGATTTGACGAGTGTTCAATCGGTTATGCCTTCTAACATAAATATTCAAGATTGATTTGTTTATAAAACATCATTTATTTTACACAGCGAACTTTATATACAGCATGAAGTGATATATTTGATCATATTAAAGGTGCTGTATGTAAGACTCACCTAAAGCATAAAAATACCATAATATGTTTGCAGATATTTAAGAAAAAAGCCAAAAGAACATTCTTGTTTGTCTGAAAAGCAATGCTGAAGTCAGATATTCTGTTTTGAAATTGTCTGTTACGAGCTGGAACGTCTGTCTTTGTTTTGGTTCTTTTAACCCACCCACTACCAGTTTAGTCAATTATATTTCAGCCCTCGTGTTTCATTCATTAAGTCATAAAGGCTCTCAAAGCATGCATCATTGACAAAAATGTGATCTCCAGTGGACAGTAGCAGACTTCAAAACGAGATGCAGATTTAGAGTTTCACATGAGGGTGTTATCAATTAGCAAATAATATAAATATTACGAGCGTAAACATTAGTTGAGCAGGTTACATTTTAACCCTGTGTCCTAACTACATGCTGCATGATGAGATTTGCAGTGATAAGCAATTTGGCTATTTGCACAAGACGAAACATGACAGAAATTTAAATACAGCCATTTAGAAGCAACAAATATGCACTCACTCATGAAATGGTAAGGTTTATAATCTAATTAATACATATTAAGGCCCAATCCCAATTCCACTTGGCCCTTAAAACAGAGTTTGAAGGCGAAGGCGAAAATGTACCCCTAGGAAATGGAACAGCATTACAGCACCTGCACACGTCATTCACATGAGATCAGATGATCGCGACTGCTGTAGTTATTCCAGTTGTGTTATTTTTTGGTATTTATTTTCAGGAAATCACTGAAGGCATACATAATGTTATCATAACGATTTAATGTGGCAATAAGATCATAATTATACTGCGCATTTACAGTGGCCATATTCATCTTCGAACATTAACATTATACCAGACACTGTAAAAAGCTCATTCCCAGCCACTAGACTTTTCTGTTAGGGTGTTCCGAGTGTCATCGAGTGTCAGAATGTTGTGAGTATGCTGTACAGGAGTTATTATTATGGATTATAGATAGCAAAGTTTATCGGTTTTTATTTTAGCGTTTTTTTTTTTGTTTTGTTTTTTTAAACATGACAGTAAAACACAAACGTCGTTATGAATGTATTAAAACATATGCTTGTTTGTTGTAAAAATTCATAATAATGACAAAAAAAATACTAATTTGTGGATAATTTTTTTTTCGGGTGGAGCTACAGTATGCTGCCATTGTGGCTGGTGTGTTCTGGGAGATTTTCTTACCCCCTGGTTTCGAGTATAGTCCTGAAAAATCTCTGATTGAAGGGGCATCTACCCCTTTCACTTAGCCCTACGCCTTCAAGCTAAAGAGAATTGCATAAGGCGAAGGGCTAAGGGGTAGAATTGGATTGGGCCTAGAGTTTTAAAGTTCAATTGCAAACGGTTTATTTTATTTTCAAGATCTGAGGTGAACTATCTGCTGCTGCTTTCAATAGTATGGCAATAAATGTCATGTAAAATTACATTCAAACTCACATTGTTAGCATTTAACACTGAATAAAGCACATAAGGTGTACCTGAGGTGAACTTGTCATCAAGTTTTCTGCTGTTCAGCTGTGTATTTTGATCCAGAATGCAATGCCTAGTTCAACCACTGGGTGTCAAACTTACATATTGTACCTTTAACACTGCTAGATACCTGAAAATTTTGAATAGCACTCTTTATTTTAATAGTATCTTTGTTGGCGTCATGTTCTCCCGTGTTCGCATGGGTTTCCTCCGGGTGCTCCTGGGTTTCCCCCACAGTCCATAGACATGCGCTTTAGAAAAATACCTGCCAACACTCGTTTTCCCCTGGAGTCTCCCATATTTCAGACCTACCTCCCGGTTTGTCATTTCTTCCGGAAAACTCCCGGAATTTCAACCCCTTCCCCCAGTCCTCAGGTGATTGGTACAATCTGTAACACCCCATTCACACGGGGCTTCAGCATCAACACTTGACAGAGGTCAGCAATCGGCTACTGTCTGAGCTGGTGTATTTGCATACAGCGATCTGATTGGCTGGTGCTTCCGTCAGCACTTGAAAAGTTGAGAAAGTCCAAACTTCTGCAGCAATCAACGCTACTGAAGCGGCGATGTAGCGACCCCAGTTTAATAAAGGGACTAAGCCGAAAAAAAATTAATGAGTGAGTCTCTTTGTTTTGCTGTATTAATTTGTGCTTTTGCTTGT
>CAIGQZ010001492.1:15932436-15942552 GCA_903798205.1 Danio tinwini | reverse complement strand
TATATATATATTATTTATTTATTTTTTTTTATTTTTTTTTTATTTTTTTTTTTTTACTGAGCATATCATATACCAAACAGCACTAAATCTGTGACCTGAAAAATGTAATACAAACTGAGCCATGAGCAATCTGTACCATTTCACCTCTAGTAGGTAACCTTAGTTAGTGTGGAATTACTGTCCATTTAACCACCATTTATTTAGCTCACTGTAAAAGCAACCAGCTGCTTGACTGTAAAATCTACCTTTTTTCATTTCTAATGTGGTCAGGATAAACAAACCTTTTAAAAATATCTGGACAAACTCTGTCATTTCAAAAAGTCATTATGGTCCAGCCCCGATGTGAACAACAAACAGACATTTATCCTAAAAGATACAAGATTCAAGCTTTTATCCTAAAAGATACAAGATACCTTTATCCTAAAAGATACAAGCTTCTCAAACTCTTATTGTTCATTTCCAATATGACGAAACTCTGTGCAGACATATAATGAGCTGAGCAAAAAACAACAACAACAACATAAACATGTGCTGTGCGTCAGGTCTCAGAGGTCTCCGAAACCCTGTCAGTAAAAACCCACTTCACATTCTCGCTGTGGTTTAACGCTAGCAGTGCAGCATAACCCTGTTAGAGCTACTTACACTCATTAGAGATACAGGGTGAAGGTCACGAACACACAAACACACGCACACACAAAATAACAAGGTCAGACTCAAGCGTGGGTCTGATTATTAAAAACATTTCAGTCGGGCACATCTGTTACCAGGCAACTGCCAGGATGTGACTGCATTTATGGGTTTAAAAACGAAGACAGACTTTAAGATGGGAGGACACAATAACCCGTGTTCTGTCCATAAAACATCATTGCTGAGACTAACGCTAATGACTGTAGACGCACAGTTCGAAATATTCTCCTTTCATCAGTCTTTTGGGCCAAGTGGATGTTGCATCATCATTTTTTGCTTAAAGGATGCATTTCAAACAACCTGCGAGGGCTGATCGGGATGCCTAGATATGGGCTCTTTTATAATCCCCAGTCTCCTTAATCTGCAATTAAGGAGGCAGTTTAGTATTCATATCACTATGTTTGCTTTGGATAGGAATGACCTTCCTTAGCATCTGTGTAAGGAGAGAGATAGAGAGAGAGAGAGAGAGAGAGAGAGAGAGAGAGAGAGAGAGAGAGAGAGAGAGAGAGAGAGAGAGAGAGAGAGAGAGAGAGAAAGAAAGAAAGAAAGAGAGCTAAATAACAACAAAATGCTTTTGTTTTGAGAAAACACTGCAGCTTGGCACTGGCTAAACATGTAGATTTTTGACAAGCATCAAAGTTAGAATAAGAATTTCCAAAGCTTAAAATGGCAAAAATACTGTGGATAAGGAGGTCTTGTCATTGAAAAATGCCAGCTTATTTAGATACAAAATGTGCAAGCACATCAGGGTTGCCAGTTAAAAAGTAAAATTAAGGAAAAAAAAAAGATCTGACTATTAGATTATTTTAGCTAGACATTTTAAAATGTAGCATGTGCATATTTTATGATTTAATCTGTATTTGAATCCTCTTCTGTTACATTTTTTCTTACATTTTACAGAGACTTAATTTTCTTTTCAAAATTAAGTCTTAAAACTCTTAAATTAGCTTGAAATGTTGCCTATAAATATAAATGAAACTGTCAAATTGTGATAAGCATCAATGCATACACTTGTCTGCAACATTTAGGACTGCCTATTTACAGTGTTCAGCATAATTAAGTAGACCCAATTTAAAAATATATATATTTTTATCCATTTCTCAGTGAATATAGGCAATGTATTTTGGTGTATTTGGACAAAACAGATTTGTTAAACAGATATATTTGTTTAACATATAGATTATTAAACATATTTAGAAATTGAAAGATAAAACAATTAAATTCAAGCAAACTATTGCAAAAAAATTTACAACATACAAAATTTCAAGTAATTATTTTAAACATTTTTTGCTTCTCTTGATTTTTTCTGTTTTTTAAATTTGTATTTAATATTTTTCTAGAACATATAAATTAAGGTGTACTAGTTTTTTGACCATTATAGTAAGTTATTTTAGATAAACTCCAAATTTGGCTTCAGTACTGACTAATCTAATGTATATGCACAAATATACATAAATTTCCACTGTTTTATACTGTACAAACTGTATTATCTATCGACTACCTCAATCTTTTCCCCAAACCCAACCCACAAAGGAAACTGTGTGCAAAAAATAATTCTGTATTATTTATTGGCCTTTGGAAAAATGGGGACATGGGCAATGTCCTCATAAGTCACCTTCACCTTGTAATGCCTATACCCATGTCATTAATCAAATTTCTTTCCTGATATGTCACATGTAGGTAAAACTGAAGTACATGACAAAAAAGAAAAGTAGTCATGCCCCTCATACAATCCTTTTCCTTTACCCATTCTTTCCGTGGTATGAAGTGGCCATGTATACATCCTAAGGATCAATACACATTAGTAATTGAAAGTATTTTCATTTTTTTTTTCCTTTTCTAAAGATAAACATTTGTTAGCTATCGGGGAAAATAAGTATTGAACACGTCACTATTTTTCTCATAAAACATATTTCTAAAGGTGGCATTGATTTTAATTTTTTCTCTGGATGTTGATAACAAAAGAAATCCATATATGCAAAAAAAACCCAAATCTAATTAGTTTACAAATTATGAGTAATAAAATTAAATGACGCAGGGAAAAAGTATTGAACACATGAAGAAAGGGAGGTGTAGAAAGGCAGTGAAAGCCCAGACAGCAGCTGAGATCTCTCAGTAGTTATTTAGCAACTCTCTGCCCTTCACCATTGTTAATTAATATCAGCTGCTTCACTTCAACATCTACATTAGCAGGATACTGAAGATCAAACCAGAGTGGACATTTCAGCAAGACAACGATTCAAAACACAGCCAAGGAAACTCTCAAACGCTTTCAGAGAAATAAAATCAAGCTGCTCAAATGGTCCAGCCAATCATATGACTCAAATCTAATATAAAATACAAATCAAAGTCCAGATTTGATAGATGAGGCCCACAGAACCATCAAGCTTTTTACACTCTGTTGAATCTGTGAAAAACTCACACCTGAGTAATTCACGTGACTTCATTTTGCAATAGTCTTTAAGCTGCCATCACCGAAAAAGCCTTTCAGTAGTTCCTCCTTGTGTCATTCGATTGTTATTACACATAACTCATTTTTCAGATTTCTTTGTTTAGTTTTATTTTTATATTTGTATTGTTTGGGTTTTTACCAAAATCTGTTTCAATTCCATGTCAACAGCTCCTTTAGAAATATTATTTCCAGGAAAAAACATGGCGTGTTCAATACTTATTTTCCCCTATGTATATAGGGCACAATCAATCAATCAACCAATTACTCAAAATAAAATGGTGCAGAAAGCTCCTTGAATGGACAAAAATGAAACACGGAAGAGAGAACATTAATTAATTTTACATGATTTAATTGAACAATTACATGATTTCTCCCAAGTTGGCAGCTAAATGAATCACAATGTTCCAATAAGATATTGCAGAGATATTTTACAAATTTTATTAGCGGCAACAGATTTTATAATTAAAGTTATATAATGAAAGAATAAAACAACTAGAAAGAGAAACAGATGGGTAACACATGCGAGACTCCCTTCTGGCTGTTCTAAAGCTCTGGAAAGCGCTTCATTCTCTCTCATGTAATGGATGAATTCAACAGATGTTCAGATTGCTTATAAGTCAGCAACTGCAGGTCTGTAAAACGAACCGAACACTTTAAGGATCATTCTGAATCACTATCTTAACTATTTCCCCCACCACTGAGAAGATTTGTCTTCATTTATGACAGAAATTATTTCTGTCTACTGTCAGACAAGTTATTTCTGCAATTTGTTATCTCTGCAAAACTTTTGGCAGAGGATTTTTTTTATTATTATTATTGCTTTATTTCATTTTGTAGTCTATGTAATGAAAAATCCACCAGTTTGATAGACATTATAGATGTGTGATTATCAGCGCAGGCAAGAGCAGTGCATGTCAAGGACTCTAATTTTAAGCTGGTGCAAAATTTCTTAAATCTTTTATTGTATTTCAATGAAATGTGAATGTCATGAATGTGATTTCAAGGACAGTGACACTAAGGTGAGGCACTTTTGTCAGAGCTAAAATACTTTCTACCATCAACTTCTGGCTCAACTATAATGTGATTAAAATAATAATAAAAACAATGGTAACACTTATTACATTTATGCATTTATTAGCATCAACTAAGTCTGACTAATATTGTAAAGCCTTTATTAATCATAGTTCAACATTAACTTATGCATTATTAAAACCAGTGTTGTGCTTGTTAGTTAATGCACTAAGTTAACATAAACTAACTTGAATTATATTAACATTAACAAAGTGTAATAAATACGTTATTAAATGTACTACAAATAGTCCGTTCATGTTAGTAAATACATAAACTAACAAACTAATAGACCATTATTTTAAATTGTTAAACACCCTCCTAATTAGTTAACTGTAAAGTACTTGTGATTAAACGGTAAAAGTGTAACATTTTTACAAATAAATCTTTTAATCAATTTATAGTATAGTAAAGACTATTTAAAAGTGAAGTTCGAATAACATCTGCTATTTTTAAACAATAAATGTGTTGTGATTGCCAGTGGTGTTGCATCTGCTGGAGATCACTGCCTTATCCTGCCGAACTACAACTGCCAGAACTCTTTGAACTCTTCAACTACTGCCACAGCTGACAATACTCTGGAAACTGACACAAACACACAGCTGAAGATCATTATTGACTGATTACATGGACTATATATACTGCTCACTTTCACAGACACTTGCTGAGTCTTGTTTTTTTGTCATAAGTATTACAAAGTATTTTTTCCCATTTGTCCTGCTTTGTTTTAGACCCTTTGCACAGTTTATTGTTCTTATTGTTTTTGCCACCTATCCAGACCATTCACCTGTTTCTGATTAGGCTCTTTGGATTACCCTTATGCTCCTGTTTGTACCTGTTTGACCATTGCCTGCATGACTACTCTTGATTAATAAACTGCTTGGGGATCCTCATCTCCATTGTCCCCCAACTCTCTGTTACCAAATACAACAGAGTATTTATTGATTTAGTTTTTTACAGTGCAACACAATGTTTTAAACAAAATTGCATATCCATTTGATAATAGTCATGCTGTAATAAACACCTCATATATGCAACATAATAGGACTCAAATTATCTATTTACAAACTGAAATGACCCAAAACCAATAAATACACAAATGAGATGGACTAGTTTCTGTCCACTCTCTATTTAAAACCATAGCTGAGCCCTTCACTCTCCAACCACACTCTTGAATCTTTCATCTCAGAGAGTATGTCAAGTGTATATGCTTAGGAAACATCCCAACTCCGAAAACCTCTTCAAAACCCAGAGTCTATGAACATACTAATGAGTTCACCCATTTCATTATTTATTTATTTTTAAATACAAGACCCCAAAGCCAATATAATTAAGCTCATGCTTCAGGGAAGGCATAAGCGCTTTAGTTAAAGTGATGTGACAAAAAAATGAGAAGCCATGAAAACAATTAGTATGCTAATAGAACAGACTCAAACTCCTTAACTTCATGTTGCATGTGCCGGGGAAAAAAAAAACTGTGTAGGATAACTGCAGCAAAACAGCATCGATCATAGTGAATACTAACAGAGACACGCGTGGACATCGCTGGAGTTGCTAAGGTGATTTGAGTGGGTGTTTAATGTGTTGCCATGTGGCTGCTAGGACGTTCTGCAGGCTTATTTGCATAATGATGGCCACTATGTTAAGACTATGTTGAACCACTACTGTATGTCTTGAGCGATTGGTAGTTAGCCATAAGTGTTACCAATATTACTGTTAAGTATTCAAATTAGGCCAGTCTACCTTTTTATATTACTGGCTTAAAAAAAGAAGTTATGACCACTCCAATATAAAAACACAACTGAAAAATTTACTGTTTTCTGTCCACTCACTATTTAAAACCATAGCTGAGTCCTGCACTCTCCACATTCTCAAATCTTTTATCTTAGAGAGTATGTCAAGTGTATATGTTTCTGAAACATCACGACTCCCGAAACCCCTTCAAAATCCAGAATCTAGATAACCATGACCACTTTGTTAAGACTATTTTAGACCACTACTGCATGTCTTAAGAGCTAGTCTAGCAGATAATCTTTAAGGGTTACCAGTATTACTTTTCAGTATTCACATTAGGCCCGTATGTATATTATGTAACTGGCTTTAAAAAAAAAGAACGTATGACCACTCTTAAAGGGGCAAAGCTACTGTAAGACTAGTCTAAGCAGATATTATAATTGGTTGTTTTGTTGTTAAGTCAGTTTTAGTGAGTGAGTTCATGCAGTTTTTTTTTTTGTTTTGTTTTGTTTTGCTAGTTCTGAATGTATTTTTCCCCTCAAAAACGTCGCATAGGGGTTAAAAAAAGTCAAAACGGTATACACAACATACTAGAACGTGTATTTACTTTACTGTACATGCTTTAATGAGGTAATGAATTAATACTATCCAATAAAGCACGGCAAATGATAATTGAATTAAAATGAATGCAGATTCAGGACACTACACATTTAAAGTTGTTGATTGTAACTGTAGAAACAATATATTACAAGTGCTTCAGCATGGAGATGGAGCTGGGCAGGTTAACTTGCCCATTAGCCCATATGATTAATACACAATTTGAACAGTCTTTACAATTCTTATGTTTGTCCATCTTTGTCCTAATGAAGTGAATTCAGCAGAATACATACATTCACCTGGCAATGTTTGTGTTTCTAGTTCACGTCTGCACAGGCCAGTATCACAATCTACACTACCAGTCAAAAGTTTAGAAACAGTAAGATTTCATCTTATAATATAATAATGATTTCTGAAGGATCATGTGAAACTGAAGTAATGATGAAGAAAATCTAGCTTTAAATCACAGAAATAATTGACATTTTACACTACATTCAATAAGAAAACAGTTCTTTAAAATTGTAATAATATTTGACATTTATTTAAACCATATTTTGAAAGAATCAGCTTAAAACATGAACAAATCTTACTGTTTATAATCGTTTGACTGGGAGTATAATTACAATTTTATATTAAATGATATATTAATTTAAATACAGATTAACAAGGAGTTGTAAGTACTATAACATATACAGTAGGCTATACCTAATATATCAAAAACACTTTTAGAATTGATCTTAACCTTTTAGTATTTTGGTCATGGTTAATAAATAGAGTACCAATATACAAATCATATCAACATTCTTGGTATAACTAATTTAACAGGAGGATCTCCAGAGAGCAAAAGCATGATATGAAGAGGGACCACAAGGCACAAATTGTGAGTCTGTATCCTCTCACTGAGCAATTCGCACTTAAGCAGTGTTCATTTGAGAGCGTACAAGAAAATTTGCGCACAAGTAGCAGACTATATTTGGGAGTGCACAAGACGTTTTGTGCGCAAACAGAGGAAATCATTGCACGAGCAAAGAGATTTGTATTGTATTACATAAATGCATTCTCGACTTGAAAATCGTAGAAAATCCCCCAAAAAATCCTAGACCAATCACTGGATTTGACTCTAAACTGTTTAGAATTGATTCAGATTCATTTAAGAAAGATTTGCGATGCATCGATGAAGCATTTTTATTCCTCCCACCACCATTACACACATCAGCACACAACTAATATCAGACCTTTTTGGTTAAATATCCAACACAATTTCTCAGCAATTTGGAACTTTTTGATTTAGTGGCTAATTTGTATGAATTTGTATGATCTAATACGTAAAAATTACTACGATTTGCTTACCCCCAATGACGGTTGGGTTTAGGAGTGGGCTTGGGTGCTAACTGAACTCGAATACGAATTTGTGCGGCTTAGCCACTAAACTGACAAATTGTAAAATACATACGTTTCCTCGTGAGATCAAGCATATCACAACAGAAAGAATGAGTTCTGAAAGAATGAAAAACTGTGACTCTAACCTTAAGAAGCACCGCTAAATATTCTTAGCATATTCCTTTTTTTTCCTGTTGACAGCCATGTTAAATTATTTGAATACGGATTTAACAGTCATAAATCTTTAATTAATTAACGCATTTAGGTCTTTCCACAACTCTCCTTTTAATTCCTTCCACTTCATCTCTATGCCTGCCACTGTCTCTCTCTCTCTCTCTCTCTCTCTCTCTTTTTTTTTCTTTCTTTTTGAGGTAATTGCCTGATCTCTAATTCCACCCTAGGCTCATCTCCCAGACAATCAAGCCTGATCCTTTCCTGCGACCTGGGCGCATACAGAGGCCTGACTCTGAAGTAATCATTTCACCAGGGAGAAGAGATAACCAAACAATCACCATTAACCCTGAGCCTTCGCCGTCTCTCACTATACTTCTTACTCTCTCAGGAAGAAAAGAGCTCTCCAATCACCCTGATTCGGCTAATAAATATCATGCCTCCCCCATGCCGAGCTCCCCTCATTAAAAGCGCAGATGTTTGCTCACTGCCTCGACCGGAGGAAGCCTAATATCTCAACTAGAAGGTGCGTGTCCTTTCAGGTTGTTATGTTATTCAATATCGCGGCTTGAAGATCGATATCACGCTATCCCACTGTCAGGCTTCTGAGATGACGCTCTTTTTTCCAGGGGACAATTAGTAGTGTGTGTTAAAGCAGCTTTTTAGTGGGAGGAAAACCGGCTGATTCACAATGTTTGGCCCTGCAGTGATTTAGTCAGAATAATGGAGCTGCATTTTCCCCTCACCTCCAGGCATGAAAGTCTCACATTTACTTTATACGTACCACAAGGAGACAACAAAAAGCTATAATGTGCATGCAGAGTAAGTCAATAGTGGTTTGATCAACACATTTGGCTGTTGAATAGAGTGCAATGAGACTGAGAGCATCTAATAAGGCCTCGGTATACTTAAAAATGGAAGAACAAACTGAAATGAGATCATTTCGAACTAAATTCAGCCAAAGCGAAGTCTGAGTTCGGTTAGGCAGTTTTTTTTTCCCTAAATACCTTAGGTCTACCATTGGTTCTTGGAATTTATGCAATGGATGAGCCTGTTTTGGAACTCAGTTTAAACTTTCTTTAACGTGTGATTGATTTATATCTCTAGTCCACAGGGATCAGTCAGGAAGACAATACAAGCTAGCAACATGAATGAACTGGAGAGTCAAGTTGCAGAGCTGGTACTGATGTATGCACAACTATACGATTGCTTGTGGAGAGATTTTAAAGACTCGAGTCATACACTGGATGATGTGCCGCTGCACAACCACACATCTTTTCGGAGTGTGCACACACCAGCAGTGCTAGTAGTTGTCTGTCTGCGGCAAATAGCAAACGATGTAAAGATGTGGCGTGCCAAGATAGTGCTTCTCGTCTAATGTGCAACAGGCTGCAGAAGGCTGTTTGTCAGATGTTTACAAAACCTTTCTCTCACAAACAACATTGTTGTGTTTAGAGGGGACATGCAAGCAACATGACACATTTGCAACCCCACTTACTGCAGCATGGGTGTGTTACAGTGTTTGAACAGCATCTATCACTAATCTTTTTCAAACTTATTTTTGTCCTCAAATGTAGAACAAAAAAAACTTTGCAAGGGCCAGTTTAAGTCTCTGACGGACGGACCTTTGAATGCGGACATAAGGTTTGGTCCTCAGCTTATTGGCCAATGACTGTTAGCAGGAAAGAGATATCTGGACTAATTAAAACTAGTATAAATCACCATACTGCCCTGGTTGATTGTTGCTTTGAGACCTGAATTATTTTTTCTAAAACATCTTCGCCAACTTTGTTGAATAAAACATTGTATAAACATTGTATATACAGTATATGGGGTTGGACAATGAAGCTGAAATGCCTGGTAATTCATTAGTATTGTAAGGGGCCTCCTTTTGCAGCCACTAAATTGGCCACTGTCTCAGTGTCATTGTCCAACCTATATATATATATATATATATATTTATATAACGTTTTATCTATCAATCTGTCTATAAATTTATCTATCTATCTGAGTTATTAGCCCCGTAA
>CAIGQZ010001492.1:15891399-15902436 GCA_903798205.1 Danio tinwini | reverse complement strand
AACAACAACAACAATAATAATAATAATAATAATAATAATAATAATAATAATAATAATAATAATAATAATAATAATAATAATAATAATAATAAAAATTCAGATTGTTTTATTGTGAAGGTTTGGATTAGGGGTAGGATTGGGGTAAGAGGATAGAATATATGGTTTGTATAGTAGAAACATCATAATGTCTATTGAGAGTGTATGGATGTTTCCCAGTACTGGGAATCCGCTGTGTAAAACATACTGTATGCTAGATAATATGTTCATTCCGCTGTGCGACCATGAATAATGGAACTAAGCTGAAGGTAAATTAATGAATAAATATATGATACATTAATTAAATGACATATGAAATAATATGACTATATTAAAAATCCTCATTAAAACTAAAAACTAAATATGCAGTGGCACTTTATTAGCAAAATTACAATTATTAATTGTAAAGTTTTGATTAAATGCAGTACGTGCATTTATGTAGACTCAGCAGTAGAAAAGCTGTAACTAAATTAATGTTTAAATTCATTTAGAATAAAGAGACAAGAAATGACTTCGGCTCTATGTTACACTGAAAAATGACAACATAAAAATATTTTTGTCTAAACTACTGCTTGTTTAAACTATTTATTTATAATGATTTGAAACAACAAGGATTTTTTTGGACAACCTAATTGTTTTACGTTCAATCCATTTAAATTTGTAAAAAAAATTAAGTTAATTCCTTCATGTTTTCACAACAGATATCGATTGTGTGAAATCCAGCATTTTTTTTACAGTGTATCCCTTGAAATTGCAATATTAAAACTTAAACAAAGCCATCATTGCACCGAGCTCATGGTAAATGCAATTTAAGGTCATTCTATTTTAGGAATCTACTCAACTGTGCCTGACATTCGCAGACTGTGATGTGAACTGACAGCACGGTAAATGGTCAGAAAGTGAATCGTCGCTCGCATGGCTGACACAAAGAAACGAAATCTGGCTTTGGTCAACAAAATATTACTCACCGTTTAAACCGATCCATCTTTGTGCTGATCTTTTTATATTTCCTTCAATAACAAGCTCCTGATTCAGCGGAACACACAGCACAGTATGGATTAATGTAATTACAGATATAGGGTTTGGGTCCTCGTGTTTAGTTAGGGCCAATTACAATGTCAATGCTGTCGTGATGAAATGTAGCACGGTGCTTAATTAACAATGAACACGGTTACATTAGTCATAGATGAGTTTGATAGTTTTAATTGACACCAAGTAGAAGAGGGTAGAAAGTGCAAAGCGGGAAGGGTAAGAGCTCATGTTGTCCAGCAGAGGGCACATTCGCATAGAGCTTCAGTGTAGAGAGAGACTGATGGATTGCAATTGGATTGATAAAGAAATATTAGCAAAACTTCACATTCAGGTAGTTGATAATGTTGTCTACTTAAAAGCTTATTGTAGGTAAGTGTAGAAGAGTCATTTTTTTGAGAGAAGCTCAACCAAAGTGGAGTACAATTTAAAAGTGGATTATTATGGATTTGTACAAAAACGTGAAGTCAGAATTTGAAGTATGTATAATTGTAATGTGAAGTGATGCTGACAACGGAGTGTAAATCCAAATGCAGGTTTTATTAACAGGAATGGTCAGGCAAGCAACAGTCAACACAGAGGCAAACAGATGTATATGGCATTTCATCATATATATGCTCTGTTGTCAGCATCACAATGACAATCTTTTGGGAGAAGCCTGTATCATTTCTGGTCAAAAAAACAAACAAACAAAAACTTGCTGGTTGAATAAAATTAACTTCAAGTCAAAGTTTAGCCAGGGGAATGAATCATTTCAGGCTTGACTATATTTTCCACATTCAATACTCGTATTTTCAGTGATATATTTCTTTAGAGATTAGGACTGCATAATATTAGAAAAAACTAACATTGTGACGTTTATTTATTCAGCGATATATATATATATATATATAAAGCAAAATGAATATAATTTCACTAGATGAGTTGAATAACTATTTGGAAAGAATTCTGATTCTGTAGGGGAGTGCATAAAATATAAGAAACAATATAAAAGCATACAGTAGACAAATTAAAGAAAGAAAGTATACAAATTAAACAGCATGTTATTGTTTTCTGAGGAGTCAAACTATATTCAGGTGTACAGTAATTGAGTAATCAAAGATAAAATAATACTGTAGTCTTCGTTTTACAAACAATTCAATAAAATTAATCTTTATTAATTTGTCAAAATTACAAACGGTACAATTTCTTATACCTAAATGCTTTTAAAACCCTCACACAGTCACAGGCCTCAAAACACTTGCGAAATGATAAATTATAATCCAGACTCAACATTGCATGCACTCGTGATGTGACTACTGCGAATGATCACATTGCGATATCGATGCTGAAATGATATGTTGTGCAGCCCTATTACAGATCATTATAATATGCTGATTTGGTGGTCAAGAAAAAATTCCTTATTGTTATCAATTTTTGAGTATTAATGTTTTTGAAAGAAGCTTGACCATGGAAGGAACACTGTAAAATATATAAAATATATAAAAAATGAATATAAAATGTTTTACAGAGTATATTGCATATCAAGATAACAGTTTTCTATGTTTAATGCTTGTATGTATTTAAATATTTTCTATCTGATGAAAAAAAAATGTTTTCAGCAGTCATCATTACTCCAGTCATCAATAATCATTTATTAATAAAAAAAGTTGTGATTATCACTTATTTTAATAATTTCTCTACTGGGGCTCAACCGTTTATTTGCATACCTTTTTACATTCATCTTAGCCATAGTCGACTGTGCAGTATTTATGTGAGATAATCCACAGGATGGGCACTGTGTGTGTACAGTACTTGACAATTCAGGTGCAAGGAGAACTAAGTACATAATGTCCGGTAGGCCCTATTTAAGTCTGTGCTGTTTTCATCAGTGACTTCAGGGCCACAGATAATACAGCTGAAAATATGGAGTGTGAAATCCCAGCTAAAGAAGCCACGTTACACTGAAAAGAACAGAAGAATAAAAACGGATGTTGAAATTTTGATAGATCTGGTTTTGTGTGACTTCCTAATTTTGGGTTTCACGTTATCTTTTAATCCCTGAGGCAAATTTAATTTAGCATGGCTGGGGTAACTATATGTTCGGATGATGTGTTTTACTGGCATTTCAAATAAATACATTTGGGAAAAAAATCCTCCCCTTTTTACCACACGGACTGTTCTCTGCTGTGCCTACTCCTAACAACAACAATTGCAGCCATTCCTTAATAAACATCATTAAACATGTATTATTATTATTATTATTATCATTATTATTATTATTATTATTATTATTATTATTATTTTATTATTATTATTATTATTATTATATGTAAATATTATTTCTTTTGGGAAAATATTATACTGTATAACTGCATGTTAACTATCTATGCACACCCTATACAGAACTGGAACAGTGACTTGGAACAGTCATTATTGCTAAAAGTATTATACAAGTAAACTTCAATTGGAATGAATTGAATTTCAAGTGCAAAAAGGTTTAACATGAATTTATATGGTAAATAATGGTGCAAACACCAGTAATTCGAGGAGCACAAATGCTAGTCTTCTCCCATAAAATGAATGTCTGAAAGGGAATCTCCAACAAATGCATGTTCAGATTCAAAATGAACAGTCAATGCCTTTTTAGCACCAATTCTTCACTGTGTGCATTTAGTTAATCCTGACAATTACAGTTTAACATTTTTTCATCACATAAATTATATGATGCATACAGATACTGTATATATACCATAACAAACACACGCACAAATGTATGTCAGAGCATCATAAAAAATGTATCATCAATTACAGTTTATGATAAAGTTTTCAGAAACAAAACTTTTTTAATGAACTTCAGCTCTACTTCAAAAGTTATGGATTCCTTCAGTTTTTAAATTATGTATCAACGAGTGGTGTTCAGACATATAAAACTTTTAAAAAGAAAACAACTAAACAAAGTTAATGGCCAGGTACGAGGCTAGGTCACTTTGCAAAAAAAAATTGTATGCGCCTACACACACACAAAGTCCTGTAGTCCACTATGATTTAGTTTGTCAAGATCTCCTGCATGCCTATGGGACAAACATGTAATAGGATTGTATATACAAAACTTTATTTTTAGATCCCAAAATGCCATTGCTCTGCAATAAAATAGCCAAATTGCATAAAGAAAAGATTTCAATATATTCTAACTTAACTTTCCTATATAAATGTCCCTCATGCAGAAAGTAATGCAGTACCCAAATTAATAAATTGGCTGATTTAATATAAACAAATAAAGCTGAAATTCACCTAAAAGGATCCATCTGCTTATTACTTATGTTTGCAGAAAAGTTAATCAAGATCTTCCTAATAGCATCTCACGCATGTAGCACAGTAATTTGTCTAGTAGGCCTGTTTTCATATCTGCATCCGAATGAAGCCTACCTGCAGCAAAACCCCATCATCCAGCCAACATTAATATTTCAGTATGCCTTCAGTGCATGAGAAGATCCAGTCTGGCCTCAAACTGTGCCACATTACAGTAATACAGTAAAGCATCAGCACTCTGTGGCGCAGGCTGGAATGGATTTACCTCTTTCTCTATGTGTCACTTGTTTTGGCCTGCAGCAAAACACAAGAAGAAGCCATTGCATCCTGTCAATAACATTAAGGGATAGAAGCTAAAGGTTGTCAATGCAAATCTGTCATGATGCACTTATGATGGACTTTAAGAGTGTGAATCAATACTACAGTTTATTGAGAACCCTTGAGCTTGTAATCCTCAGTTGCTAATAAAATCTCTTTTTCTCAACATTCTTTTATACAGCCAAGATTTCATTCTGGTCCAGATTTTGCACCTAGAAGCGAAGACACATAAAACGTAACAAATATGCCAACAGTGACCCACTCCTTGCATTGGACATGATTTTAAGGCTGGTTTAAATTATTGTTGTTGAGCATTTACTCCATAATTTATAGTTTGGAGTTTTGTTTATACACTCACCAGCCACATTAGGTATACTGTTTGTTAAAAGGCGACTGATCTATTGATATAGCTCTATTAGTCCAATCAAAAGGCAGCAAATGGCATGGTCAAGATGATCAAACCCGGGGCACCCTCCCGTTGCAGGGCGAGAGGAGAGTCTGAGCTCAGGTAGGTCTCGAGAACTCCCCTGCTTGATAATGGTAAATGTAGATTATAAAGAGCTATGGAGAGTGTATGTGCTTGTCTATGATGTCGATTTAGTTGTCAATTTACTTATGTTACATGTTTTTGGTCTGTGGGAGGAAACCAGAGAGCCCGGGGAAAACCCACGCAAACACGGGGAGAACATGCAAACTCCACACAGAAATGCCGACTGGGCTATATAGGATCTGAGCCAGTAACACTCTTGCTGTGAGGTAATGATGCTAACCATTGGGGCTCCGTGCTGGAAAAGGAAGGAGTAGGGGTGGAAAGGGGGATTTTTCCAGACGAAGATGGCTAAGGTAAGATCGGTCACACTGGACTTTTCCCCCTATAGACTTCCATTCATACGCACGCAAATACGTCAGACGGAAATGCAGAGTCATGCGTCAAGTTTCATAGTTCGCTGCAGTGCAAAGTTCAAGCTTGGTGAACTCTGACCTGCGAAATCTCATCTCTTGACCACGTGAGACCAATCGAGGATCAAAACATGACCTCTCTGGACAGGAATTTAAAACATGGACCAACTGCTCGCTTTTTAATGTCTAATCATCTTGTTTAATCTCAAAAGCGACAGAATTTCGCACACACAAACTCTAGTGTGACCACAGCTTAATTTTGTAAAACTTCACTTAAAAAATACTAAACAACAATGTTTTTAAAAGGATTTGCATTTACACATGATCAAATGATCAAAAATGCTGTACGATATATGCCAGGCTAGTATTTAGCACATTTCTGCTGTTGGATGTAATGAGAAGTAAACACACACTTTGCTGATGAAGCATCAGTAAACATGTTATACTGCCACTTATACTGCCATTGTTGTGTGTTTTTTGTGCTTATTAATCTAGACCTCCATAAACACATAATATGCACATGCATGACATCTTCGTTTTCAAAAATTCTCATTTTTGGGTGAGAACAGAGACAAAAACGACACCATTTTTGCGATTGATACATTTTCAGTCACAAAAATGCTGTTGTCATGTGGCCCCATCATTTCTGCTGCAACTTTCATCAGCACTAGTGGATTTTCCAGCACAGTTCAGATCATCCTGACTGTCAAAATCCAGCTGTAAGGTCTAAATGATAAAGAGCATGTTGACTTGAAAGTTGTGGAGAGTCACTCCCAGGGCTCTCTGTGGACAGAACACATATGCTGCAGTCGACTCTGCAGATAGAAGGAGCAGACAGTGGAGCCGGAGGCTTAGCTGCCATTGGACTGAGATCGGGAGCGGACTAAAAATTAATTAGAAGTTTATTAGGTTTATGTAGGCCGTTTAATTACAGTGGTAAAGGACAATTAGAATTGAGCTATGAGACATCTCTTGAGAGCTACATAAAAGAAAGAGCTAGAAACTTCAAGTGACTCCGGCTACACTACAGTGTTCTGCATTTGACATTATCTAATTGAATTTTCTTCCGTTTTTTTAATTTATTTTTTTATTATTGAGCTCAATTGGCTTTTAACACATCAAACCACTGCACCCAATCCAGGATACACAGGGATACACAAGGGTTAAAAGTGGTATAAGATCTGGCTTTACAAAGGCAATTAGTGCAGCATGAAAACCCTTGTGAGTGATAGCGACTAAAATCTATATTAATTTTCTTTAGAACATGATGTGTTGATTTTCAACCACACTGTTTATAATACCACTCAAGATAACAACCTCATTATGCAATCATATATTTGTTGAACAAACATAACAAATTGAGGATAAAGCCTTTGCACTGACGCTCCTGGATAGCTGTACCAAAGGAATATACAATGTGCTGAAAAAAATGCAGTGATAAATTTTACGCACAACGGATTAGAGTCCAGATATGGATTTGGTATTCAGAACTAATGCTAAAAATACTCTGGTTTACACATTGCAAATGTAGCTTTGGGTTACATAAAACCTGCAGCGTGGGTTTACTCACACAACATGGAAAACCTAATTAAGATTCCCATGCAGAATCTCCCATTCCTCCAAAACCGCTCATAGCACTTGGCTAATTACCCTATTAATCATGGCAATGCTGTTAGTAGTCTCACCTAACAATGTGCAATTATGCCCAATAAAACAGGAATGTAGAGACAACTCTTTGGCACATTATTTTAGGCTGAGCTGGGTTGAGAATATGTTCCAGGTTCAATGGTCTACACATTGAGCAATCAAAAGAACAGAAAAATCTACCTAAAAAAATAAACAATGGAATGGAAAAATATGAAAACCCAATGCAAAATTTGACTAAACGCCAAATTAACAAATACTATAGTATACTCTTTCAACATATAAATAATTTGACTTTACGGGCGGCATAAAAATGAGCACCATTTACTACAAATGCTGTCTTACTAAACCTCTTTTCAACAATAATTATAAACATTAGGGGTGCCCAAACTCGGTCGGTGTCTTGGAAAGTTTAGTTCCAACCCAAGACACACCTGGACCATCTAATCAAGCTCTTTCAAGGTATACAAATATAAAAACTTATATAAAAACTTCCAGTGTAGGAAATTGGGGCTAAACTATCCAGGACACCGGGAGTTTGAGCACCCCTGGTCTATACTCTTGAGCCAAAGTCTGTTCTTTGTACTTTTTCATCCAGGTGAACTAGTCGCATCTTTCCACAAATGTGGAGAACAAATGAGGAGATAAAGCAGCTATGTGTTGTTTATCTGAATATAACAAGTCTAAAAACAAACACTGTTTCCAATGTTTCTGCAAGCAATTTGCCACATCTGTTTTAACGTTCACAGTACAGGGTGTGATTCTAGCACCATCCATTTACATAAAAAGCTGGTACTTTCTTTTGTTTCTGTTATTTTTCGAGATAAATTGAAACTGAAGCCTCTGTATTAACTATTAACTTGCTCTCTTGTATGGCGGTCACTCTCCCAACCACAGTTGTACATTATTTAGACATAGAGAGTAATATAGTGCAAAGTTATTACATTGCTCAAGGGGGCTTTCATAGAGAGCATCAGCATTTCTCAACTCCCCATTCCCTGGCTTCATTTAAGACAAGCCAGAATTGAACCAATCTTTCTGCAGTGAAAATGCATGGAACCGTCCAAAAAGCAGCCCAGGAACATGTTGGATAAACGACTTAACTGCAACATCTTTTTATCCATTTGTTTACTATTAATGCCAAAAATTGTGTCAACTTTGTTTTCAACCCCAAATTTCCTTTAATGTTGGTCTATTTAAGCAGCAAAACTTGACCAAAACAATGTCAAAACAAATGTAGCCATTTGGTAGAAAGCTCCAGAACTCCAGTTGAGTTGAGTTTAATTTTGTTCTGCCTTGTGGCAGAATCCAGGTTGCATGCTAACCGTAATAAGTAATCTAGTTCTTAGGAGGCCATCGGCAGCTAAAGGGCACACAGCATGAACCTACCATCCCTCCCAGAGTCTCTCCATACCTGTAATTTTAAAATAGAAGCACAATTTCACAAAATATAATTAACACGAGCTCGATGACCACAGTTTTGAGAACAGTGAAAATGCTGACACTGAGAAAACAAACATACTGGCCCCAAAACATCCTCCTATCTGTGTACACACCTCCTCATTTCCTATCACCTCGTCTGAAGGCCTTTGAGGCTGGAAGAAGCGCACAGTCAGAGGAAAAACTCAACTAAAGTGCTTACTGCCTAGTTCCTTCTAGGGGTCACAAACCCTCCCCATAATCAGCATCTATGTCAATTAGTCCTGACAGTGAAATGTCAATAATTTAATCATTCGAAATCATCAAGAGAAGGGGTGAATTGAGAACAGCAAGTCCTAAGAAGAAAAGGCAAACGTTTTTTGAGTAGATGTGTGCTATTAGATTTCACCTGGTAGATGATAAAACAAGCAAATCCAGCCATATTGAGGAATCGAGCCATATCTAGGAACCAGAATATCACAGAGAGTTTCAATTGGGCTATTTTGACTGTAAGCTACCACCCAAAAAACATAGGCAACTACACAGAACCAACTCAGAACAGCAGTTGTGACAGTCTAGGAAACATCTGTGTGAACCGGAATCACTGCAGACTTTTATTTTACTATGCTGATGTACTTACAAATTAAGGCAAGGCAAGTTAATTTATATAGCACTTTTCATACACAGTGGCATTTTAAAGTGCTTTACATAAACAGGAATAAAGTATTTTAAATAAATAAAAACAAATAAAACAAATAAAAAAATACTATAAAACAGATTAAATGTGTTAAAACAGGTTATAAAATAGTGAAAAAGAAGAGAAAGACACAACAGTGCGATCTGTCAGACGTAGCACAGTGCTCATTCAGTAAAGGCACAGCTAAACAGATGTGTTTTCAGTCTTGATTTGAATGTGCCTAAGTTGGAGCACATCTGATCATTTCTGAAAGCTGATTCCAGCAGCGAGGGGCGTAGTAGCTGAAAGCAGATTTACCCTGCTTTAACTGAACTCTTGGAATTTGACTGAAGTCTTGGAATTATATGATCCTAAAGATCTGAGTGATCTGTTGGGTTTGTATTCAGTGAGCATATCGGTAATGTATTGAGGTCCTAGTCCATTTAGTGAATTATAGACAAGTAATAATAAAAATCTATAATCTAAAAAAATAAATAAATAAAATCTACTCTGAATGTAACTGGGAGCCAGTGTAAAGACCTGAGGACAGGTGTGATGTGCACTGATTTCCACTGTCTTTTTAGGAAGGCCTGTGAGGAGGCCGTTACAGTGATCCACCATGCTACTGATGAAAGCATGAACAAATTTCTCTAAGTCTTCACTGGAAACAAAGCATCTAAATCTTGCGATGGTTTTGAGATGATCGTATTTTAAAAGAAATATAGCAAACTAAAAGGTAAGAGGGACGTGGTTAAGAATATTGTGGCTAGAGCCGTCAAACTGACGTCAACAGAGAAAGACCACTACTCCAAATGAGAAGCAAAAGGTCAGACTTTAATTGAAGATTATCAAAATAAACTTTTTACAGTGGATTAACTTGCACAGATTAATTGTTCACCTTAAGAATAACAACATGGACAAGCAAAATAAGCAACGTAGATTTTCCATGGAATTTAATAATTGTTGGAAAAGTACTATTAATACAAAGTGCAACATTACAAATACTTAAGTCTATGGAAATTTTAATTCAGGGATGTCAAATCCTGTGTCTAAAGGGCTACAATCCAGCAGTTCTAACACCAACCCCAATTAAACACATTCAAAACAACCAATCAAGGTCTTCCAGGCAAAGTTGATAGAGCTAGCTGGAGCAGAACTTTGCAGGATGTTGGTTAGAACAAACTATTCTAATCCGATGAGTGGGGAAGACCATTTCGAAAATATGCACTACATAATACTTCTGTGTATATGTGTGCATGTCACTGATATACAGAAACAGACCCTGCATCTGTTAGCTGCTCATGTTTACCACTCTAACAAGGCACAGTAAGGGGGTAACATGAGCACTCCGTCTCTCGCACACACTCACATAGAGAGTCTAGGTCCAAATAGCAATGTAGCCAGGCCGAAACTCGAGAGGCCGTGTGAACAATGGTGTTATTCTGAAGGGAGCAGATGAGATGGCAGAAGGATGAAGAACGTAGTCAGAGATCCTGATTGGAGCTGATCAACAGAGACCGTGTGAACACAGACTGGGAACATGTTCAACTCACATCATCTCTATTCATTCCACCTCCTTTTCTGCCCTTTATCTTTCTTTGTGTCTTGTTTTTATTGTCTCTCACTATCCCAACATAAACTTGTGGAGGTGTTCGAGTAAGTAATCGGCTGCTTGATTCTGGTTAAAATGAGATTAATGATATATGATATAAATAAATTATATA
>CAIGQZ010001492.1:15855353-15872816 GCA_903798205.1 Danio tinwini | reverse complement strand
GTGCCTCTCTGAGACACAAAAAGAGAACATAGCGGGATCTAAATTGCTTGTCAAAATTTTAAGTGCTCGTATCACTTTGTTGTGAACGTGTTAATTCAGCTCAGAGCAGAAGAGTTTCACTAAGGTACAATGAAAATGCACTCAGAAATGACTCAGAGCCCTTGAGAGTAAGGATGGTACTCCAACTAAATTGCACCTCTCAAAATCACCAGACAAACAAACCCCAATAATAATGAAATACTTGCAAATATATATAAAAAAATTATATAAAAAAATAAATAAATAAGCAGCATTAATTTGCGCCCTTTCATGGTAGGTACGCACAATGCATACAGCTGCAGGCACCACTACACACACACACATATATGTCTGTGCATGTGTGTGTGTGTGTATGTATGTGTATATATATATATATATATATTAGGGCTGTCAAAATTAGCGCGTTAACACACTAGATTAATTTGAAATATTTAATGCGTTAAAAAAAATTTACGCATTTAACGCAGTTGTAGTTTTTTTTATTTCCTGTTGTGGCCGACATGTGTTCAGGGCCGGCGCGTCCGTAGAGGCGACCAAGGCGGCCGTAGAATAGTGAGCGAACCCCCCTGGTTCTCACTTTCATCCGCGACACCCACCCCCTCCCTCCTGGTCCTTACTTTCATCCGCGAACCGGTCACTTTCTATTTCACTTTAGAGTTGAGGGCGGCATGATTGCCGTTCGCCTAGAGAGCCAGTTCAGCTTGCTCCGAATGTGCAAAGAAATATGGATAAGACCAAAGAAGCGCTTTTAGAAAGAAAGTTTCAGTATAAAACAACTAAGGTTGCATCACCTGAAGGGAGTGTGCTGTGCTGTACTGTACTGTACTCTCTCTCTGTGTGTGTGTGTGTGTGTGTGTGTGTGTGTGTGTGTGTGTGTGCGTGTGTGTGCATGCGCGCATGCCTTGTGCCCCGATAATGTCAACTGGACTGTCTTAGCAACTGGCTAAATGTTAAGGAGGACTAAGCTAAATTGTTTCTACTTTAGAATTAATGTTCTCAACACGCAATACAACTTTACAATGAATACAATTGTTTGTACTCAGTACTTTATTATTATTATTATTATTATTATTGTTGTTATTATTATTATTATTATTATTATTTTCCAATTTCCATATTTGCAATGCCTGCATTTTGGATTTTTTTGTATTCGTGATTAATCATGATTAATCACACAAAAAGGTGTGATTAATTAGTTAATTTTTTTAATCAATTGATATATATCTATATATATATATATATATATATATATATAACGCTAAATAAATATAACGCAAAGTGAAGAGCTGGGGGGGTTTGGGGGCTGAGGGGGGCACCTCAGCCAATGAGGGGAGAGGGGCAATGGCTCTAGCCACCGGGCCACCCCCCTGTGCATGAACCTGATGTATTTTATAGTGTGTCCGTATCCCTCAAAGCTGTTTAGAATTAAATGCTTAGAAATGGTGTGACCAAAGTCCCTTGTCTTTAGTACGTGCCTTTGATGTACCCCTTGGCCACATTGTAGCCCGATAATGTCAATAGACTGGACTGCCTTAGCAACTAGCTAAATGTTAAGGAGGATTAATCAAAAATACCTAACAAATTATAAAATTGTGAAATGTTATTGCACTTTAAAATAACTGTTCAAAAGTAGTTTATCATTTCATTTAATTATTTATTCCAGTGATTTTAATGATGAATTATCAGCTTCAGTACTCCAGTCTTCAAAGTCACATGATCCTTCAGAAATCTGTTTAATATTAATAGTAATCATCATCATTACTATTAATTGTAATATTAATAAATCAATATTGACTGGAGTAATCATTTCATTTGGAACTACATTCAATAAGAAAGCAGTTATTCAAAATTGTAATAAATATTATAATTTATTATGTAAAGAAACCTAATGTTAAGTTACTAATGTACAATTAAAATAAATAATTTTAAAAAACAAAGTCAAAAACTATGTCACATTTTTACTTTTTTCCCCCAAATGTTCTGAAAATTCTCCCTACCTGCCTCTACTCTTATCGCTGGCAGACTGGTGTCACTAAAATCTCTGATTGTGAACAACAGCAAGAAAATAATAATAAACAGTCCATTTAAATGATTAAATTTAAAACAAAAGCAGATGGGTTTGACTGTACAAGGGAAATAACTCATGCCAGCGGTGCTAAATCATTTGCCGTCGATATGCAGAGGTATGATGATCTGCTCTCAGGCTGCAGTGTGAGGGGTGGCTAGGTAGCGATGTGCCGCCTTTGAGCGCTCTGAGCGGGGGAGAGACTGTCGACATCACCCGCAGTTCGTTGCAAAGAGTAACGTTAGGAACAGTACAGCACGGACACGAGAGTCCCTAAAAATCTCTAGTAACACCTAAAAACATTCGCTAGTCGCTTTTTTTGTTGTTGTTGACAATTTGGCACTAGGGGACTCTAAAAAGTCGCTAAGCTGACAACACTGGCAGGCAATGTATTTGTTTGAACTGAATCGCTTACACCTTGCGCATTTGCAGTACAGATGGAATGTTCCATTATTTATGGGGGCCCACCCGGTTTTGAAAAGTAGTAATAACGTTAAAATATTAACAGTTATAGACAGATTTTACAACGTATGATAGAAAAAATATATAAAAGAGCTATATGATTAACATAGGCTTCTTGGCATTGGTCGGGGCCCCCTAATTCCCCGGGGCCCTAAGCGGCTGCTTACCTCGCTTATATGGCAAGTCCGCCCCTGACTATACACATATAATAACAAGCCATGGTCGACTCCAGCTCAAACAAACCTTGCCATCATTTTGATAAGCAGCAACAAATCCAAAAAGAACAAAATCTGCAATGTCCTGTTTATGATTTACAAGGCCGTCTAAAAGTTAGAGTGGTTTCACTTTCTCCAGAGAGCTCGCCGCGTGTCTATATTTGAAATAATGAACTTCTTGAGCTCATGATAATAACGTGCGCCTGATTATTGAAGCATATCTGACATCTGATCTTCTCACAAACGGACAAACGAGATGAACAAACTGCCATGTTTAACTATTATCATCACTGTTGGACTATTATTAACTCGGAATGACGGAATTACTTTCTAACAGAGGTTACATGTGCTGGTGAAGATTAAAGATGCAGAGGTTTGCACTGACTGTGGGCTATATGTTGGTGTTGTTTTTGAACCTAAATAAGGACTAAATGTATGCTGTGTGTCGTTTTTCTGTAATTGGTAACATATCGGAGACTGTAAGGGTCTGTATGTGTTCATATATGTTGCATTTATTTATTTATTTTAAATATTCGCAGACGTTACAGTAGTCTATTTTGCACTGTCATTGATCTGCAGTTATAATCAAATTATGTTTATAGAAAGGTTAGTAATGAACATTTATACACAAGTATTTGTGTATAAAGCATCTGTTTTGTGTTAAGTGCTTCCCATATGATATGTGAACAACCGGTCCAGCTTTACTTTGAGGAAGATTTCTTCAAGCGAGAATGATGTCGACGGAAACTTTCTGTCGTACAGCACACCCACTAAAAGTGTATCATTTTAGTACCCTTTTGGCAGTGGAAGCGCAAGCCTGATAAAGGTGACCCGTACTGACCCGTACCGTACCACTCAGTGGAAACGGGCCATAAAAGTGCATAAGAATGATATCTGAAAGATTGAGTTACCAAGTGATAATGAAGACCAAGGTAATTCAAATGTTTGTGATCACAGGAATGTTTTTTTTTAAATGTATGAAAATATACTCTAAACAAATAATTTAAATAAAATAATAGTAAGGAATAAAACAATTTCACACATCAATAAATCCTATAAACAATTTTTTCACAAAATTTGACTATTTCTGTATATTTAATTAAACATATATAATCCTGGTGAGTATAAGAGAGTTAAAATATTATCATCCATAGTGTACATAAATATTTAAGATGTAGATTTTGGTTAAAAAGTATAGAGTCACCACATCTGTTACTGAATTCAGCGCACTCTTCAAAATGTCCTCGTCTGTCCTGAACAGTGAGGAATGTTCTAATATCCAGCTGAGGAGCACTGGGGAGTGTGTGTGAATGTGTGCGAGTGTGTAAATCTGAGTGCCAGTTCGGAGCAGGGTGGTGTTGTGAGGCGCGGGCGAGCGCCAGCATGCAGTGGGAGGCATCTGAAATGCTTTAGAGAATATATTTTTGGTGCCAGCCTCCTTGTTACCAGGGAAACTAGTTGTTCTGTGGTTAGCAGCTTTACAGTATAGATGAGCTCACAAGAAAACGAAGGAGAGAAGGAAGGAGAGAATGAGGGGGTGACAAGAGAGAGGCAGAACACTGAGGGGGCGGAAGAGGAGAGGAGGTGAGAGAAAGAACGGAGGAGACTGAATTCTCAAATCAGCCACTGGGAACTGCAGCTATAGCTACCAAAATAGCTTTTATGTGATGCATACTCTGTCCAAGGCCACTTTCAGAGGGGGTATAGGGACTTTTCACCTGAGAAAACTTCACTTGCTGTGACCTGACGTTCAGGCGGGACCGAAATAGACGCAGAAAGACGCAATGGACAAAAAGGATTCCTAGGCTGAAACCTTGGACAGGACGAGAGAGAGAGAGACGAGCTGCACTGAAGCCAAAACACTTTAACAAGCACAAATATATCTCCTCCCAGAGGCTGCACCAGCTGAAGCAATGAGTCATGCACTCTCGCTCATGCACATACACACCCGCTCCATCATTCTGATTGCTCAACACAGATATACACATGTTAAAACACTTAAGGTCACGCTGGAGATGAAGCGTGTCACTTTTAGTGGCACCAAATTGAATTGCAAAAAATGAGCATTGCTTATCAAATACTCCACTTAAATGTAATTAGTCTAAAAAGGCAAAAGTGTGCTACTTTGTTAATGTTAAAATGTTTGTTGTTAATATGTCGGATTAAGGGGGTAGTTCAGCCAAAAATCCAAATTTGATGTTATTTTACTCAACCTCTGGCCGTCGTACAGTATAGGCATGCAAGATAAAGTAAGTGACGCATTGAAGTCTTATGAAGGGAAATTATCTCTGTGTGTAAAAACAAAATCTACAACATGTACAACATTATTACCTTTAAACTACAACCATGTTGAAAGATGCTGAGTGGGGACCAGCTATTATTTGTATAATCTTTTAGAGATTTCTGCAGAGCATAAATTACATAAATTACTACAGTAACTACTAAGAAACTAAATCTAGAAAATAAAATGCCAATGAGGATAGAAAAATAAATGGTAACACTTTATTTTGATGGTTTATTTGAGTATTAGACTGTCTGCTTAATATCTGTTAAAACTGCTCCTTCAACAGACATTTAACTGACTATAAGAAACTTTAATTACATGTCAACTTACACTAACCCTAACCCTAACAGTCTACTTATAATCTAATGAGAATTAGTAGCCATGTAGATGCAATGTAACTTAATTCAACAAATGGACCATCAAAAAAAAGTATGACCAAATAAATGTATTATTTCCTATTGTGATGTTTATAAAAGTGAAACAGCTTTTCAAATATATAAGAAAACCACAGAGTGTTGTCTATTGAGCACTGATTGGATGGTTTGGTTTTCAAATGGTTGAACTTACAGCATATGAGTGACAGCTTTTCTCAAACTTACACCAAAAATACATCATTAGAGAAAAGACGAGGTGTAATTGAAATATGGAAAGGATTTCAATGAAAGCTTAAGAGAGAAATTATTCAAAAGAAAGATATAAATGATTTAAAATACTGTTATATGAGAATTTTGAATTCTGAAAATAATTCCATTTATATTCTATGAAAGCAAACAAAATGTAGGTTGTTTCAACAAAAGAAAGGTAACAAGCTATTTTCGTCTGTATTGTAATGTACATCAGAGTAAAATGAATAACTGAAAGGAGAAATATAAAGTACACTGTAAAAAAAATCCGTAATTTTACAGTTTATTTCCGGCAGCTGGGGTGCCGGGAAAAAAACGTAAAATAACGGCCGTTAAATTACAGAAATTTACTGTAAAATAACGGACATTAAATTAAACTCCAAAACTCCGGGGTAGTGTGGACAGAACGTGTAACTGTAGCAAAAGCTATGCGTTTTAAAACTAAAACATAGTAGTGTTAACGGGGTCTTAAACTTCTTATGAAAAGCAATTTAATGTATTCTGAATGAAAGTAGAATTTTGTTGAGCACTAAACTTTTTATAGATGCACAATTAAAGCAAGAGATTTCATAATGTGCAAAGTAGCTTCATGTTAGGGAGAGCTGATCACCATGTTGGGTTTATTTTCTGATAAAGACCACCTGGCTCTTCATATCATAAGCATGCTGTCTGTCTAAGTCAAAAGAGCCGCTGAGGTTTGCTGTGAGGGTGCTGATTATTCTCAAGATGAAGTTCTTTTCCTAAGCATGTTGCATGTTAAATCCAGAATGCTTTCTTCCTCCTCTTAAACAGCCTGCGAGGTGACAACGTTAATCCTCTGGCTTAAGTCAAGTCTGAAATACAAAGAACGTTAAACCCTTGACAGACGGGCTCATCTTCAAAACGCTGACAGCGGAAAAGAAGAGAGAAGTCAAAGCTTTGGTACTTGACTGAGTCTTTCAAGAACTCAGTTTATTCAGTACTCTCTTAGTTGTCTCACGCTGAGCTGTGAGGGACTGAAAATAGGTTTACAAAAAAAGTTTACAAAAAAAAAAAAGGTTATTTAGTTATGCAGGTTTATTATGTGCCTCAAATTTGTCATGCTTATTTAATGATACTCTGTGGTAGAAAAATATTTTAGAAAGATAAAAAGCTGTGCCAAATATGAGTAGGAGCACATTTTGGCATATCAATACATGCCAAGGGACTTTAACCGTATAAGAATCTGCATTGTAATGCATGATTTACTGCTGATAAAACCTACTGCTTAACTAAAACCACTAGAATGAAAATATGAGAGAGATTCACAATTCTGATGTTGTCAATATGCAAGGAAGTCATCAAACAGTTTCACGGTGGTAAATTTTTTGGTCAACCACAACAAAAATAATAATCACAGTAAAACGTAGCATAATGAGGAATGAATGTTTGAAAACAAAAACAGCAGCAATATGACAAAATTCACCAATGATTCTGCTCAAAAGTGTGGGGTCAGCACATTTATTATATGTTTTAAAAGACATATTATGGGCCAATTTATAAATAGAGTAAAGACTTATACTCTATTGCCCTAATTCTGAAATGTGGAATTGCAATTGTTTTAGAACTTCCAATTCAGTCGCCAATGGGAGAAATTACTATGAATAATAATAATAATAATAATAAAGGGCAGACAACATTCAAATTACTTGCTCTTCAAACAAGCGTGTTCAGGACTATACATGAAAAGTGGAATAATATAAGAGGAAAATATCAGTTTGCAACATTAAGCTGCATAACAATCCGTTTTTAACTTAAAAATAAAAGGAAGTGAATGAGACTAGTAGTCTCAAGCCAAAATGATTTCAATGGCTGCATTCATAGAGTATGTGAAGAACAAGCTTAATATCAGGGGTCTGCAATTTTTTCTGTAGCATGAACCAGTTAATTGAGTGAGTGTGACAAACAACCATATGCGTAAGTCAAAAAATAATAATAATAATAATAATAATAAAATAGATAACCATGTTGCATTAATTGTATATGTAAACTTTGTATACAGAAACAGTTTAGGGATATTTTTGAGTGACCAAGAGTCTGCATTTTAAACATTAAAATAATGTCACGCGGAAAAAAAATAATGTTTATGTCCGCTAAGAAGAATTGAGAAGTTGCTTGCTGTCTCTGTCTCTGCTGGCATTAAAAGGCAAAACCTCTGCAAAAACAAAAGGAAAATTTCAAACCACATTAACTTTTAATACTGACACTGAAAAATGGTATCTCCTTAGAATTGAGAAGCTTTTGTTGTCTATCTTCAAGTAAAATAAAAACATAATATAGCGTTCACAATCCAAATAAAAAAAAAAAATCTTATTCAAAATTTGACAACATGGCTTTATATGGAAACAAACTTTATATTGAAAACAAACTTTATATGTTTTTTCATCTCAAGGCTTTAATTATAAATAACTTTTTCTATGTATTTTGGTTGTTATATACGTGAAATTACATCTGTCACAAATGCACACAGCAACAAACTAAAACAAACGAATACAACACATCACAATAGAGAGAGATGTTCGTTTCCAATTTATGCTGTAGTAACTGAATTTATAAAGACAAGTGGTTTGTTCGAGGTAACTCACCATAAAGTTTGATCTTATATATACTACCTGACAAAAGTTGTCACTTATCCAAGTTTTAGGAACAACAAATAATAACTTGACTTCTAGTTGATCTTTTGGTATCAGAAGTGTCTTATATGAAAGGCAAAGGCCTCTAGATTACGCTTATTTTACCAAAATAAAATATAATCATGCCTTGATTTTTTATTTTTTAATTAGGACATTAAGGTCTGACTTTGCTTAGACAAAAGTCTTGTCACTTAACAGACATGATGTACAGTATAGAATATAAAGTCCTGGTGCAGTGGAAAAACAATTAATATTGTGAATGACTCCCATGAGTTTTGAGGACTGCATCCACACATCTCTTCAATGACCCAAATAACTTTATTAATAAGTCATCTGGAATGACAAAGAAAGCATTCTTGCAGGACTCCCAGAGTTCATCAAGATTCTTTAGATTCACCTTCAGTGCCTCCTCCATCTTAGCCCAGACATGCTCAATAATGTTCATGTTTGGTGACTGGGCTGGTCAATCCTGGAGCACCTTGACCTTCTTTGCTTTCAAGAACTTTAATGTGGAGGCTGAAGTATGAGGAGTGCTATCCTGCTGAAGATTTTGCCCTCTCCTGTGATTTGTAATGTAAAGGGCAGCACAAATGTCTTGCTACCTCAGGCTGTTGATGTTGCCATCCACTCTGCAGATCTCTCACACACCCTTATACTGAATGTAACCCCATACCATTATTTTACCTTCACCAAACTTGACTGATATCTGTGAGAATCTTGGGTCCATGTGGGATCCAATGGGTATTTGTGCAGTATTTGTGAAGATTGGGATGCAGTTCAACAAATGATTCATCTATAAAAACTACCTTCCAATGATCAACCAAATGATCAACTAGAAGTCAAGTTATTATTTGTTGTTCTTACAACTAGGGTTGACGACAAGACTTATGTCAGGTAGTTGAGTAATTTTCCATTTTTGCATGGTAGAAATGTAATTTTGTGACTTTTTAGCAGTCCTTATTTCAGTTTCTGTTATCATTATCTCTCAAGAAACTTCTCTTATTACTAAAGTTAAAAGCAAATGTGCTTTATTATATTTAGTATTATTTTGCAAAACTTGCTTCGTTCTGGAGAGTGATCTAATTAATACATTATAAACTTTTTAGTTTTAGAAAAGTTTTAGTCAGGCCTGACCAAAATAAAAGATAGCAAGTGAAAATTAATGTTACATCAACATGAAGTCAGAGACATAGCGCTTTTTGATTGATTTCAGATTCTCGTCATTAAGGTGACACGGGCACCAAAGATTTCCACTGAGGTGAGAGTGACAGGTGAAATTACTGCTGTAAAATGCTATTTCATGCGTCACTTGCATCGGTGCAATACATTAGGAGTCTTTCTTATCTTTTTATGGAAAAATGCCCGACCCCAATGTAGTGGTAAGTGGGCAGATGGCAGCTTAAGAGGCCTTTGCAAATTACAGCGCTAAATGTTTCTATTCACAGCCTGTCAAAAGTGATCCCTGAGCCATGTTAGAGCATGTCAGAGCATCTTCTTCTCTGTCACCACATCCCGAAGAGCCGCTGCTCCTCCTGGGACAACCGGAGAGTAAAGGCAATCTGACAGCTGAGTTACTGTACATCTGAAACCAAAGCAATGCAGAGCTGGAATACCATATTTACATGGTATCACATAAAAGCTCAAGATGCTTTTCAAGAATGGCTGAGACTTTAGAGTTGTTCATTTGCACCTCATAAATATTAGCACTAATTGATGTTAAATGTCCCTGAGAGTATCAATTGTCATCTGTAAAGCTTAAAATTAATGAAAAATTTCATAACAGTAAATAAACTCAAAAATTACATTTGCTGTTTTTTCACACTACTTATTTAAAATTAGTTGAAACAACAGACTTTGTTTTTTTTGTGAGGGACAACTTAATTGTTTTATTTTCAATCCACTTAAATCTGTAGAAACAATTAAGTTAACTTAATATATTTGTGTTAGGACAACATGAAGGAATTGTGTGAAACCCAGCATTTTTTACAGTGTATCCAAAGACATACTGTATATGTATGAATGTGCATATGCAAGGACTTAATTAATTGAAATTCAATTTAGAGTTTGATTCCAATGATTATAAAAAAAAACAATAATTGATATAAAACAATTATTGCGTCATATTCAGTCTCCTTTGCAGATGTCTGCATTTGTTCCTCCGCAAAGCCTGATTTAAATTTGTGTAAATTGTATGCTTTTCATATACTTGCACAGAGTTTACATATGCGTATATTTATCAAAGAAACCATAAATATTCATGTTTATCAAGAAAATTTTACCCCAAAAAGTGTGTAAGATATAGGGAAAAGCATAAATATATTTTGCAAAAAAATAAAAAAATAAATATGTGATCTTTTTTGTTACTCCACACTAGTGATGCACGGATGGCGGTTATCAGCGGGCGCTGCGGATAATCCGCTGGTCAGGCAAATAAAAAAAAAAACATTATAATTAATTGTGTGTGGATCGCGGGTGGATGTACATGGCAGTGGAGAGTGGACTTTGCAGAATGTGAAGATGAGATGCCCAAAATAATGGATGAAGAACAAGAGTACTGTTCAAACTTTCAGTTAGCAGAGTCATCAGAGGAAAATCTGCTATCGTTCTGGGAGAAACAAGATCATTTCGTGACTGCAGCGCCTTGCAAGAAGAATCGTGTGCATTCCTGCAACAAGCGGTGCGAGCGAACGCTTATTTAGTGCAGCTGGCCATTTTGGAGGCAAGGCGGAATCGCCCGAATCCAGGTACAGTAGATGTTATTCTGTTTTTGCACAGTGCAAAGAAAAAGGCCAAGTAAACATAATATAACTGCTGTTTAGGCTGAAGTGGCACCATTTTTGTTTTCTGTAAAAGCTAAAAAAAATATTATTTTTACTTTGTGTATCTATTTGAAAATGAAGAAAATATTGTCTAAAGACAAACTTTTGTCTTTATAAATAAATGTTCATTTAAAAACGTTTACGATTAGCGTATTATTTGACTATCAGAGATGTGCAGATTAGCTCACTGAACACGCTGTTAATAACTATTGATCCACAGTGACCTATCATCATGCCTAAAACAAAAAAAAAATTGAATTGTGTGACGATCAGGTGCGGGTCGGGTTTGGATATTTATATCAGATCAAATTATATGGGCAGGCAGGTGGCGGGTGGATGATTAGTATGAAGCAGTGGATTCGGGTGACATTTCAGCTGATTGAGTTGACTCGAACACATTTTTTAATGGCTTACCATAACAAACTGAAAAAAATATATATGTTAAACAAATAAATAAATAAATGACATGTATTTGACAATTTTGCACAATATGTATATTTGCGCCTTATTTTTATTATTTTATTTTAAGCCTTACTATACAGTAATTTCAGCATTACAATTAGTCTATTTATATATAAATACACAAACACACACTCACAAAATGGTATATAATGTTTAAATAGCACATTAATAAGTAAGCACACAAATAAGCACATGCCGCAATAGTGCACTCAAGGTTTCCGCTACATTCATTTTTCCATGACGGGGCGCCATGCCAAAATTCATCCCGCCACGGCTACATTACAGCTTCTCATTCAAAACATTGTTTTTTTTTTTTTGTTTTGTTTTTTAAAGCGGGTTATAATCGCAACAAAACGTATTAAAAGATAAGTGAATTATAACAGCGCAAACTTTTCTGTAATTGTAGTAGTGCTGTGCGTCATTTGTTTAACCCTTTAAGGTGACATGCTGGCTGACTGACTGACTGACAGACAGGTGCGTCATGTGTGAGGCCTGCAAACACGGCGTATAGCTTTCAGTTAGGATGAACACAGTTTCCATAATTATACTTTATTTATAGATAAAGGTCTATGGCTCTGCATACAAGAAACAAAGACTTTATCTTGCTGGAGCTATAGCCGTTTCACTTTACCTCAGGACACATTAATGCCGATCTGTAGGTCTGTTGGAGATGTTCATAAAAATTCCTAGCAAATCTATTAGTTGGAGACATATTCACTACGTAAACACGCTAAATTGCACTTGAGCAGCGTATATTTGAGGGCATGCAAGAAGTTTTGAGCACGAATCTGAATGCAAGCGAAAAGGTCTGCATGCTCGTATTACACAAATCCAATCTCGACTTGTAGTACTGCGTCACGACATTTGTCATTGAAATAACGCCATAGGTAGTTGATAGATCAAAAGGCCTGCTGCCACAGCTGGAAAAAATCCTAGAGGAAACACTGGAACTGATAATTAAATTAGACCTACAGTGTTTGACATACGTATATGCCTATCTACAGATTCTACTGGACAAAACTAATTAAATAAATGAAAACGTACATTAGAATGACTGCTACAAATATGTGTCCTGACTTGTACAATAGATAAGACACGGCCTGCCAACTTCTGTAATGTCGCATCATCTCACCTCACACCAAACAGCTCTTGATAGGATTCTGCTAAGGTAACGCTGAATTATATAGCTCAACACTACATGGAATAAATGCCAAAATCTCAAGTCTCTTTCCCATTCTTTCTTCCTTCTAGGATAAGTTATGCATAATTTATTTTAGCATGAATACATGTATGTTTGTGACTCACATATACACTTGCTGTAAATATTATGCGTTATGTAATGTTGAAGTCAAAATTATTAGCTCCCTTGTGAAGTTTTTTTTTTTTTTTTTTTTTTTTTGTCTGTCATCATGGCAAAAATAAAAGAAATCAGTTATTAGAAATTAGTTATTAAAACTATAATGTTTAGAAAATAGTCTTTCCGTTAAACAGAAATTGGGAAATAAATATACAGGGGGGCTTCATATTTATTATATATGACTTCAACTGTATATATAACCACAACTCCATGTTTTGCAGTTAATGGATTTTTTAGCTAAATCAAAATGACTAAAACAATTCCTTAATATGTCCCATACAGGTAAGTGGGCTTAACAAACCACCTGTAAAAAAGACACCCTCTCATCTCTCGGACTCTTGCACCAGGTTGCACATTTGCACTATAGACACTTTCTTAATCACTCCATGTCTCTTGGTAATAATTTGCATTTCAAATTGCGCTTCATACAGGTGAATGGGCTTGACAAAGCTGTAGAAACACTCTTCTCTCTTATGCACCTGACACTTTATCTAAACTCCATCTTACAAGTACTCAAAAATGAAAATGATGTTTATTATAAATGTACCACAATCATGTTCCACTGCTTGCTTCAACCTTGAATAACTCTTGCACAAAATTAAACCTTAACCTAAAATTAAACCTTAAATACCTCTTTTCCACAATATTCACCTTGCATTCACCTTGTACTTGTATAGCCTGTCTTACATGTACAGTTAAGTATCTTATGAGTATCTATTTTTTTTAAATAGCTCCTATTTTCAGTGTTGTGTTGCATTTATAATTCATTTATTTTAGCACCGTTGTCCTGCGAGACATGACATTTCGTTCCTCTGTATTTCCACCCATGTAGCGGAATGACAATAAAGCTCGACTTGACTATATTAAAAAATATAAAATAATAAAACAATTGATATAAATAATAATATTGATATATTTTAATATAATATAATATAATATAATATAATATAATATAACATAATATAATATAATATACACAAATATTATTTAAAAAATGAACTAAAATAGTTATCCACAAATGAACCCACAAGTTAATTAACATACTACATATATCTTCGTAAAAAAAAAAAATAATAAATTAAATTAAAAAAGGCAAAAGTGCAAAAAATAGCTAAACAGAATTCTCCCCACTCTAACAACGTCTATGCAATGTTGCGTAACTTCAATATCAACATGCGGGCCATGCAAATCCCTACCCAGGATCCGAGGGTTCTCTAAAGTGCCTGGAGGCTGCGGCACAGACACATTCATTAACATACATCACACACTTCACAGCACAAATCGGACCACTCAGAGTCTCCTATCACTGGATACACTGCAGACCTCTATCACGGCCTCCTCTGCTGCCACTGTACGTTCAGTAGATCACCGTTATTACCTCATTAAGCACCTTACAAACAGTCCTCTTCAAAACTCCTCAGGGCTGCGTAATCATATCGCTTTATGTGAGGTGTCAGTGGGAGAACTGGGCCAATCTTGCACAGTGGTGTAACAATACAGGAGTCTCGCTGTATCACCGTCAAACTGTTAGAAGTTATTTCCCATAAAGCTACAGGGGATGCATGCTTTTTGCATATTCAGCCATAGAATGGATTATATCCCCAGTGGGGTTGCTGTGAGTGCTACACGAGCAAGTTAAAGCTCCTTGCACCACAATATATGAACCACTATGGGAAGATTCAGCATTTCATATTTATCCACATATTGACAACAACAAAAAAGAAACAATATGTAAGTTTGACACCCAGTGGTTGAACTAGGTATAAAAAAATACATTTGATAATTATAAAAATTACACTAATAATAATAATAAAAAGTCTAGATTATTTAAACAAGATATATAAACTTACATTAACCATTTTTTATGGTGTGAAGGGTGTACACATTTTGGTAAAGGTACATGGTAAAGTCATTTAATAATGTGAGTTTGAATGCCACTTTACATGACATTTATTAGTTTACATTAGATAAGATAGTTTACATTACATAACCACATTTCAGCTATAGAAAATGAACTTTAGAACTGTGACTCAGAACAAATGTCAGTGATTCAGCATGTACATTTAATAATGTTAGAGAGGTTTAATATGTATTAATTAGATTATAAACCTTACTATTTTGTTGTGCAGTAAGTGCACTATTCTGTGCTTCTGAATGGCTGTATTTAAATTTCTGTCATGTTGTGTCTGGTGAAATCAGCCAATGCTTATTACTGCAAATCTTGTTGCATATAGTATATTGTTAGGACTAGGGTTTACAATGTAACCTGCTCACCTAATGTTTACGTTTGTAATATTTATATTATTTGCTAATTAATGACAACCTCATGTGGAACTCTGAATCCAAAAACTTACATACAGCACCTTTAAACATAGTGTATGTGGGATACTATTGCTGGCAATCCCTACTATGAATTATTATGGGAAAATATTATTTTTAAATGTATTCCCAATGATATTTTACATTTTTTGCGACTTTGGTGACATCTGTGTGACCAGAAGCAGGTAAATTAGCACTACTTTTAAATTTGAATTCTTATATTCTTTTATTTTTCCTCAATTACTGTTTAACGGAGAGAAGATTTTTTTCAACAATTTTAAACATTAGTTTTAATAACTCATTTTTAGCATGAATATTTATATTACTGTACCTTTGCCATGATGACAATACATACTATTTTACTAAATATTGTTTCAGATACTAGTATTCAGCTAAAGGAGCTTATAATATTAACCTTACAATGTTTTATTTATTATTATTATTATTATTATTATTATTTATAAAACTGCTTTTATTTTAGCAAAAATAAAACAAATAATCCTTTCTCCAGAAGAAACAATATAGGAAATACTGTGAAAAAAATCCTTTACTCTGTTAAACATAACTTGGGAAATATTTTTAAAAAGAAAAAAAAATACAGGAGGACTAATTTTGACTTCAACTGTAAATATGAGACAAAAAAAATCATTTAGTCATTCATCACAATAGACAATATCACAAAACAGTGCTGTGATTTGTGGTAAAAGGTTGTTGAGCTTAACAAAATTAAAAGTGGCTACAAAAAAATTGCCAAACTCTGAAAATGGCCATTTTCACAATCCATTAGAGTAATGACTAAAAAACACCTGAAAGAACTGGATGTGTGATGAATCAGCTTGGAAGAGTACATGTGTCTATCTTGACTCAACGTGTTATGGCTGATTTTACACTCAACGCATCTGGAAGTCAGCTTGGGTGCATGCAGCCAATTTGACATCATCACTGTGTTGGCAGAAGATCACAGAGTGCGCATGACCCCCTTTTGGTTGGTGATGTGAACAGCATTTTTGGTCTGCCCATGTCTGGATGAGCTAAATGAATGAGCATGTGCCACATTTTTAGAAAACTAAGACAACTGCTTGATGTGAAGTATCTTTCTTTCTTTCTTTCTTTTTTTCTTTCTTTCTTTCTTTCATAGATTCTTTAGGCTTTGAGGAAAAAACAAAGCATATATTTTTAGTATTTTATATATTTTTATTTAGCATATATTAAAGTGTCCAAGGCTTTTTAAAGTAATTTCTTGTACTAAATTTTTTTGCTTTACACAATATGGACATAGCTTGTATGTACAAAATATAGCCTACATTACTGTACTAAAAGCAAACGTTTTCATGGGTGTTCACCAAAATTATCCACAACCTATTTATTTTCAACCCAGGCTTAATGGAAATACAGTTTTGCAAAACTCAAAATATAATTGGTAAATTTCGTTGCATGTTTCATATAACAAATATATAATATTTGTTTCAGAAATACATCCTTCTTGTACAGGCAGCGCTTGTCATACAGAACCAAGCAAGGCTACCAAGAGAACCACTCACCTAAACCCTTCTCTAAAACCCAACCAATGGTGTTTTTAAAAGCATACAAGAAACTTGCACTGCTACCATACAACTTTACCTTGAATTTACTGTATATTGCTTTAAATCTCTCTTGTGATTCACAGTGATTCACCAGACTCGAACACAAGCTCTCAAACACACACACACACGCATCACAAATACAACACTGTACAAAGTGTGTTATCAAGCAAACTGACCAAGTTAGAAAAGTTGTATATGTGGAGATAGAAAAGTGAGGCAAATATATTTGATTACAAATTATGTATATCGTTACCTTTGGTACATTTAGTGCTGTGCAAAGAACTGGAAAAGAATCCTTTAGTCATCAATCATATGTGTCTGTAAATATCATTAGGGTGAAAAGGAAAAAAAGATGTTGGCACCATATTGCCCCGCAGCATTCATATGAACTAAAATCTGCAGTCAAACATCTGTTAAAGTTTTATTTATTTTATACATAATTAAAATTCTATCATTTATCAACTCCATGCTCTGATTTCCTACCGCCATTTTGTCATGACAGTTACTCTGAGTCGCCCCCTGTTGTTACAAATAATAAGACAACGGCGAGCAGAATGAATGCCTCCTCAACATGTTTTTTAATT
>CAIGQZ010001492.1:15832807-15850353 GCA_903798205.1 Danio tinwini | reverse complement strand
TGCAACATATTTATGGTGTCAATGTGATTCCCCTCTTCTGTTTTTTTTTTTTCTTTTTCAAACATTTCCCAAATGATGTTTAACAGGGCAAGGAATTTTTTTTTTTACAGTGTTTCTGTTAATATTTTTTCATCTGGAGAAAGAGAAAAAAAATTCTGCTCTCTGTTAAACAGAAATTGGGGGGAAAACATACAGGGAGGTCAATAATTCTGACTTCAACTATGTTGCATATATGACATATTTTTTACATATGTAAAATACAATCATTAACTGAGGTCATTTGCATATATTGCCATATCGGTTTTCTATATGGTACCTAATCTTATAGCAGCAAATGTGCACCTTGAGAAAAAGTGAACGTCAAGCCCTAAAGTGCCACAAAGTGTTAAATCTCCACAAAGCACATGGACAGTGTCCATTGCAAGTTTTTACTCCTCCGCCTGAATGAATGAACAGAAGAACTGCAGACATATTCTGCTCCATCTAAAGCTAAACAGAGATGAAATTGAGTGGCCTTGTGGGCCAGAGAAAGAGAAAGGAGTAAAAAAAATCAATGAGTCTTTCCTACGCAGATCTATCCAAGATCCCACACTGTCCAACACAGGGGAGGAGGGAGAGCAAAAAAAAAGGCTGCCCTGCTGGGGTGGAGGCCGAGATCATCATTACATCACACCTTTGTCCACACCACTAAAAAACTGCTGCGATGGGGGAATAAAGCACACACACAGCGTCACTCAGCGCAAGTGTGTGGGATGATATTCTCTCAGCATAACCTACTGAGTGCATGCCGCAAACTATTACATAATTTTGACTACCCAGAAGAGAGTGGAGGATGTCATGGAGAGAGGGAGAGACAGATGCAGATATACTGTTGCATGTATGTGAATAGACTAGAGGAAGGGGGTGGAGGGTGTTGGGTGTGTGTGTGTGTGTACTTTAGCATGACTTAAAATAGAAGGAACTCACACAAAATATTTACAGGCAGAGTGAGAAGGAAAAAGAAAAACAGACAACACCGATGTTGGAAGAAAGACTTCCCAGCATAATGACTCTCAGCGTGTACAATATAATTGGCTGTTGTGAAAAAGGATATTCTCAAGAGATACAATGACAAGTTTGTGACTTGCTGAATGTGTAATTTATGCAGATGCCTAAATTTGATCATCCATACTAATAAAGAAAAATAAGAATTCTTTTACGGTTCATTACGGAGTGATGGTTCACATAAAAAAAAGAAAGTTCTGTCATCATTCACACCCTAAATCGGTTCAAAATCTGTTTCTTTCTTCTGTTGAATACAAATGAAGGTGTTTTAAAGAATGTTGGGAACCGGTAGCCATTGACTGAATAGTCCTTTTTCTTAATATGGAAGCACTTGATGAGTAAATGGCGAGTACACTGTTGATTAATACACTTTGCTGTGGAAGTTAAATGGGTGGTACAACATCAATTCTGGCTTACAAGATTTACAGTTCATATTTAATTTTGCACGTCTGTCCTGTAATTTCCTGTCGTCATTGTACTATTAATAAAAGTAAGAGGTAGACATTCTTAAAATGGAGTGAGAACATATAGAGTGAACTTCATGAAATGTTATGAAAAACATTATTGGAAAAAATTTAAAGATGGAGCAAAATATAACATAGTTTCTTCTGCTCAAAGCTGAATTTATTTGATCATAAATACAATAAAGATTATGTACAAAGTATATAACAGTCATACTGTGAAACAGTAATATTCTTATATCCTGATTCGCTGCTCTGTGACCATTTTTTTTTCTCAATCATTAATAACGGTCCTTACTATTGTCAATATTATTCTAATAACACATGATGCATGTATCTTTTTAGCATAGTTTGATGAACAGAAAGAAAAAATAATAATAATTAAAGAGCCCCTATTATGGGTTTTTGAAAATGACCTTCCATGTAGTGTGTAACACAGCTCTTAGTGAAGTGAAATATCCAGCTAAAGCTTAAATCTGAAAGTGGACTGTTTTTAAAACTATTGATTCATTTCTAAAAGAGTTGACTCATAGTGGTTTAAATGAATCGTCTTCATAATGAATCTTCAGCTGTTTCGCGGTGACGTCGTCGCGAAACATAATGGTTGCGCGCACAGACCTGGCAAAATTCAAACCTGCGGCCCCGCCCACTAACACAGCAGCAAGACGCTCATGAAGACGCTGTGTTTACCTGGATATTATTGGAAGTGTGAGGGAAAGGAGTCGTTCAGAAATCTGCACGCTTAGTTTCTGCCTCCATCTTGTAATGGACAGACGACACCAGGGGTGCAGGCAAAATAAGGACAAATTATTAGGTACACCGGCTTTCGGGGGTGAGGTGTCTGAATAACACTGTTGAGAACCGGGTACTGTTTACTGTGGTGTTGGTAAGTTTACTTTGAAGCGTGTTTCGTGCGTCCGCTGCGATCGGATCCTATACCAATGTTGGCGACCCGGGGGCTTGATAAACCATGCTGGGCATTTTACTGTCTCGCGCTGAACACTGTCGACCAATTGCAACAGGCTGTCATCGGTCCAATCAGCGCAGATTAGCTTCGCGCTACGCAGGGGTTTGGAAACAAATGAATTGCTGAACGATTCATATGGGAGTCACTGGGATAATTAGGTAAAAATAAATGCATATTATAAGACCATGAATGTGTTTTTTGACCTTGCATAAATATCAGTATGTTGTTGAGGACCCATAAAACCGAAATATAACCCTTTTCAATGTGTAATAGGGGCTCTTTAAATAAAAAAGTTATACTATATATGAGACGTAATATATAATAGGAAGTAGCACTGTTTTAAACATTGATATTAATCCAAAAAATATTTCAAATAATCTGATATGAGACTGGAGTAAAGACAAAAAAATCTGATTTAAATCACATGAATAAATTACAATTTAATCAGACACATCATACAATTTCATCATTTTTATCATACAGTTTAAACTTTTCTATATTGGTGATCATATAAATGCAGGCTTAATGAGTAGAAGAGGCTACTTCCAAAAACATTTTCAAACTTTACCGATCCTAAACTCGAACTTAAACTCGAACCTTAGTGTAAATACGATTTTTAAAATATTATACAACAACGTGAGTGAGCTTATTTGAAAAAGGTGATTAAATCTGTAGGATTTACTCAAAAATGTGTTTTATACAGCTAAATTACAATAGTATACTGTAATATATTTGTACAATATTTATTGACAATATTTATAAGTATCTTTTCATAAAGTGAGTTAGAAAAACATATATAATTATTTATTCATCATATATACACTAACAGGCCACTTTATTAGGTACACCTGTCCAACTGCTCGTTAACGCAAATTTGTAATCAGCCAATCACATGGCAGTAACTCAATGCATTTAGGCATGTAGACATGGTCAAGAAGATCTGTGACTTAAACGTGGCATGGTTGTTGGTTTGAACCGCTGATCTAGTGGGATTTTCACACACAACCATCACTAGGGTTTACAGAGAATGGTCCAAAAAAGGGAAAATATCCAGTGAACGGCAGTTTTGTGGGCGCAAATGCCTTGTTAATGCCAGAGGTCAAAGGAGAATGGCCAGACTGGTTCGAGCTGATAGAAAGGCAACAGTAACTCAAATAAGCACTCGTTACAACTGAGGTATGCAGAAGAGCATCTCTGAACACACAACATGTCCAACCTTGAGGCAGATGGGATACAGAAGCAGAAAACCACATCGGGTGCCACTCCTGTTAGCTAAGAACAGGAAACTGAGGCTACGATTTGCACAGGATCACCAAAAATTGGACAATAGAAGATTGCTTGGTCTAATGAGTCTCGATTTCTTCTGCGACATTCAGATAGTAAGGTCAGAATTTGGCATCAACAACATAAAAAAGCATGGATCCATCCTGCCTTGTATCAACAGTTTAGGCTGGTGGGGGTGGTGTAATGGTGTGGGGGATTTGCCACAGCCTACCTGAGTATTGTTGCCGACCATGTCCATCCCTTTATGACCACAGTGTACCCATCTTCTGTTGTAATTTAAATGTAATTTTTGTATTTATATAGCACATTTATTGTGTATGGCCACACACCCAAAGTGCTTCACAATCAAGAGGAGGTCTCTCCACACCACCACCAGTGTGCAGCATCCACTTCAATGATGCGACAACAGCCACAGGACAACGGCGCCAGTGCGCTCACCACACACCAGCTGTGGAGTAAAGAGAGAGTGATAGAGCCAATTCAGTGGACGAGGATGATTTTTAATGACCACAGAGAGTCAGGACTTCGGACTCATTTGAAAGACAGCGCCCACTGACAGTATGGTGTCCCCTTCACTTTTACTGGGGCATTAGGACTCAACAGACCACAGGTTGAGCGCCCACTGCTGGCCTCACTAACACCACTTCCAACAGCAACCTTGTTTCCCCACCTATGGCTACTTCCAGCAGGATAACGTGCTATGTCATAAAGCCCGAATCATCTCAGACTGGTTTCTTGACCATGACAATAAGTTCAAATCTGCAGGAACTGCCTGATGCTATCATGTCAATATGGACAAAAATCTGAGGAAACATTTCCAGTATCTTGTTGAATCTATGCTACAAAGGATTAAGGCAGTTCTGAAGACAAAAGGGGGTCCAACCTGGTACTAGTAAGTGTAGTACTAGCGTACCTAATAAAGTGGCCGGTGAGTGTATATATATTACTCTTCCTTGAGTGTTAAATATTGGATTAACTATAAACTAATCTTACTTAATAAAATTTTTGGTTGAAAAATAAACAAACAGCAATGGGGTGTCACACAAAGTAGGCCAAAATTCAGTCTTGGCATCAGCTAGCAGAAACTGGTCAAAAAGAAAAACAATTTTCTGCCGTTCAGAAAGATAGATCTGTTCTTTCCATCTAATGTTCCCACATGATTTTCACCTTTTCTTCTAGACATGCAGGTTCACCCTATGTGTCCTGAGCTGAGCTTCCCGGGGTGCCACAGATGAGCCAGCTCTCTGTCAACAGCATCATTACACAGCTAAATTGCTACAAACCAGGATGATGCACCTTTATTCAGAGCTCAGTGCTTCCCAAACGAGTCTGACTGTTTTCTTGAGCAGTTGCCCTTTTACAGTCTCCGTGTAGCCAGTGCAGCAATGGTCAGCAGGAAAAAAATGACAGTTTAATAGCTATAAGGGTCTTGTTCAATATAAAGGCTGATATGGGAAACAGGCAAGGGACAGCAAAGACTTAAAAGTAAGGAGAAAACTGAAAAAGGAGAAAACCTGTCATTATAAAAAGCGTTTACTTTACTATCATTACTTGTATTCACTGGGAAAAAAAATTGCTGAGTTCCACACAATTGATAAGTTAACTTAATTGTTTTATGTTTAACCAACTTAAATTTGTAAAAATCTATTAAGTTGTCCCCAAACAAACCTCAGGAATTGTGTTCTTTCAGCTGTTTTATATCAGTAGTTTGAGCAAACAGTGAACGTCTTTTTTTTTTTTTGAGTGTTTCCAGATCTTGTTAGTTTTATTGTAAAACTAAAAACTGTATTTCTAATGAAAACCTGATATAGCCACTCAGGGCACAGAAAATATTCATAATGCATGAATGATGATTCACAAAGTCAAACTGAAGAATTAAAGCTTAAAATATTTCTTGTGGGTGACTGAAGAGCTGAAAGCAAAAAATCTGAGTAAGCATCTCAGCTGGGAATGAATGTGATTATATCATCGAAGAACTGATTGCATCTGAACTGTTGAAATAATGAATGCTTTTTGTGAAACTCTTAATATCTGCAGTTGGCCACCAATGTGCGGTGAAAAAAATGTTTCTGTTAAAATGTTGGGAGTGAAACACTGGGTCAGACCTGTTGGGTCAACAATTCATTATAATTTATAACAATTTGATTTGTTTTTTAAATATGTTAAAATATAAATCAGTCCTTTGATGGGAAAGCTGAATTAACAGCCATTGTTCTTTAGTTTTTACATAATCTTAGATATATAATCAATCAATCATAATAATAATTATGTAAAAATGGTAGTGGGGCTTGTTTTTTTTATTCAATTTTATATTTTCTTTGTACTGTATGTGTAAAACAATACACGATTTCAGAATTCATTCATTCATTCAGTCATTTTCTTTCGGCTTAGTCCCTTTTTTTATCAGGGGACAGCTGAATGAAAAGCCAACTATTCCGGCATATGTTTTACGCAGCAGATAACCTTCCAGCTGCAACCCAGTACTAGGGAACACCCATTTACATTCATATACACACTCATACACTGTGGCCAATTTTTGCTTTAGCCAATTCACCTATAGCACATGTCTTTGGACTGTGGGGAAAACTGGAGCACCCAGAAAAAAAAACACACCAACACGGGGAGAACAAGCAAACTTCACACAGAAATGTCATGGCCCAGCCAGGACTCGAACCAGTGACCTTGCTAACCACTGAGCCACTGTGCCGCCCCTATTTCTAAATTTTCAGAAAAAAACAACTTAAAAAAATCTAACAATCTTTAAAGTTTTTTGATCGACTTAAACTCTTGCTAAATAAAACGGAAAAGTGAAAAGGGGAAGGGAAAGGAAAGGAAAGAAAAGGAAAGGGAAAAAGGAAAGGAAAATGAACGGTAAGGAAAGAAAATAAAAGGGAAAAGATAGAAAAGGAAAGAGAAAGACGAAAGCAAAAAGTGAAAAGAAAAATGGAAAGGAAATTACCACTGCATTAAAGTCACTGCACCTCTTCTTACTAGGGTAAACATTCCAACAAATCTAACACTAGTCATATTTTTTAAAAGAACTTTAATAAAGAGAAAAAAACACCCAAACCACCTTTTAAACATCAGCATTAAGATGCTTGCCATTCAGCTGTAGTAGGACCACATTTGAAATTCACAGCACAGAGCAAAGCTGCCCGCATTACCATCACATTAACACTGTAATAACAGTGCTGAACACGGATTCAAAAAAAAAAAAACAGCACACAAACACAAACATTAATATTTCAGTTCACAGAAACAGTGAAAAGCAGCAGCAGCACTGATTCTGAATGAAAGACGTAGAGCTGTCTACACATCAGATACAAGCCCTCGCTCACTGACAACATTAAACTGAACAGAGAAGCATAGAGATCGAATCGCTCATATTGTATATTTAGAAGCAAGTAAACAGAGCAGCTCGGCTCCAATGAAATAAACCCCATTAGCTCAAGTACTGCTGGCAGACTGGCACTCTCCATCCTCTAATGCCACTCAAAAGGCTTCCCGTCCAGATACCTACACTGGGGAAGGCGGGAAAATCCGATGAAGCCTTGGTCCGTTTGTTGATGGACTGACTATCAATAATGTATTCCAACAGAGTCATGTCTGGCGAAGACCTAAAAGCTTGCTTGCAGTGATTCTCGCTCCCAAGTTTCTGATAAGTTTATGCCTTAATGCCTCAACAGAGCTGGCGACGTGGGATTAAGCCAATGCAATGCAACACCATTACACTAAAAATTCCATTTTAGAAGAAACAGCAGCAGAAATACCACCTTTGGTTTCTCAACAGCCCAACACACACACACACAGCTGGAATAAAAAAAAAAAAGCTTCTTCCCTTTCATACTTATCTTCTCTCGCTCTTCTTACCTTAGTTGTGACAATACACAGACAATCCATCCTGAGCCAACAGCTCAAGCCAGTTTCCCCTTCATCAGCACCACATTAATAAGCAGAAAGAGCTGAAAGAGGAGAGGGAGACTGAAAGAGAGAGGAATGAAAGGCACGGCTGGAGCTAACGCTGACAGAGGCGTGAGTCCTCTCTTTGCGTGGACATGGTCTTGCCGTAGTCCTACAGCCCGGCGCTTGATAGCGCTATCCGCTGCTCAGCCGCATGGCTGGGGCTCTGACTGCTGCTGCTGCTGCTGAGATCAGAGCATCCCTCCTCCTCTGGAGCTCATCGCACACGCGCATATACAGACATGCTCCTCTCTCACACACACACACACACTCTCACGCTTGGAGGATCTGCACTGGGATTGGGGAAGCGGCTATTGTAGTCACTGATCGTGATGTGAGAGTTTCAAATTTTGCCTTCTTTGGTTATATGAACAAATTCTAACGTGGTTAATAAGAGAAACAAATTATTGTGGGCAGTTTGAGAGAGTAGTGAGTGAGTAAGCAGTTTATGCCGACCTTGACAACATCAACCAGGATTTATTTTGGGGCATTTTGGAAAAACAATGAACTATTGGCAAGCTCAAATAACATAGTATTTTAAGAGAACGGGGCTAGTGAATGATTGTGAGGCAGTAGACGAAGAGACTGCAGCAGCAAAGACTGACACATCAAGCCAGATGTATCACACAACAGATGTTCTTTACATCAAGACCTTTCCTGGTAATTTAAATGAATAAACAGAGAGCAGGAAAGAGCTGACTGGTGCAGTTATATTGAAATAACTACATTAAATGTGTTGTTGAAGAACAAATAAAACACATATTGGGAAGAAATCGCAGCAGCATAGTGTCTCAGATGTCTATTAATGTTTTTACCTCACAACTTGATCAGCTGTGGGGTTAATAAATGATTTAGGATAACATGAAAAAGTACCCCTACACTGGTCAAATTTTCAGTGAGCCAATTACTAGAAGGGGTTTTTATTTAGCTGTATCTGCAGATGGCCAAATGCAATAGCACAAACAAAAACTAAACATACAGTCACTAACTAAAATCACTGATCTACTGCATTTTTTGCAGCTCTTTCTATTGAATTTTGAATCAAAGTGGTCACACACACACAAAAAGCATACTACAACTGAACGACAGAGATTTTTTTAATACCAATACTAACTGTAGCTAGTATTTTGCTAAATTTGAAACAATAGAGATTTGAAATGTGAATGAGAAGTTTCAGGTTTACTATAACTGTAGGTCTGCAAAATGTGCAATGAATGAATGAATTTTTAATCATGCCATGATTTTAGATTAAAAACAATAATTGAGATAATGAATACATTGAATCTTGAACAGTGCATGTGTAGGTTAACAGTGCACGCTACATTCGGAAATGCACAGCATATAAATGTAATTAAACATGCAATTTTGATAATCACACTATGCCATATGACAGTTTAACTTCCAATTAAGTCAAAATTAACTCCTGGTCTGAAATGAATAATTTAGTCCAATAAATTGAGATCACATTGAAAACAAAATCTCAGTAATTTAATTAATTTAGTTCATAAGTAGGTTTGGGATGTGAAATTTACATAGTTACCAATTCTATATGAAACAAAAAAAAAATCTCCATGGTTTTTCAGCTGTTGACCAGTGGTTCATCTGGAATAGAATAACAATGGCCAATGCATACTAGCTGGCTGTGTTCTGACTAGACTGCTTTACTATCGTTTCTCATCTTCGTTCAATCTTACCTGTTGTCTGTGCACTGCCCGCTCCTCCAATTTCAGCACCCTGACCACAGCTTTCATTCTGCATCCAGCGTCTCAATGGCCATCTACGTCTCAATTCTCAGATACACACACACACACACTAAGCCCTTCAGCAGATGGGCCTCAAAGCCGCTTTGAGTGATCACATTAGAAACAGAGTACTTTAACTTCCTGGGCACAACACTTTCCCACAGACACAAGGGAATAATTAACAAAACGAGGTCAACAGGACATTGAGACCGAAGCTCTTACACTCAACTCTGAACTTGAGGGAGTTTTTGTTTTAATTCCAAGTTTTGTGTTCACCGTAGATGAACTCTTAATACTATCCACTATGTAGCAAAGTTAACTCAAAACAGATGCTTTTCATGTTAACAAAGTTAGCAAGATCTACAAGAGAATTAGCAACGAACTCTTAAAACAATACAAACAACATTGGCAATCTGGTGCTGTATGTTAAAGACATTTTATAAAAGGTCAAATGTTTATTAGTGCTGGGCAAAGATTTATCGCGTTCAAAACAAGTTTGTTTTGATGTAATGTGTGTGCATTATATTTATTCATTCATGCATTCATTTTGCTTCGGCTTAGTCTCTATTTCAGAGATCGCCACAGTGGAATGAACCACCAACTATTCCAGTATCTGTTACGCAACAGATGCCCTTCCAGCCGCAACCAAGTTCTACATACCCATATATATATATACACATTTCCTCACATATGCATGCATGTGTATATTTATATGCATTCTAAATATGCATTCTAATATTTGTTACAATACACATGCACACTCATTGACATGTGGATTGCTCGCATTTCATTTTGTTTCTCAGGCTAAACGTACTGTTTATGTTTCTTTGGAACAAAAACTAAGAGTTTAAGCTCATCATTCAGATCCTGTTTACCCTCAAATCATCCATTCCCGGGTCAAAAGGACAGACCTACAACCCATGCTACAGTACATGCTGCTTTAATGAGGACAATGATATACACAAAGAAAAACCTCTTGGGTAAGATAGATTAAAATTTGATTTTGGCCCCAGACTTGGCGTCCACATTGTTGTAAGCTTATTTTCAGTAGATGATTCTGATTTAGCATGACACACCACTGACCTATCTGTAAAGCCCTCCTCTTAAACACAAATGAACAAATGCTAGTTGTGCATCAGTTGCATTTGGACTGACATTCTGATATCTTTAGGTTTCAGAGCCGTAGAGTTTTTGGTTTGATGGTGTGCATGCCATAATGAAGTAAAAATAATGTGCCTGGGATGTTTGTAAGACTGATTCCAGATTTCTTTCATCTCTCTGTCATTTTAACTGACACTTGCACCAGTTTTGCACCAGACACTTTCTTACAGTCACTCAGCATCTAATTAAATAAAGTATAACATTGTAGATTTATGAAGTGTGCTTCAAACAGGTGAGTGAGCTTGACAAACCAGCTGTAGAAACATTATTTTCTCTCTTAAAAGAAAAGAAAAGAAAAAACAGTCCCCTTCTAACATTAGCATTTAAAGGTTCCATGAAATGAAAATATTTTTTAGATGTTAGTTTCAGTCTGTTAGTTTTAAGGACATCTATCAGCTAGTGTGCTCAAAACAGTGACAAAATAAGCGAACATAAAACTGATATAAATATCTAACTGATCTAAACATCCTAAATGGATCAACAATTTTTTTTCACGTCACGCCATCCTTATAATCCTGGACCAGGCCGTATTCTGAGCAGATGCTGTGGCGGCCATGGAGGAGCAGAGAACATGAGACTGATTCCTGTAAGACCACAGTGACAGACGAGTCTTCGCATTGATCCTGTGGGACAGTCTGAACACCCACCAGTGACATAGGCCCTACCCCTTAGCCCTTCCCTCTAACCCTCGTTGTGTGCTTTTACGTGAAGGGGTAGGGGTATCCCAATTCTCTTTAGCTTGAAGGCGTAGGGCTAAGGGGAAGAGGTGAATAGCCCTTTGAACAGATTTTTCAGGACCACAATTAAAACCAAGGGGTAAGAAAATTTACCAGAATACACCAGCTACATCGACAGCATAGCTGTACCCGGAAGTAAAGAGATCTACAAATTAGTATTTTTTGTCATTATTATGATTATTTTTACAACAAACAAGCATGTTTTAATACATTCATAACGGCATTCGTGTTTTACCGTCATGCTGTAAAAAAAACCCTGCTAAAATTTAAATTGCTAAAATTCGTTATCTATAATCCATAATAATAACTCCTGTACAGGAGTCCCACAATATTCTGTCACTCGATGACACTGGAATACCCTCTTAGTAATGTCTAGTGCCTGGAAATGAGCTTTTTACAGTGTCTGCTATAATGTTAATGTTGTTTTCTTGTGTTTACAAATGAATATGGCCACGGTGTAAATACACAGTACAGTTACGATCTTATTGCCACATTAGATTGTCATGATAAAATGATATATGCCTTCAGTGATTTCCTGAAGATAAATACCAAAAAAATTACAAAACTGGAATAACTACAGCAGTCGCGATCGTCTGATCTCATATGAAGCAAGAGATTGCGATGACATATGATTACGTGTACAGGTTGTAGTGGTGTCCCATTTCTTAGGGATACATTTTGAAGCCCTTCCCCTTCACACACGGTTTCAAGGGCCAAGGGGAAGGGGTAGCAGTAGGGGTACAAAAATAGAATTGGGATTGGGCCATAGTCACACCTGCAGTTTCTCCACAATGGACATCCAGTGTTTTCCAGTCTCCAGTACCTAGACTGCAGCTCTGCACAGGAAGTTTGGCAAGAGAAATGGTCATGCCCAACTGAGCCTGGTTTCTCTCAAGTATTTTTTTTTCCTTCACTTTCGTCAATTGGTGAAGTTTTGTTCCACACCACTGTCACCACTGGCTTGCTTGATTTGGGACTCATGGAGCTGCGCATCGATGGATTTGCTCTTCAGTGTTTGGACTTTCAGCAGTAAAAATTAAACCACACTGAACTAAACCAAACTGAACTTCAACTCTGAAAACTGGACTGACACAGTTACAATTTACTAGAACTTGTATGTTAAGCTGCTTTGACACAATCTACAATGTAAAAGTGCTATAGAAATAAACATTAATAGAATTTAGTTCAGTTTCTTATCGAATATTGACCAATCAACTGTTCTCTAGCATCTGACATGTCCTGCCCCCTTCAAGATGCTTCTAATTTGCTTTTAATTTGATGCGCTTGACCTCAACCACTCTCACTTATGTGCAGAGGGGGAGTTTGAGGTGCTTGGCACCTGCCCTTTTTTCTCTTGAACTTTACTATTACCCCACACCACTCTTCAACTTCACCACTAAACCCCTGCAACAACAACAATTTAATCCAGAAAATCAATAGGGATGTAAACATTTGGTTTAGGTAAGTTTGTTTTCAATCAACAATTTTTCTTAATTTGTTTAGTTAAATAAAAAGGTAATTGCCACAAGCAAAGACTGTAACATGAGGCATCTCACCTGCTTCCATTATGATCAGTAAACCCTCACTTCCAAATAAATCCACCATATTTACTAAATATTTTATATAGCACTCCTTGGCATATTCAAATCCCAATGGAATGCCCCTCGAAAAGACCTGGTCCTTCTGTGTATAAAATGTATCAAAAACATTTTAGGACAAGGTTTTCACAGTTGATAGCAACCATTTTAAGACAGTTAACAACTATACTGGTGTGTTTGTCTGGGTTAGCATCAAAACTAAGCAGTGTGAGCTTACACTGATAGGTCAATTCAAAGCCATAGAGAAAGAGAGAATTGTGACAACTCCATTGATTCCAATGAAACGTTTTTTCAACAGCAATGGTGGCTCATGGTGCTTCTCGATAGTTCCCAGAAGTTAGCGGAAGTTCTGGGTTTTTTTTTACAAATATAAGTGGATTGAACATAAAACAATCAAGTTGTCGCAATAAAAACTCAACTTGTTGTTTCAGCTCATATTAAATATGTAGTTTGAACAAATAGCAAACATAATTATTCTGAGTGTATGTTTTATTGTTATCTAACATTATTTGAATTAACCATGAAGCAAAAGGAATTAATTGAGTCTACATGAATCACGTGACGATCTAACATTTTTGACTTCCGTTATCGCAACTCTCTCTCTCTCTCTCTCTCTCTCTATGGCTCTGGGTCAATTGCAATCCAACTCAACTCCAACACTCTAAAAATAAGTCTTACTTTAAAATGTAAACAAAGGTTTGGTCAGTCTATATTTAACTGAAAAGTGAATTTAAACCACCCAGCATTTTTTAAGCGAACAGGGGTATCATGTGAGGCTGTTTGAGCACCTGAGGCACAGAGCAGTTGTAAGCGCTTACAGACGGCACACCTGTGGGCGCTGCTCATCCATGTGCACAATGGTAACATCTGGTTGAGCCACAAGAGTGTGTAAATGTACGAGTAGGATGAGTTGATGCAAATGACCTCATGTGTTGAGGAACAAAAGAGGGAGTCACCACTTTCATTCAGAAAAAAAAATTGTGAAAGCTCTCGTTACGACCTCCACCCTGCTGTCTGGACTTCCACGAATCTAGTCTTTTTGTATTATCCCAGCTATATTTGGGTTTGTCTTTGTGCCTGCCTATAATAGGCTCTGCCCTCTTTTCAAAAAACATAAAAGCCACAGATGTCTCAGAGTCCTTGGTTTGGTCTTGAGTAGATTTGGGTCACTAATAACAGATCGACTAACTGAAGCCTTGTGATATTACAGAGCACGTCTGAATTTGAATGGACAATATCAGCATCATTACACACCCTGGGATGAAATAAGTTTCCTTAACAATGTTTTTTGGTTTTTCTAAGGTTGCCTTCTTGCTCTATGTTTCTTTGGAATAGAAGCTAATGTTTTCTTATTGCTGTATATAAATGCTGAAAGCATCCAAGCTGGTGGAGTTAGACAGTGGTGGCAATTACTAAAGATCAACACGCCCCCAAGATGAGAAGCTGCACTGGTGAACAGGCAAAATCAGGCTCCACACACAAACACACAGTTCAATCTTTGAGCCAAAACACACTAATGGTAGAGACAAAATGCAGGCAAACGCCACTCCTAGACCCATGTGAAATCCCTGTTCCTAAGCTAACTTTCTAGAATACTCAAAATAAAACGAAAAAACACATACATATATTATTAGAATACCAAAGACATCAAACACTTTTATTGTAAAATTGATATATGCTTTTCTGTAGTGTGTTTCTGCTATAAAAACTACTTGAACATTCTCGAAGTGTAAAATAAATAAAGTGTATTTTTATTTATGACTTATAGAAATGTTTGAGTACATTTTGTTTTGTCCTGCCAATTACTGGTAACATTTTCTTTTACATTTAAAATAGAAATGTTGTAATTTAGAGCGTAACATTTTCATTTGTCAAAATACCAAAAAGATGCCATGTTTACAGACAGGTTTAAATGTATGTTTTAAACAACTCAATAACAATGTTTTTAACTTCAAAAGGGTTAAAAACCCACAATTGGTATAATAAACTTGGATAAGGGCTGGGCAGAATGACCAAAATATTACTTTAAGGTGTGAGAAAGTTTATTTCATGGTAACAATATATTTCACAATTTAGTTTTTTTGTTATTTCAGAAAATGTACAAAAGGCCTTTATATAAAAAGAAGCTTCAATATTTAAGAAAAAAAAGACACTTAATCTCATTTGATTACTTTGTTGTTGTTGTTGTTTTGTTTGTTTTTTTATGCCCACTTATTTACATTTTGTGGTATACAAGGAACAAACTATTATTGTACGGTACAGATTTAATTCTGTGGTAACGATATATATCGTCATACCACTCAGCCATATCCTTGATTTTAAACCACAACACATTTATTTAGTTATTTTTATTTATTTATTTTTTTTACCAATTATCATATTCTGCAGTAGATAAACAGAGAAATGACAAAGTTTATATAACATTTGGTTTATTCTATAAAAGTATTCAAAATTGTTAACATTTTACTCAAATCCATACATACAAAGGTATTTTCAAGTGGTTTCTTATTACAGTGCACTTCTACACAGCTGGTGCAAACACCCATGGAAACCTTTATTCTAACCCAATTTCTGAAAATTTCAAAACACTGGAAAAGTTTTCAGTCCAATGATCTAGTAAGTGAAAACATTCCAACAATCAGCCCAAAAAAAAAAACACTAAAATAATAAGAAAAAAAACAGGCTGATTGCATCAGAGATGGCAGAGAGAGAGAGCAGTGATTCGTAGCCAGTTTTCAGTGATGCATTAATTCCACTGTGTTTCACTTTAACACATGATCTCTGTCATATTCTATTAGTTTCATGCATTCCGCTCAGTGAAATACAAAGATTACAGACTGAACAATGTCAAAATAACCCAGAAAATATGCAGAATACACTTCTCAGCTGGATACAGCAAAGCAGCATGATGGATGAGGACTGTAATCAAGGTAAACAAACGAATGAATGAATGAATGAATGAATGAATGAATGAATGAATGAATGCTTATATAAAGTGGTTTTAAATGTGATTTTCAAGCCAACGTTCACTGCAAAGATAATTTCATTTGTGTAAAAAAAAAAATTATTGATGCAAAAATGCCAGATGTTCAATTGTCGTCTCCGACGTCTTTAAAAAGACAGATGTTTAAATGAGGTGAAAGCTTATCTTACTTTTAGGGCCCTCTTTTCTGTCATATTTACAGTCCCAATAGAGCGTGGAGTTCCCTTGCCACTCAGTGTAGAGGTAATTAAGAAAACGCTCTCTAAGAGAGGACAAGTCTCTCATGAACACTGCTGTCACTGATCAGCTCTGCTGTATAGATAACTTTAATACCTGCGTTAAATACTGCAACAAGCTCTCTCTCATTCAATTCTCAACAAATAACCTTGAATTCACTAAATAAACTCTGAATAGGGGAGACCAGGTGAAGTTTTGGGGACTACATAAAATGGTTTTGCGAAATTTTTAAATATGACATGTTCATTCATTCATTCATTCATTTTTCTTCAGCTATAATCCCTTTGTTTATCAGGGGTCACCACACCGCCAACTTCTCCAACACAATTTTTATGCAGCGGATACCTTCCAGCTGCACCCCAGTACTAGGAAACACCCATACACACTTACATTCATACACTACGGCCAATTTAGCTTATTCAATTCACCTATAGCACATGTCTTTGGACTGTGGAGGAAAACGAAGCACCCAGAAAAAACCCACGCAAACTTGGTGAAAACATGCAAACTCAACACAGAAATGCCAACTGGCCCAGCCATGACTCGAACCAGCGACCTTCTTGCTGTAAGGCAACAGTGCTAACCACTGATCCACCTTATTGCCCCTAATCTATTGTATGTCATATTGCAAATAAAAATAGAAATAATGTTTGGTAAGACTTTTCAGATTATTTGACTTGATCATGAATGGACTATGATATGGTTTTGGCTATTTTTAACTTTTCCCACCTTTTTTCATATACATAATTAATATAAAAAAGTTAAATTGAAGAAAAAAATTTATATTAAAATAAAATAGAATTTTATATTAGAATGAAAAATACTGAAACTAAATTATACATATACATAAATAATATAACAAATATATAAACAACAAAATATAAAAACAAAACACTCAAGCAATTAAAAAATGCACTATTTTTGATTCTGACTATTAACTGCTGGGCCATAAAGAACCCTTCTCAAAACTCTAATCAATACAGCACTTATCATCTGTTTGAGGTTCCTCCGGGGGAGGAAAGGGAAAAACCTCTTTGGCTGAATTTGTCATGCATAGCTGTCATGCATAAACAATGCCATATGACAATCTGCATCTGTCAAAAAACTGAGCAGAATGTGGGAAGAGAGAGAGAGAGAGAGAGAGAGAGAGAGAGAGAGAGAGAGAGAGAGAGAGAGAGAGAGAGAGAGAGAGAGAGAGAGAGAGAGAGAGAGAGAAAAGTGTGTGCGTGTGTGTACTCTGGGTTTCTTACCTCTGTATTGGCGCATCCTACAGCAGGCTCTTTTACTGTCAGCTCCATCCGGCTGTCCTCTTTCAGCTGAGGATTTAAAAAAAAAACTTTTATAATTTGTGCACAATTGAAGACAAAATGAT
>CAIGQZ010001492.1:15814555-15827807 GCA_903798205.1 Danio tinwini | reverse complement strand
TTTATATTTTTTTTTATTTTTTTTTTTTTATTTTTTTTATTTATTTATTTATTTTTTTTTTATTAGATTTTTAGGGGGATATTAATTTAAACTTAGTTAATTAATTTTAATCAGTTATGTAAGTAAGCTGTTGATTGTCATGAGCTTACTTTTAGTGTAACAGCATGGTTTTAAGTCTGATGCACTGGCTGGAAATGTCACATAATGTGAGCATACTGATATCTAAATGCCCAATAAGGATCTCTTCAAATTTAAACACCCTCAAGTCATGAGTCCAGTGTTTCAATCTCAGAAGACACAGAGCTCACACACAGACAGCTTCCCCCTAGTGGCTGAATGCAAAGAAATGCAGCTTAAACTTGAACAGGCCAATGACACAATAATACACATCAACAGTGCTGTAAAGTAACAAATTATAATAAAAAAAAAAGTGTACTTTTATTTTACCTTGAGTACATTTTTTGTGCAGTATAGGTTCTTTTACTCCACCACTTTCCTTCAACCTGTAGTCACTACTTTATTATTTTTTTGTCTATGGGGATTAGAAAAATCAGTCCAATCAAATCACACATTGAAGGTATATTGCATCATAATGAACTACCTAAAGACATGTTCGATTTATAATTGCAGCAAACTGTTTGGAAATATTAAAAGTGTCCAAGAAGATGTCCAAAATCTTTACACGCATTGACCCAGAGACTGTTTAGGTGCATGTCACTGATGAGAAGATGACGGATGTTTACTGTATGATCAAAAAGACCTTAAACACCCAGCAGGCAAACATGACGTCAGACTGACCTTGTACCCCAACATCGTGGGGACATTGCATTTTGTTTGTAAATGAAAATCGGGTTGATGTCAGAACTTAACACTAGACCGACATCAATGTCTAACGTCCAACCTAAAATCAACCAAATATCAACGTCTAATGATTTTACAGCTTAATGTTGTGTGGACAATACCACTATGATGTCTATTAGATGTTGAATTTCGGTTGCCATACCTAATAAGTAAATGCCAGTATTTGATGTCAATATGAGGTTGGTTTAAGATGTTGGCTCGATGTTGGATTTTGGTCATTTTTAACACAACATGATATCAACATCATTTGACATTGTTATTGGACATCAAAGTAATGTTGTTCTTAGACTCTGGCTAGACATTGAATTTTGGTCACCTGACGTCACAACTTAAATCTAACCTAATATTAACATCTTATGACGTTGTGTTCCTGCTGGGCAATAACTATATGCACTACAGAATGTTACGTTTACACACATCCACAAATTACATGTAAATTCATCAGCTTTTCACAGCGTAATACTCACTATTCACTACTCTTGAGTATTTTTGAATGGTCTTTTTACTCATACATAGAGTAATATTTACAACAGGTACTTTTACTCTACTTGCACTACATTTTTAAGCAAGTAATGGTATTTAAGTATGATTTCCACCACTGCACATCATGGTGATCTTAAATGCTTACTTGAAACCGAGTTATGCAGTAATTGAAAACAGAACATGCTTTCTGCTATGCATTTTTTTATGTCATCTGAGCAACAAGAATCTCATCTGAGGCTCTTTTCAGTTCAACATAAGCTCACTTTCTCAGAAAATTGCAGTCATTAATCACATAGACTCTAGTACACTTGTACTATTTTATCAGAAGGTGTTTGATTGGCATGTTTTATGCTTTTCTGAGGCCTGATGTGTCAGCAGTCCTACGAAGCACTGCTGAATTCACCAGCAAGACAAAGAAAGCTGACTGCATAAAGCCCCGTGGAGCCATTTGTATTCTTCACATCTACAACTTCATTTATTCCATTTAATTATACTGTCAGAGGCCTTTCTGCTTAACGTCAGCACATCTCATGATGGACAAGAACTCAAACACACAGAAAGAAAGCATTTACAGCCAGAGACAAAAAGATTAATATTAAATTAATAGTGGCATTAAGATTAAATGGAAATCTGAATTTCAATACGCAGTAGATAAATGTCTCTTGTACGGTTTTTGAACAAATCTCAACATTCTGGCTTTTTACACTGCTCTTAACCCTGGATTATTGTTTTAATTGTGGGCTTCATATTTACAGACATTCATGGAAACACTGTACCTATTATTTAGACTATAAACAAGCAGCAATTGGAAGTAAGCTGTCAATGAAAATTGAAGGTTTAGGAAAGCACAGCATGACATGTGAGCAAAAGAATACACATGATTAATTAATAACCCTAGTGCATAATGAACAGTATGAAACACGTAGCAAGTTAGCCGTGAATTCATCTTATATGGGATATATTATGACCCAGGGTTAACTAATTCAGTTTGAAAAGCCCTAATATGTCATCACTAGGGCTGCCATTCTATATATATATATATTTTTTTTGTAAATCAGTTTAATTAAACAGTTGTGTATTGCAACAATTGACTAAGCAGCCATATAATATAATGATGACCATGCTTTTTGTTTCCTGAAATGGCATCTAAATAAATTGACAGACCATTTCTTGCAACTCCAAAAACAGATTGGTTAAAAAATATATATTTTTTTTGTTCTGCAAAAGAAAGAAAATTTTATTGGTTTCAAACACAAAAGGCGAGTAAATGATTACCAAATTCTTATTTTTAGGTAAACGGTCTCTTTCATTACTATTAATATTATTATTATAATAATTATAATTGTTATTACTATTATTGTATTATTATAATAATCATTATTAGTAATTAATTAACTGAATTTACCATTTCATTCAGCAACAAAGTAAATAGCTCTTTATACATGGCAAAGTAATCATGTTATAGTAAAACCTGAGCAACAATAGAAACTAAATTGTGTCCACATTATAACAGAATAACTTCTTATTTGTTGTACTATTGTATAAAGTCAGTTTCACATTGAAAAAACAGATATTTACTTGTATGAAATTATTAATCCAATATACTCTGGGTGGGGGGGGGTACTTCATGCAGCAATATTTTTAAATTTGAGGGGCATTCTGCATTGTATAGACTCCATACATCATTAGTCTGCATCACAATGTCCAATTAACTGTATGAAATGCAAGACGACCGGTCGTATTTTTCCATAACGAATGCATTGAAAAACAAGACAACCCTATTAATTAGATGTATCACTTCAGCATGAACTTCAATACTAACTTCTAAGTTTGTGTTTAAATATTTCCAAGAACAAATTTCAAACATTTCGATTTTTCTCTTTACTGTATGTTAACAACTGTTTAATTTGTGGAAATCATATGTCTTAAAAAACAGAAAATCAAAATAAGGCAGAAGCCATGAAAGACTGCATAGTTTTTGTCCGCTGACTCTATGCTGAGAAATAATACCTCACCCAAGAGGACTGTCCTCTCTTCAACTGGCCTACACAAGCAATAGACTTCAGAAAGATAAAATAATAATAATAAATAAATATATTTTTAGCTCTGCCAGAACACAGACTGTTTTGACATGGCATGGCAGAGTACTCTGGTGCAGCATGGGACATGGCCTCTATTACAATGCAGCAAGCGGTTTCTGAGAAACACTGCTGATATTTGAAATTGACACCAAATCAAACACAACCCATCCTAGATAGGTCTGTCCACCAAACTGATGAATATGAATTAATGACAGATTTCAGCTATGGAAAGCTTCATATTAAAGAGAGCATTTGATTGGACAAGAACAATAAGAGACAAGCTGAAGTGCACAGTCAGTGTTAAAAACCGAACTTTATTTACAAGATTATTAGCTATAATCCACAACCTGGTTGAACCCTTATTGGCACGTGTGCAGATGTAGTCTGTTTGTTGATGGCGAAAGCTTGAGGACAATCACCAATGTTTATTAACAAACTGCATCACTGGACCTACTGTCCAAGTGCACCCTCACTATTTCGTATAAGTATGTGAAATAGTTGGGAAACTGAATGTCTTCCAAAAAAGTTGATTGTTGTTGTTGGGTTTTTTTTTTGTTTGTTTTTTTAGATTGCTTCTTTGTTTACAGTGCTAACCAAGAAAATAATATGACTATTGTTGTCCTGTAAAAGTAATTTACATCAGCATTTATCAGTATGGGTGGTACGGTGGCTAAGTGGTTAGCACTGTTGCCTTACAGCAAGAAAGTCGCTGGTTTGAGTCCCGGTTAGACCGGTTAGCATTTCTGAAAAGAGTTTGCATGCTCTCCCCGTGTTTTCGTGGATTTTCTCCAGGTGCTCCAGTTTCCCCCACAGTCCAAAGACATGCACTATAGGTGAATTGGATTAACTAAATTGCCCGTAGCATATGTGTGTGAATGTGTTTGGGTGTTTGCCATTGCTGGGTTGCAGCTGGAAGGGCATATGCTGTGTAAAACATATTCTGGAATAGTTGGTGGTTCATTCCACTGTGGTGACCACTGATAAATAAGAGACTAAGCCAAAGGAAAATGAATAAATAAATTTATCAATATCTAAATGCCAGCAATTTTGAGGTTAACTCCACCGTGATGTAGCAGTGTGGGTTTTCCCCACCCACTGAGTTGATTGACATGCGCATATTATCATGGCTCAGTATTAATGTGTATCATGTCCACAAGACAGGATTTGCAAAGAATCGATTTGTGATCAGACATACCGCAAGTTTAAAATGTTTTTTTAAAACAGTGCATGTTTGTAGTATAGAAAAGAGAGTAAAATGACTATGTAATTCATAACCGTTGGAATCAGTACAGCTTTATAGTATCAGAACAACTATAAACGGGGATGCTTCTATCACACAACATTAGTCCCGCTTGTAGCCCTGCTGACTGTTGTTATTCTGTAAAATTAATTCACATTTCATTGATGATGTATACTGATTCAGATATGCGTTTTCAGAATGTCATAAAAGCTAACATTAGAACATTATATTTCATATTTTGACAATTTAATTTAAGAAAATAGTTGCTCATTCGATTTTTGTAGAATATTTTTTTGGATCATCATTGAAGTGTAGTAGCAAAAATATATATTTAAATGAATAAAAAGATTGATATTTCTTATATTAAATAAAATTTTTAAAATAAATACATTTTAAAAATAGAATTGATAAAGGGTATGTTTAAAAGAAAAGAAAAGGAAACTCTGTACATAGAGGGGTTTTTTTTCTCCCTGCAGAAGTGAAAACTGACTTCAAAAGCAAGCATTTTGCCCAGTTGATGTCTCACCTCTGGCGGTGTGGAGGCTGGCTGCGGACCCTCTGTGGGTGATGTTGAGTTGGTGGCAGTGTGTTCCCACTGCTCAGCCATGTGATTCACCTCCACCAGCTTCTGCTCACAGCTCTTCTGAGAGTTCAGCAGGGTCACTTCATAAAACTCCTGAATATCTACAAAGCGAGAGAGAGAGAGAAAGAGAGAGAGAAACATTATAATGTCTTTTTAATACCTACTCTAACTCACTTGCAGTTTCCACACCAGCCTTTGTCTAAATGGGCTTTTGGATTAAAAACAAACATAATCTCGAGCTGGCAGCAGATCAAATTTACTGCAGGCAATTTATCAGATTGATTCCCTGGCATCTAAATGAATCCAGCGCAGTATGAAAAAATGAGATTGAAAGAGAGCAGGCAAACACATGCTTGCATCTCAAAAAACGAAAAGAAAAAAGCTGGAGATTTGAGCACTAGCCATGGTAGAGATTAATTTGTGTTTCTGGGTCAAAACATGTGATTAGGCACAAATTTCTAGTTAGCTTAGTCAAACAGATTTCAAGTCAAATTATAAGTGGAAAATATGTTGAGCTTTCCAGTGATTTCCATAAATGGAATTATAAGGTTCTGTCTGCGTTCTGAATGATTTTGAGATATTGAGCTTCAAAGTTTTTACATTCCATATAGCAAACAGTATTTGTTTGTTAAATAAAAAAACTTAAAATGTAAACAACTTATAAAAACATCCCATAATGTAAATAAGTTGTCTTTTAATAAGAATATGTCAATAACTCAATTTTGCCAAAAATGTCAGATAGAACCTTATAATCCTAAGGTGACGATATGTATAAGATGTGTAGGAAGATTTTAACATAGTCTGTTAATGCATCCAGGACCAGTGTTGGGCACATTCCTTTAAAATAGTAATTAGTTATAGTTACTAGTTACTTCCCACAAATAGCAACTGAGTTGCATAACTAGAAAAGTAACTAATTACCAGGGAAATTAACTATTGTGTTACTTAAAAAAAATCAAATGTCAAATGACTATAAAATAAATATAAAACATTGTACACTACACAATTTTAATGTTGTTGTGGGACAATGTAAGAGACAACTATCACATTCATAATTATAAATATTATCATTACTATAGTTGCACAATAAAACACAATAGATGTTTATAACGTATAGATATCAGATATTGTTTTGTTTATTTCTGCCCTCCTTTGGTAGCAGAGCTCAAGGTATCACCTGCGTTCTTAGCCACTGATTTTGTGGCGGCATGTGACAACGAGATGTGCTTCATTAGATTAGAATTACTCGTCACCGATGCAGAGAGAATCTTTTTTCCTGGGCATAAGTTGAACGATACATAAACATTCTACATACATTGTAATGGGATAAACAGTAATTCAATGAATCGTTACTGAAAAAAAGTATCACCTTTAGTAACACTATTTATAGTGCCGTTATTAACATCACTGTCCTGGACCACAATCAAAAAAAATGACTTTTGCTGCTTGTTCAAACTACTTAATATCAGCTAAAACACAATTATTGAGTTTCCTTTGGGACAACTGAATTGTTTTATGTTCAATCCACTTAGATTTGTAAAAAAATGTATTAAAATAAATAATAGGCTAATTAAATTCCTTCATGTTGTGAACACAAATTGATTCAGTGGAACACAGCATTTTTTTACAACACAGGAACTTTTTACAGGCTTGCATACTTCTTTACAATCATATGTTGTGTGTACTCAGTATTTTGTTCTGTGCCAAATGGCTGCACAATCACTTTTGTTTCTTCTTTTTTTACCCATTTACCCATTTAGGCCATTCAGAAGTTTGTATAACAATAGATTTGTTAAGGTTGAGTTAAAAAGAAAATCTAGACCTAGAACAAAAAATTACTTTTAAGTAATAGTTTTAATGATGAAAGGAGTTCAAGAGGCAAAGTTGTTCAGAATGATGAGATCTAATGATATGAAAAAGGTATGAAATGACTTTTGTCAACAATCAGGCCAAGTGAGTTTGTTGCAAATGGCCTCTTTCATCCCCGTCTCATCCATGCCTTCTCAAACTTCACTGGCTTATGGTAACCATGTTGTTCAAGAAGCAATGTCACAATCACGACACCTTGAAGAAACACGATGGAGCCCAAATGAACGTCAATTAGCTGTTTTGGACCACAGAGTGAGCCCATTTGTTCATGCATCAAGAACAGTTAAGTTATCCTTTATATAATAAAGGTCACCATGCAAAATCAACCTTTGAAAGCTGTTTGGACAGACATGTGTAGTACAGGTACAGTGTGCACACCTCACAGCTATATTAGAGTGGTCGCCATATTAAGGCGACCACAATTCAGTTTTCCCTGCCCACTAAATTGATTAACAGGCAAGTATTATCATGGCTCAGTATTATCGTGTGTTATGTCCACAAGACAGGATTTGCAAAGAAAATTTATTTATTTATATATTTATATATTCATTTATTTTTTTATTAAAATCTCGTCTAACGGTCTGTCATCATATGCACCTCAAGGAGTTTTAAAAGTTTAAAACTTTTTTAAAACAGTGCATGCTTGTGATATAGAAAAGACAGTAAAACCGTACATAATTCATAACGCTGGAATCAGCACAGCTTCATAGTGTCACAGCGTACAAGTGAAAACGAGGATGCTTCTATCACACAACAGGAGTCTCAGTTTCTGGACATTAAATCAGGCTTATTTGTAAAGCAGAATAATGCATATCCATACAGTAGTGTATATTTACTTGTATCCTGTCACAATTGCCACTAGTAGACATGCAAAAACAGTGCAAGAGACATTGTAATGGCATTTGTTTGTGTCTCATTCATTGTTCCAGAAATGTTGAATAAACTCCACAACAACTACAGTTGTCCCTCATTAATCGTGGGAGTTACGTTCTCAAAATAACTCGCAATAGACAAAATCCGCAAAGTAGTCAGCTTTATTTTTTTTTACAATTAATATAGATAAATTTAATATAGGCTGAAAAACCCTTCACTACACACTTTATACACCTTTCTCAGACAGGCATTAACATTTTCACACTTTTCTCTCTTGTTTAAACGCTCTAAAAGTTCAAACCTTCGTAGAAGTTTAAATCCAGTATTATAGAATGAAACTAAAGATCAAAACCATTTGATCTTCATTCATTTATTCTATAATGGTGCCCTACAGCTGTGAAACTTCTACCTTCCTTTAGCATGTCCAGAAGTCTAACTCTTTGTGCGATGGTTAGCATCTTCCTCTGCCTTTTGAGTGCTACCGCAGGTGCCTTTGAAGGCGCAGAATGTTTCGTCGACATTGTGGGGAGAAAACTTGGAAACATACAGTACAGCTCTTCAGAGTCACACTGCAGGTGATCGAAGATTTATGAACTGTACTGTACAGGAGACATGGCATGGAGGTGATTGATTGACAATGTTCTACAGCCAATTAAGACGCAGAACTCAATGGGTTGTAAAAAAAATTAATAAACTGAGGCCGCAAAAATTGCGAGGCTGCAAAAGGTGAACCGCGTTTTAGCGAGGGACCACTGTACATTAAATAACCATTTATCAAATTCCTGGTTCAGTCTTAAGGCCCGTGCACACTGAAACGTTTTTTGCTTGCGTTTTCCATTGACGTTTAACGCCTCGTGACTACATAAAGGGTGTCAATGTGATCGTGCACACCAACACGCAAAACGCCAGGCGCAAAAGCGTCATTTTAAAAAAAAACGCCACATGCTTGTTTTTTTGTTTTGACGCGCCACATCAAAACCTTCTCCACCAATCAGATTGGCACTTTTGTTCACGTGCACGGAACTGCTAAAGTTACAGTAAACAGCACTTGGAGGCACTCAAGCGCAACACTGTCAATGCGAGCGCACATTGAAGAAGATGCCCAGAGGCGTGATGAACGTGGAGCTGCTTATTGCACTGCTGAACAATAATCATTTCTTCATCTCTAGAGCTGAAGCTGCTACTTGAACCATCCATAACAACAAGCGTGTCAACTTTGTCTTCTTTCTCTGTGTTACAAGCAGGTGTCAGGAGCTTAAAGTTGTGTAGCGCCATCTAACGTCAAGAAGTGATTTTGCATACTTTTCTGCTCGACGCCTGTGAAAATCGATTGGGTTTGAATCTGGAAAAAAGTCTTGGAAAACGCTGACGATAAACGCAAACGAAAAGCGTCCCGGTGTGTACGAGACTTTAATGTGGTATTTTTGACTAAGAAGCTGGACCTCTGTTTCATCCATGTCTGATTCAATGTCTATGTCCGTCTTTGTGCTGTTTAACAGCATTCGACGTCTTGTCTGATGCAGGAGAAGGAGATATGATGGTACAGTGGGTGAGGGCAGAGCCAGGCTCAATTTCATTTAAAGGCACAAACACAGACAGCTCCGACCCTCAAGACCCTGAGCTCCGATCCTCAAATTAACATTTTCAACAGGGTATAATAAATGATCTGATGGGTATTTTTAACTGAAACTTCAGAGACACATTCTGGAGACACCAAAGACTTATTTTACATCTCGTAAAAGAGGCAAAATTGAAGGCTTTTACAATTTATGGTCACACTTAACTTTAAGGTACAACTCTTGCCATTAAAAAACTATTAAGCTATAATTAATTTGCTGCTTATGAATAGTGGCTAAACTAGTAGTTGGGTTCAGGTATTACAGTGGGTAGGATTAAAGATGTAGAATACGATCATGCAGGATATGTACTTCTAAGTACTAATAAACAGACAATATCTTAATAGTAGGCATGTAATAAAACCACTAGTTAATATTTAAATGTAAGTGTTATCAAATATTTCAATTACTTAATGGGCAGAGTTGTGAACTTTGAAAATATTAACAAAATCATTTCTGATATTGATTAGGATTTCAGATATTAAAAAAATTTTTCGCTGCTACTACTGTATACTAATATACTAGTAATTGACTAGTTAAATGAAAATGTGTGTTGACAAATGAGTATTGTTGTCACTTTAATGTACACTGGAAGCTTCTGTAGCCAAAACAAATTCCTTGTGTGTGTGTGAAGCACACTTGGCAATAAAACTGATTCTGATAACATAAAGACACAAAAGTGATTATAATAAGTGATCTTAAATTAGGTTAGAGGCGTTGAAAATTGTATTGTGGGTCAAGCAATCTTCCGGTCTGCCTCAAGAGCTGCAAACAGAGACGTCAGAGACAGACAAATATTTAAACTAGAGCACAATCACACTGCAGAGACCATCTGGAGAGCTCTGCTCTTTGAGCCTGAACAACACAGATTTAAAAGCAACAGTTATGTTAAGCCACAATGCATGGTGGGTAAAAGTCAGCAGCTCTGCCGTGAATCCAGCCACCATATGCTGTAGTAAATGCTAAAGATCCTGCCTTGGAATGAACTAAGCTCATGCTTTGAGAGAGGAGATAAAAAGAAAAGAACATTCTGTGTTTGGAGTGCCCATATGGATTGTGCGGATGAAATGTACCCATCACTAGATGACATTACATAAAAATAGAGAAACTATTTATCTTTATAAAAAATAATAATAATAAATAAATAAATAAATAATAATAATGAAAATAATAATAATTTTAAAACTATTGCGCAAGTGCTAGAATATCATTTTGTAAGGTGCAGGAGGCAGGTGAGAGGGAAGGGGTAATGTACCATAGTGAACCTTATATAAGCAACAAATTAATATGTGATCTACTATAAATATTTTTTTCTGTAATGCTATTTGATTTAAATAGTTTTTTGACAGCAGAGAAAAATACTAGATAGTTAACAGTATTGAATGGCTTTATCATGGTATTTATGACTATATATACATTTGTTCAATATTGAATGTGTGGATTAAAATACTCACATCACCAGCATCCGGTGAAATTGACAAAATATAGAAAACATACAAAAAATAAAGCACTAAAAAATTAATTATTTTATATGTGTGCTAAAACGACATTGTGGTAACCTACTAAAAGAACATATTAATTATAATTTCTGAGTAAAAAATAATGCCATCAAATTTGAATATTTAAAAAATGTATTATGCTAAAAGTAGCAAAAAATGCCTTATCAATTGCCTTATATAATGTAACTATAATATTTGACTAAGATTATACACAGAAAATATGCCAAACCTGCAAGGATGCAAATCTACAATAAAAAGATGTGGGTAAACATATGTGGGTAATTTTTATTTCTGTCACCATAAAAATGGTGACAAGCTAAACATAATTAAAGATTTCAGAATTGAAACACTTTGCATATATTCAGTGTTTCAAGACTATCATGCCAAATAAAAAGTGGTTGTCATTGTGCAGAACTGTTTAAGTGAAGTGCAAAATAAATAGCATCATTAATTGACTAAGTGAAAATATACAACCAGACAAGTACTTTGTTTTTAAGCAGGAATACAACCAATCAGCTCCCTATACTTGACAACCAAAGACTGCATTGGTCAACAAAACCTACATGAGCCTTTGGTATGCAGTAATGCATGCAAAGCTGCTCGGGAGACAATATAACGTTGCCAAAGCCAGTACAAAACAAGCATTTTCCACCTAACAAAAGAAGCCTCCTTCAAACAGAAGTCTGCAGCCTATTCAGTCTTAAAGAGAGAATGAATTCATTTACATGCAAATAAAACAATATCAAAACTCTGTTTGTTATTCCTCCTACAGATGCCTGCCTGGTCCAGCATCTCAGAGGGAAGTAAGTTTGGAACTTGTAAATAACAGTTTGTTCAAGCATTTGAATTACTGCAAATCCAAACAAGCTGACTTTAAATTATTTACTCATGTCTGCCTATGAAGTGGAAGCGAGACAATCAAAAATATATGCAAATCCAGCCTTTTAAAAAGAAGTGGATGAGAATCAGTGAATTCAAAATCTCAGAAAACGATTAAACAGGAATATTATTTTCAAACAAATTGTACACCAACAACACACAACAAAAATATTTCAAAGCAGCAGCAAAATTTCGAAGAAACTTACAGAGCGGCAAAAGTCCTCTGCTCTCCACAGACATGTTGTGCAAAGTGTCATCGGTGAAACATCGAGAACTATTGTGTGTGTGTGTGTGTGTGTGTGTGTGTAATGCCAGATGCCTGATCTAGCAGCATGTGAGCAGCCAGCTTAATCCTTGCACAGGCCTCCTGTTCCCTACAATTCAGACAATGACCTTACACCATCACAGACACACACACACACACACGCAAAGAGAATGCAGCTGATCATTATATCAGATGCTTTGTCTTCTGAGGTGTTTAAAGCTGTTTAGTGCACTCAAACATGCCCCTTGTTCACCTCTAAGAGCCTAACAGTGACAAAGTGTCTCTAATACACATGCATATAAGAAGAGAGCAGGTGGCAACTAATGGTTGTTGGTGTGTGTGTGTGTGTGTGTGTGTGTGTGTGTGTGTGTAGTCTGAAGCGGCGCAGCTGGGAGAGTGTTTAAGACAGTTGAACTAGGGTCGTAGTGTTGAGAGCATGAGGACAAAACCCCTGCTTCCAGATCACTGTAATCATTAGCATTTAAAAAGATCTCTCAAACTACAATCAGCATCTGATTAAAGTATTACAAATACAATCTGATGAGTTTATTGTTGTTCTTGAAGAAACATTACACACACACTACAGTTCAAAAGTGTGTAGCCCTGACATTTTTTTAAGAAATACGGTCCATTAACTATAATTTTTGTTTTAACTCATTCATGTATAAAGTTATATATATTTATATAAAATAATATGATTTTATGTATGTATGTATGTATGTATGTATGTATGTATGTATGCATGTTCTGTATGTATGTATGTATGTATGTATGTATGTATGTATGTATGTATGTATGTATGTATGTATGTATGTGTATACATACATACATACATACATACATAAAATATGTTTGTATGTATGTATGTATATATATATATATATATACAATCACATTTTTGTGTGATTAATCATGATTTAATAAGAATGTCAATAACTCACAAAAATGTCAGATAAAACCTTATAATTCTAAGGTTTCGTTTTAACCAGTTGCTAAGACAGAC
>CAIGQZ010001492.1:15776026-15799281 GCA_903798205.1 Danio tinwini | reverse complement strand
TTATTATTATTGCCAAAATTGTGTATACACCAGGATTATTAGCTAATAATTATATTATAGCTTTATTAGCTTGTATATTATACAATAACCGATAAACTGATAAAGTGATGTCAGTAGCATGATAATATGGAACAAAATCAATGCCAAAACTATTGAAATAAAAAAAGCTTGTTGAATAGCACAAACTAAAAAAAAATGAATACATTGAATTAACAAGTGCTTACATTTTAATGACTTAAATTGCCAGGGTTTGTATTTTTAGGTCCTAAAATTTAACATAGCTGTTAATTAGAACTTTAACAGCTGAATTTGAACTACTGAATTTATGGAACTTTTTTTTTTTTTACTGAAAATTGCCTTTTGAATATCCATCTTATTTTTTAACAGAACAGAAAAATTTGTCAGTAAAATCTGGAAACTGAATATGAATTTTTGAATCAATAAGTATGAAAACACATTTAAAATATTTTCATTTACAACTTAAATAGACAGCTTCATTAAATTTCAGGACCTAAAAATACAAACCCTGGCAATTTAAGTCATTAAATGCAAGCACTTAATAATTCAGCGTATTTTTTTCAGTTTGTGCTATTCGACAAGCTTTTTATTTAGATACTTTTGGCATCCATTTTGTTCCATACTGGAAATTCAAAAAAAAAACACTGCTATTATTATTATTATTATTATTATTATTATTATTATATCTCATATACCAGATAACATTTACCTCAGGACCAGTTAAGAGGGCCTGATAAATCTTTCCTGTGGAGTGGCATCTATGAAACAGGCTGATTTCCACTAAACTCCACAAGATGGCAACACTATTCTCTTTAAATGAGAAGAACTGGCGGCCCCACTGTCGTAAGCACGCAGAGAAACAGAGGTGGGCTCAGCACTTTCTGTGTGGTTTTGCTTTGAAGCTAAAGGCTTGGTAAGGAAAATATTCACATTGCATTTGCATCTTTAGAACAGCATTAATATCTTCCTAGAAGCTCCATTGTCCTTGAGGGCATCTAATAATTTTCAGCCATCTGTTTCCAAGGTGGGGCTGAGCCCATGATACTCAACCAAATGCACATGGCATCACATTTCTCTAAACACTAGCTTATTATAAACTCAAATTATACTATCAAATAAACATGCAAGTAGACCATTTCACCATGCCAACACTTAAAGGGATAGTTCACCCAAAAAATGAAATCATTTACTCAGCCTTAACTTGTTTCTGACATTTATGAGTTTTTTTCTTCTGTTAAAAACAGAAGATGATGTTTTGAAAAATGCTGGAAACCTGCAACCATTGATGTCCATAGCAAGAAAAACAAATACTATGGAAGTCAATGGTTACAGGTTTTCAGCTTTCTTCAAAATGTCTTCTTTTGTGTTTAACAACTTAAAAAGGAGTAAATTATTAGTAAATAAAAAAATTTGGGTGAACTATCCCTTTAAAGTCAAAACAATTCAGAGATTTAAACAAGGAACAGTTTAAAAAGCAATAAAAGTACATGTTTCATATACTAACATTATTTATTGATCTTTTTAAACATTGACAGACATTGTGATTATGAATTTGGTAATTATGAACTTGTAGCAAATATGTTTGGATTAACGTTAGGGTCAGTACTGATGGAAATTTATTATAGTATTTATTTCTAATTAAATTGATTAATTGATTGATTGATTCAATTTTAATACATGCAGAAAATCTAATATTGCCTTAACATTTTACACATTAATAAAATATACAATAATATATTATTTTAAATATGAAATTTACATTTTCTAGATTGTCTATTCTGAACAAATAATCAATTATTTACATGAAATCAATAAATTCAGATGTTTCCTGTTTTTGAAAATAGGCATATCAAAGTTCACCAACATATACAGCAAAAGGATTTTCAAATAGAACTTCACTAGGGTTGCACGATATTGGAAAAAAACATACATTGCGATATTTAAATTTTCTGAGACTTATATTGTGATAACTTGATCAATAATTTTAGATTGATTGGGATCATTTTGTATAGGAAGTGCATAAAATAATTAAATTACAAGCAGAGACAGAGCAAATACACAAACCATACAGAAATAAAATAATAAACTGTGCAATCAAGCTGTATACTCTTCATTGTGTACAATTAATTTTTGTTAAAACTACAAATGTAAAGTTTTCTTGTGCCCAAATGCTTTAAACTGGTTTACACAGGCCTTAAAAACACAGGCAATTGATAACCTTTCACTTTATATGGCTAAACGGAAATGACTCCAAAAATCTCATGTGTTCTAAACTGTTGTATCTGGTCACCTATATTGCTGATTCCACACATAGCACATTCTGCGATGTGACTGTTGCGTACTCGCACATTGCGATATCAATGTTAAAACAATATATTGTGCAGCCCTAAATTGCACCAACATTAACTAAACACAGTCAAATGGCAGTTGGCAATTTTAATGTATAAAGAGCCTGCAGTAGCAACAGGTAAAGGCAGAGGTGTCAGGTGAGAAGCAGTGACCTTTAATTATCAATAGAGCTCATATATCCTGTCAGAAAACCATGTAATGTCATTTACATAATCACTAAAGCCATCCAATTACAACACGAGCATAGTGTTTCCTGTAAGTAGTCACAAAATGCACTTAGTCAATGATCGCAGATCTAGGTCATGCATTTACAGTACCTGACAACCACTGACAGACGGTAATAGACTCAACACTGACCTGCGATCAGTCAATTCTCTCTGACAAACATCCTCGCCCAGAATCTACCAATTTGAGGCATTGCTTTTGTTACTATTTAAGGCACATAAAGTCAAGTCCACTTGATCAGAGAAATAAAAAAGGCTATGGGTGTTTGTGTGTGTGTGTGTGAGAGAGTGAGAGAGAGAAAAAGAGAGAGAGATTGGTCTAGCATCCTGCTATCACAAAGCAGAAGGATTAACTGTAGAGAACAGGCTATGGAAAACGTTATTATTCTAGAGTAAGAAAAAATAAATAAAAATCACTGTTAATCAGTCAAGAGAAAGTAAAAAAAAATTAAATAACAGTCATAAATAAACTTATAAGTATAAGTTATTTAAAATGTCAGATATATGCATATAAGCTAAAACAAATATGTGAAATAATGTTGTCAGCATAACCGATATAGTTACTTAAGCTTACTTGTTTCTAACATTTGAGTTTTTTTTTCTTCTTTTGAACACAAAAGAAGATGATTTGAAAAATGCTGGAAATCTGCAACCATTGACGTCCATATTGTTTGTTTTTCTGTCTATGGAAGTCAGTGGTTGCAGGTTTTCAGCATTTTTCAAAATATCTTCTTTTGTGTTCAACAGAAGAAGAAAAACTAATCCAGGTTTGAAACCAGTGGGGGACAGAAAATTGAGTAAATTTAAATTATTTGGTGAACTATCCCTTTAAAGTCATATGCAGGGCCAGACAGAATCTGCTGGCGTTTTTTGCTATTTCTGTGGAGAAGTTTGGTAAAAATCTGTGGATTTCTGCGTAATTATTTTGGGAGTATCATAACTAAAAATAATACATTTTTAACTTGTATTTAATATTTAAAATGCAAATCCAATTAGATTCACTTCATTTGGTAAGCAAAACAAGTCTCTCATAAAATATATCTACTAAAAGACAGAAAATATTACTGTACAAACTGCATTGTACATAAATCAGATGAACATTTTTATATTAATCAATGATATTACTGTAATTAATTTAAAAACTGAATAAATATAGATTTACACACATTTACTCAAGTAAATAAACTGAATTAATGATGAGCTAAAAATCTACGGAATTCTGTGGAAAATCTGCGGAATTCTGCGCGAGCAGATTCCATGTGGGCCTAGTCATGTCACATTACAAGATGGGATGTCACCTGTTAGTGTCAAATGTAGGGTGAATTCAGGTCAATTAGGACACTTATTGCCATTGAAGTGACCAAAGAAAAGGGTCCCAATTGACCAGAATTTCGGGCCAATAATTCCCATAATTCTGATACGTAGCCTAACTGTCTGTCAGCAAATGTAGATTTGAACAACTGCACATCCGTTCACGCAGATCCACCGACATTAAATGTGAAGAGACTTTTAACCAGCACAACAAAAACATTTTCTGAAGACAATCACCTACTGCACCTTTAGGTAAAGATTATGTTCCATGTTTTACATTACACTGTACATATATCAAAACTTAACTTTTGATTAGTAATATGCATTGCTTAATTTGGACAATTTTGACAGTGATTTTCCCTTATTTAGATTTTATTTTTAACCCGATATTCCAGATATTGACGTCTCCGCCCAATATTGTCTTAAACAATTAATGACCTAATCAAGACTTTATAGTCCTTATTGGAAACTGCTGTTTGCAATAAAGCCAGACTACAGTTTTGATGAGCACTCTGGAACTCGATCTAAAACTTTAGCAAAGCAGTTATATTGTTATAGCTCTAAAGTTCAGACCAAATAGAGATCGCTATTTGCCATCCGTCCCCTGGTATCAGGAACTCCCCTCCTACAAGAGTAACAGATCTGATTACAGTTTAGCAGCAGGAGCAAAAAAAAGCTTCTCGTGGGACGGTCTCTCTGTGAAACAGGAGTGCGCCGTCATGGCTCTTCTATTAAGAGGGCAGCGTCCAACCTTGTTCAGATGACAGTGACAAATAGCTCCCATTAAAAACCTCTATGGAACAAATTGGCAGACTGTGGTTGGTTTCCCGATTAGGCCGCAGTGGCTCAGTATCTAAAGGATTCCAATGAACAGCTTTGATGGAGAACGTTTAGCCAGGGAATCTCATCAAATAGGACAGAGTCTGAAAAACGGAAAGCTTTTGAAAAGTCAAACGTTTAAATATTGCAGTGACCTGAATCCAGCATTAGATGATTTTTTTTTTTTATCTTTTTTATTGTTTGATGAATGAGAGATTACAAGTGCATTTCTGTCATTAATAGCACAGCTAATGAATTATGGCATCTTCACATTCAAATGTGAATCACTGTGACTTGCCAAAACTATAACAGCCACTATAACTATTATACTAATATGCGCTGTAGGCCAAATATGAGGCACTTCTATATCAACAGATTAAAATAAGTAGTAGTAGATGATCTTTTTCATGAATCATCTAAAGTGAAACTATATAAACTATTTTTTTCTCAAAGCCTTACACATTATACAATGAGCAAGTACAATTAAAACTTACATTTTTAAAGCAGAGATTTTATAAAAATGATCCAAAAGCAAAAAAGCTTCTGGCATGGAGAACAGCAGGCAGAAAGGAATATATTTAAAATTAAAGAACAAAATGAGACAGGTATGATGAAATTTCAATTAATACTTTTGTAACAGGCGTTTGTAATACTATGTATTATGTGGATCTATGTTATAAAACGCAAAATGTACAAATTAAATCAAAAATATAATACGTCAAAGATGCCAAAAGGATAAAATGTGTCTCATGTAAAGCTCATATGTCTGATGTAAAAAGAAAAAAAGAAATAATTTGAAGAAGTAATAGATGAAAGATGTGTGTGATAATGGGGTGGGGAAAATAATAAGCTTGTGCTTCATCTCGCTCCATTTCGACCATGTTGAAATGTATTTTGTTAAAAGAATTGTTTTGTGCATGATTTTTCTGTTCGAACTAAATAAATCAAATCCAAATCAAAAATCTCAAAACTAAAAAGATAAGTCATAAATTGGAAGAAATACAATGTTTTTTTGAAAACACTATAAGGAACTATATACCTTAAAACAGGGGTGTCCACGGTCGGTCCTGGAGGGCCAGTGTCCTGGAGAGTTTAGCTCCAACCCCTAATCAAACACATCTGAACCATCTAATCAAGCTCTTGATAGATATACTAGAAACTTCCTGGCAGGGGTGTTGAAGTAAGTTGGAGCTAAGCTCAGCAGCAAACAGGCTCTCCAGGACCAAGTTGACACCCCTGCCTTAAAAGGATTGTACTGACCTTGCAAGCAAGGCTATATCAAAACTAAAAACTACTAAAGTACCAGGAATGGACAATTTCTCTGCAGAGTTGTATAAAACATTTAATGAACAGTTGATGTCAAAGCCTTACACATCTGTTATTAAAGTTTTCAGTCTCACTTTATATCAGGTGGCTTTAACTAATATGCATTTACTAGGCATGGGCTGGTATAAAATTCCGACGGTATGATAACCTTGGATAAATATATCATGGTTTCACGGTTTTGTGATTACCGCTCTAAAATCTGTTCTTTTTAAATGTCTGGGTAAAAAAATTTTACTTTAGTTCACCCTTTGAATACGATATATTTTATTTTAAGAAATATTTAATATATTTTGGAGCAGTAAATATGGCTAAATAAATCAAATGAATCATTGTCATCTGCTGTCTTTATTAGTTTCAAAAACACAGATCACTTTCAACTTGAAAAGGCGTGTTTGAAGACACCGTTGTCCAAAAAACTTAAAACAAAACGTAAAAAAATAAATAAATAAATAAAATAAACTCTTTAATATATACCGTAGGAACAGTATAGCAGAACATTTTGCCTGTGTTAAAACCTTGACTTTTCCAAACCACGGTATATTTTGAAAACGGTTATCGTCCCATGCCTAGTACTTACACTGAAATTAATCATTTGTTGCAATGAACTAATTGTGCAAATGTGTTTTTTCATTGTACTTATAATTGATTAAATACTTGTATGTAATGTAGTTAATTTCTTTAATTACATTTTTAATTACACTGTTGACAATCCCTTACACCTTAACTCACCCTTAAATCTCCCCATATCACCAAGCATGTCATACCTGCATCCCACCTCAAGAGCCCCAGAAGTGTTCATTATGAACACATTAAGTACATTATATTTATTTTTGATTCAAGTACAGTAGTTAAGGCCACCTAATTTAAAGTGGGACCCCATTTCCTTAGTGGGCTCCCAATATTGTATATTCACAATGTCTTCTGTGTTATACATACATACACACACACACACACCTATCTCATTTCAAAAGTGCATTTATATAGCATAAAATGTATGTTTAAAAATTTGGGATGGCAAAAAATACCCTAGCTTGGTTCACATTACCAATGTGAAAATAACAAGCAGCATGTCTTAACAGTCAGAAGCAATTATTTTGTGATGAGGAATATTTAAAATGCAGCAGAATGACGGAATGAATGACTAAAGGTTATGGAAGAGAACAAATATCCCTGTGGTGTTTCATACCTGAATTAATCTCCTTTTTAAACAAATTATGTCAATGACTGAATGATCCATTCATAAAAACAGTCACTTGCTCTGTTTCTAAATTGATCAGATGTTTTTAACAAATCATTTGAATATTTAAAAGAATCTCATAAAGACATAAAGCTGCTAACACCTAATTTTTATTCTAATGTTAGATTTTTTTGTCATATTTATGCATTTACAACAGGCCTTGGTCACCCTAAGGTATCAGCACAAAAACAACTATCATTATTAAAAAAGCCAAAAAATATTGAGAAATCTGTTTTTACCACAAATAAAATAGGTGTAAAAGACAGGACGGAAGGGTATGTGTTTGTCTGTGTGTGGGTTTCCTGGTGAATGGACGAGTAGGCTAAGCGGTTAACAGGTTGCACTTCTCTGGCATGATGGCACACCGTCCAGATTACATTCACACTAATGCCTTCTAAGATGATTACCGCTATTTCAAGAAGTGACCTCAACCGTTAACCGTATTTTACTGAAAATAAACAGAAAGGGGAAAAGTTGACAGACAAGCAAAAACTGTTTACATTTGTTTTTAGTACATGCAAGCTAATTGTATATTTAAAGTGTAATGTATTAAATGTAGAAGTACACTGGGCCATCATCTGTGAATGATTCAAGGGGGCAGCAAAGACTATGCAGGCCTGTTAGGATCACGTCACCTTTTCCAATTATTAGAAAGCAATCTGCCTCGAACAGGAGATGATCAATGGGTTGATGTAAAGGTCAGAGAAGAAGAAAAAAAGATTTAGAGATATTACAGATTAAAGGTAACAAATAGAGGGTGTATATCACACATATTGATACCAAATTACCCCCAAAAATGAAAATGTTAATAGCACTGCACATGTAATTATACACTAGGGCTGAACAATATTGGGGGGAAAAACTGACATTGCGATATTTAGTTTTTCTGCAATACGAATATAATTTCACAAGATGACTTAAGTAACTCTTTATTGGTCAGAATTCATAGTTTTACACTGATTGAGATGATTTTGGAATGGAGTAAATCAGCAAAAAAATACATAATTATCCAAAAATATACAAAATAAAAGAAACTAATGAAAGCAAAGATGAAAACAATAGATAGACATGAAAGAAACAGCTCTTTATGTTTTTTTGGTGGAGTCTAACAGTATTGAAGCACAGAAATTCAATAATTAAATGTAGAATAACACCATATAAAAATGATAAAAGTTAACTTAATCAATTTGTGTTGTGACAACATGAAGAAGTAGTAGTAGTCTTCATTGTATAAATAAACACAATGAATATTTTTAAAGTGGTAAACTTTATCATTTATTGTGGTTTAAATTTGCTTGAAATCTTACAGTTACAGGCCATAAAAACACCTTCAAATAAAACTCTTTCACACTAATACATTAGGGTTAAACTATGTGACTACTGCAGGTTTGCACATTGCTATATCAATGACAAAACAATATAATGTGCAGCCTTTTTAATAGCACCCACTTCAAAAGTTATCACTCGATTGAATAAGTAATTATCAGTGGTTATCAGCTGATAGATATGGGTCAGTAGGGGCCTTCTGCGCCTACTAGTAGGCTTAGAAAGCTGTTATCATCTATCTACATGGTTAATCAGTATACTAATAGAGAAGACTCCCGATCCAGGTCTGTATTTACATTACTGTGATGGTTTGGTTTAAGGTTGGGGTAGGAGTAGACGTTAATAAAAATACAATTAATAGGACATTTAGTAAATAATGTAAATAAATTTCGTGGTTAATCAGCTATAATAATAGAGAAGACTCCAGATCCAGATCTGTTTTTGCATTACTGCGGTGGTTAGGTTTAGGGTTGGAGTAGGGGAAGACATTAATAAAATACAATTAATGCAAATTTTTATAAATAATATAAATAATTGTCATTAACTTCTGGCCGCAGCCGTATGAGATCTATAGCTAATTAACCATGTGGATGGATGATAACAGCCTTTTTGCATCTCGTTTATATACACTATGAACAGCAGCTACGCTAATTATTCTCTTTATTCTCTATTTCCACCTGGGGGTACTCATCCCGAGCCCCTTAGACTATGCAGCGACACTGATGCGATCCAAGACCAGCGACGAGATGATCCCAAGGTCTTCATAAATCTGGACCAGGCCGTATCCTGAGCAGCTGCTGTGGTGGTCATGGTGGAGTGAGAGCATGAGACTGATTCCTGTGACTCTCCAAGGACAGACGAGTCTTCGCTGAGGTCCAGCTTCCGGCGCCTAGACTGCAGCTCTGCACAAGACGTTTGGCCATAGGAGAAATGGTTGTTCCCAACTAAGCCTGGTTTCTCTCGAGGTTTTTTAAATTCTTCACTTTCGCCAATTGGTGACGTTTTTTTCCTCGCCGCTGTCGCCACTGGCTTGCATGGTTCAGGATCTGTAGAGCTGCGCATTGATGGAATTGCTCCTCAGTGTTTGGACTCTCAGTAGTGATTATTAAACCACAATGAATTGAGCTAAACTGAACTGAACTTAACTCTGAAAACTGAACTGATACTGTTTCAATTTACTATAATCTTCTATGTGAAGCTGCTTTGACACAATCTACACTGTATAAGCGCTATACAAATAAAAGTACTAGTAGGCACAGAAGGCCCCTACTGGCCCATATCTATCAGCTAATAACCACTGATAACGGCCATTCAATCAAGTGATAACATTCAAATCGGCTGATTATACACACTATGATGAATCTAAACACAAGATTTTTAAATCATGTAGTTTTAGTGTCTGACTAATTCTCATTCAACTCATTAAAGGCTTTTTTGGATAATTAAAAGAGAGCAAGCACATTTAAAGCCTCATTTAAAAATCTTGAAAAATGAGGCTAAAACATAAGAAAAGAGATTGATAAATTCTCCAGGAGTCCTTAGTGTATTGATGTTTTGACATGTATCAACACGCTGCTTCTATGAAAAATGATTTTAACATTAGCAAAGAATGACTCTCTATACTTTCTAGAAAACCAACGGAATATTCATCGAAGTCAACAACAAAGCAATACATTTGACAGAAATAAGAAGATACATCATGCATGTTGCATTCCTCAAAAATGAAGTAAAGGCACAAAGCTACTAGGTTAAAACATTAAGAAAAAGAATTTGGCCATTGGACACCTCCGCACTGCACATTTCTGAGATTCTTTGCTAATTGATTGAATGAACAATGGCTTTAGACTAGAATAAAGGCCGACATCCTGTTGATGAAATGCTAACAAACTGTGACAGCACAGTAGCCCATCTCATTACAGAAATTATGAGAAGACCTTATATTCCAGAATCATCAATTGTACACTCAATATATCAAACTAATGAAGTGTCCAAACATTTAATAACATTCTAAGAGGAATTTGTAGATGTCAAAACCACCGATCTCTGTAACTCCCTAAAGCACGCTGAAAGGAAATAGGAGCTTTTGTCCTTAAGCTCTGTTTGACCTTGAGTATGAATAAAGGAGTTAAACCAATCAAGATTCAAAAGCAATCTCGCTCTCCTATACGCAAAAGACAAAAGCTTGCGGAGATTTGAGCTTATGAGGAACACGTTTAAAATACCAGAGGCACAGGGAAGCATCTCCTGCCACATCAGCAAGGTTAAAAATAACTTTATTTCAGAAAAAAGCCCTAAAGCGGCAGAATGTGCTCACTGCTTAAGAATGAACTATGAGCAAATGTCACATCAGCAGACAAAGCACATGCAATCTTAATGGAACAAATAATAGAAACAAAAGCCTTGGCCTTAAAACTTGAAATGGAAATTCCAAGACCAACAAACACTCAGCCATCGTAAATGTGAATATATTTTTAAAAATGTACAGAAAACGTGTGCAAAATGAACACATTCACTTACCTATGAGCGCTTGGAAAAGACTGCTTTTGAAAATGTCCATGACTCTTAAGATGGCAGTTTTGAGCTGTTGTTCCTCTGGTTTCTTCAGTTTGGAGCAGTAGTCCTCCAGAAGGCATATCGCCCTGGCTGTGTCTGCAAGATAGAAAAAGAATGAAATGTTATGCTACTTGTCTGATTTTAATACAGCAAGTAACATGAAATTATATTAAATGGAATGTATTATCAGATAATACATTTTGTTTCCTTGTACTTGTACATGTATAAAGACTATAAAGTTGAATCTAATCTAAAATATTGTTTAATATAGAAGTTGTAGGACTTCTGGGTAATAGAGATTCACTTTCTTAAAGAGTTCACCAAAAATGAAAAGGTTTTGTTAATTAGACAGCTTTCTTTTTAGTAGTGGTGTAAAGGATCACAAATCTCACGGTTCGGATCACACTACGGTTTTTGAGTCACGGATCTTTTATGGATCAGCAAAAAAGGGAGGAGACGAATGTGATTTGCTTCCATTCATCCAAAAATATTACTGCAAAAACCATTGGTTTTACCAAACAGAACTCAAAAAACCTGTAATTTTAAGAAATATCAAGAAAAAAAACTGATGGAAAAAAGGAAAATGTTTAATACAAAAAATGCTCTTTGCTACTGTTGCTAATAATGCTAAATATAAAAATCTAACATCTTGTACAATACATCATATTTATTTTCAATTTATGATTCAACAATTTACACAAAACTTCATGTTTCATTATGTGTATCCTTTTTGAAAACCTATTCAGTGACATAATTTTGATGGTTGTTTGTCGCCACCCATTGGTTACACAATGTAATTGCTACAACTTTCACCAGCGTCAAGTTCCATTAAACATTGATTTTAATCTTTACCATAAACATCAGTGTTTATATCTGAACTATGAACTTTTCTCCCAGTACTTCTGAGTTATTTAATTGTTTGTAACTAACTAAAAATGTTTAAAAACTGAAATCAAATCATTATCATTTATCATTCATGTTGCACGGGATTGAATTGAGATCACAATCTTTTAATGTGTAATTGTGCAGCTTAACACTGTATGCATTAATACAGGCTAATCAAACAGTGACAGAAAACACCTTTAATAACCTAAGAAAGCATTTAGGTAGGTCCCACCACAACTTTTTCCATCATCATCATATTTTACAGGGAAGTCAAAATGCTTTTATACACATGGTTTAAATGACGCGGGAGGTGATCTCTCTGCAATTGTTATAAATGTTGGATTAACAAGTTAAAACAAAGTTGTCAATCCGCAGGTTATGTGCGTTCTGAAGTGTGGGTTGTGATCTGTATGAATCACAGATCAACTGCAATCCGTTATACCCTTATTTTTTTTAGCAGAACACAAAAGACATTCTTAGCTGAAACAGTGGGGTTTTTTTTTTTTTTTTTTTTTTTTTGGTAAATCAAACCAAATGCAGGTCAATGGCTACTGGCACTTTGAGAGTGAACAAATAAATAAGTTATGAAAAAACCATATATAAGCTACAAACTTAAATGGAAATGAGCATGTTACAATTTTTACACATTGAAACTTGGTGGCACTCCTTTCAAATGTTAGCCTGGAGTAGGCCGCACAATATATTGTTTCAGCATTGACATCGCAGTGTGTGCATTTGCAGTAGTCACATTACAAGATGTGAAATGCTGAGTCTAGGCTTGCCACAAAAAATAATTTTTGTTGTGCAATATATTGTCACTGAAATTACGATAATAAAAATAATTTTAAGACCATTTTATGCTATTTATTGATGTTAATTTAACAGCATACTATTGCAAATAGGCATAAGGCACAACTACTTTTCATTCTTATGGTTACTTAGATTCTGTCATTTGATGTTAAACACTTGAGTGCCCTAATAAAAACTTTAACACCAGTGATGTATGTGGAATGTAAAAGCACTTGTAAAATGGCTTTAAGGATTTTGTTGTCACTTTTCTGGAAGTTGACCTCATCTTTTAGATACAGCTCATTTGGACAACATCTTGCAAATCGTCAGTAGTTTTCAGGAAAATGTGAAAACTAAGAGTTCACTGAGCTCACTGACACCTCCAACAGAGATTGGATGAGATGACAGAGGCTGCACAATCAGCTAAAATGTTGCTGACATTCATTTTTATGTAAACATGATGGACGATATATATTGCATTACCAAAAATTGTCCGATCATTCTGCTGTGGCGACCCCTGCTAAAACAGGGAATAAGCAGAGGGAAAGTAAGTGAGTGTTTGATAAGTTAAAAGGGCACCCTTTTTTACCCCTTTCTCAAGATGTTAGATAAAGTCTTTAGTGTCTCCAGAATGTGTTTGTAAAAATAAATCTTAAAACACCCCTCAGATTCATCTGTTTTAAAAAAAATAAAAAAAAACGTTTTAAACTTGTAAAACTCATTCTTGATCACATTTGATGACAATTGATGATCACAGAGAGCTGAACAGATCTTTTAATCCTGGTTGCTTTGCACACGTCTTGTCTTGTTGATATGATTATTTGCGTTACTACGAAGAAATGTTTATACGCCGCTGTCAATCAATTCGGTGGGTGGGGAAACTGCGCTCCTACATCACATTGCGGTCGGCCTCAAAATGGGAGGTATTAAGATTCTATTTTAACGTCAGGAAATTTAGAAAAAGAGACTTACTGGGTTCCTATCACTCCAATATGACAGTGGACACACTATACCTACACACAGTTCTGTCCAAACAGCTTCAAAAAGATGATTTATCATAGGTGCCCTTGAATATACTGATTACTGCAACAGGCCTAGCTGAATTGGACTTATAGTTGACCAGGTACCACGATTCAAAACACATACCAGAGTCCAGATTTCCAGAGTCAAAGTTTGACTGTAATAAAGTGGACTTTAAATAAAAATGACACACTCTAATTTATGTATGCTCAGTCCATTTTATTAAACTGTTATATTGTTGTAAAATGATGAGGATACATGAATTTCATTGCACATGATTCAAAAGCTATTCATTAAGAGGCTACGGTGCTTTAGTGGAAAAGAAAATGTCTGAAACCCAGTACCTATGATATTGGAAAAATCTGATGCTGATATATTTTATTTTTCTGCTATATATATATATATATATATATATATATATATATATAGCAATATGATTACAATTTCACCATAGTTCAATAGTTGAATAGTTCATGTTTTTTTTCTTTTTTTCTTTTCTTTGAATAATTCTTTCAAATTGAATAATCACAATGCAAAAAAAAATGCTTCGCTTAAGATTTTTTTGTTTCATTTCTAGTCCAAATAACTCAAAATTCTTAAATTAAGTGACATATTTTGATTTTACTTTCAGAAGTATTAAGTCAAAATTGCATTAAACTTAAAACAAGTAAATTAATCTGTCAACAGGTTAAGTAAAACAATCTTGTTTTCGCTTTGAAATTTAGATTTTTGGACTAGAAACAAGAAAAAAAAAATCTCAAATATAATTCAGACTCAACATTGCATATCCTCTGCAGTGACTATTGCGAATGTGCACATTGCTATTTTGATGCTGAAACGATATATTGTGCAGCCCTACTGTGTCTTTTATTAAATGACCAAAATCAAGGTTTGACCAAACAGTTTTCTTTCTACTGAAGAAAAAAAAAGTCACTGTCTCACACGAGACCTGATGATGAGTAAATTAACAGACATATTCAGTTTTGGGTGAACTATGGCTATAATGCACATCAAGTAATGAACGATTATTCAAAGCATGTTTACTTGATCACAATAAGGAAGTAAAACGGGTTGTGAACACAGATTTAAATTGTTTTTAATGTCAGAGTTGAAGTTAACAACACATCTGTTGTGAAACTGGCAAAAAAAAAAAGTCATTTGTTTTTAACAATGAGACCTGTTAACACTATACAGCGTCCCCGATACACTATTTACTACTGGCTGGCACAGACCATCAGCGTGACTGAACATGACTCACACAGACACTTCAGACAGGATGGGTTAATATCAATCCTCGACGGAACCGTCTGAGTAATTTAGAAAAACTAAAGGGAGACATTAGCAATAAATATGAAAGGGATGATTGTGCATGCATTAATAAGATTGCTCACTTAAAAAAAAACTGTTTGTCTACAGAATATGAATATTTTGCTAGTGCCACAGTGTGTGTCATTGTTCAACCAGTAACATAAAACAGCAATTCAGCGGTTTAAGTCACATTACATCTAGGTTTGACCGAAAAACACAAATTTAGTTAATGATAAGCCATTATAGGAGCAAGGCAATAAAGACGTAGATATACTAAATTTACAGCCTTGTAGGCATGCATGTCACTTAAAGAGTAACTAAAAACAGTCGCATAGCAGTCTGAAATCTAAATACAAACCAACATCAAAGATCATCCAAGGTCATAGGCAAGCTGGCAATTCTTGTGTCTATTTTTGCAGACTACAAACTTACAGCAGAGTGTAATTACACTATTAGTAGGTCTACATATATAATTACAGTCCCTACTGCAAACTTTAGCTTTAAGAGGTACAGAAGTCAAAATAAAAGCAATAAAAAGCACTCCACAATGCTGCTACAACATGATCTTTTTTTTGCCCGCTTCAGCAACAAAAACACATTCAACTAATCAAGCCCTGACATTCTGCATTACACCAACACACACACACACACACACACACACAGCTATAAATATGACTACATGCGGTGGTTGACATGAAATATTGTGTAAATATCTCACAGGCATGTCCTGCTATATTTAAACATTTTAAAGCATTATAATCATGCATATAGGTTTTATAGTCACAACGAGACTACGCAGAACATTTTCTACTTTCAAAAGAGAAAACGAAAAGTGTTTATCATGGTATGAACATTAAAAATATTTGTTTAAAAGTTAAATAATTAAAAAGATTTTATATTCTAGGATTTCTAATCCCATAAGGTTTCTGCAAGTCTTAGAGTAGCCATTCATTCATAAAACTAAGACATCAAATGATTCATTGGTCAAAAATACATTTCATAGCATGATGTATTTGTTTGAGAAGCATTACTAGATTTCTGAGAAACTGAACAACATTTATACTTAAAACAGGCATTGGATGACAACCGTTTTCAATACCGTGGTTTGGAAAAGTCAAGGTTTTAAAACCGCCTCAATTTTCTGTTATACTATTCCTAAGGTATACGTAAGATTTTTGTTTTTTTTTTGCTTTTAGGACAACAGTATTTTAAAAAATATATCCAAAGATGTTGTTTTAAATTGTAAAGAAATCTGTGTTTTGGAAACTAATGAAGATATCAGAAATGAAAGACTGATTTGAATAGTTTAGCCTGACAGTGCATCTGGAAAGTATTCATATCGCTTCACTTTTTCCACATTTTAATTTTTATCTTACAGCCTTATTCCAAAATGGATTAAATTCATTTATTTCCTCAAAATTCTACACAAAATACCCCATAATGACAATGTGGGAAAATATTTTTTGAAATTGTTGCAAGGTTTTTTTTTTTTTTATAAAAAACCTGAAAAATCACATGTATATAAGTATTCACAGCCTTTGATGTGAAGCTCTAAATTGAGCTCAGGTACATTCTGTTTCCACTGATCATTCTTGAGATGTTTCAGCAGCTTAACTGGAGTTAGCCTGTCGTAAATTCAGTTGATTGATCATGATTTGAAAAGGCATACACTTGTTTATATAAGGTTCCAGGGTTGACAGTGCATGTCAAAGCACAAACCAACCATGAATACAAGAGAATTGTCTGTAGACCTCAGAGACCTCAGGATTGTCTCGAGACACAGGGCTGGGGTAGGTTACGGAAAGATTTCTGCTGCTCTGAAAGTTCCAATAAGCACAGTGGCCTCCATCATCTGTAAGTGGAAGATGTTTGGAACCACCAGGACTCTTCCTAGAGCTGGCTGTCCATCTAAGCTGAGTAATCGGGGGAGAAGGGCCTTAGTCAGGGAGGTGATCAATAACTCGATGGTCACTCTGTCTGAGTTCCAGCGTTCTTCTGTGGAGAGAGGAGAACCTTACAGAAGGAAAACCATATGTGCAGCAATCCACCAATCTGGCCTGTATGGTAGAGTGGCCAGATGAAAGCCACTCCTTGCCTGGCATTTGCCAAAAGACATCTGAAGGACTCTCAGACCAAAAGAAACAAAATTCTCTGGTCTGATGAGACTAAAATTTAACTCTTTGAAGTGAATGCCAGGCATTACGTTTGGAGAAAACCAGGCACCGCTCATAACCAGGCTAATATGATCCCTACAGTGAAGCATGGTGGTGGCAGCATCATGCTGTGGAGATGTTTTTCAGCAGCGGGAACTGGAAGACTAGTCAGGATAGAGGGAAAGATAAATGCAGCAATGTACATTGACATCCTGAATGAAAACCTGCTTCAGAGTGCTCTTCGCCTCAGACTGGGGTGACGGTTCATCTTGCAGCAAGACAATGACCCAAAGCACACCACCAAAATATCAATGGAGTGGCATTACAACAACTCTGTGAATGTCCCTGAGTGGCCCAGCCAGAGCCAAGACCTAAATCCTATTGAACATCTCTGGAGAGATCTGGGAATGGCTGTACACCGTCGTTTCCCATCCAACCTAATAGAGCTTGAGAGGTTCTGCAAAGAGGAATGGGCAAAAATTCCTAGACAGGTGTGCCAAGCTTGTGGCATCATATTCAAAAAGGCTTGATGTTGTAATTGCTGCCAAAGGTGCATCAACAAAGTATTGAGCAAAGGCTTTGAATACTTATGTACATGTGATATTTCAGGTTTTAATTTTAATAAATTTGCAATAATTTCAAAACATATTTTTTTACATTGTCATTATGGGGTATTGTGTGTAGAATTGAGGAAATAAATGAATTTAATCCATTTTGGAACAAGGCTATAACATAAAAAAAAGTACCCAGACATTTTAAAAGGATATATTTTAGAGCAGTAATCACAATACTGTGAAACCGCAATGTTTTTATCCAAGGTTATCATACCGTCAGAATCATATACCTGCCCATGCCTAGCTTAAAACATAAACAAATATCTGCCAGTGGGATATGTACAATAGTTTGTAGCTCATTGGCAAATCTTTGTTCTTGTTTTAATTAAAAAAAAGCACTTGAGTCTGATCACTCTGACAGAAAACAAAACTTCTTACTGTGTAAATGTATCTTTGTATCTTGCTACGCTTGAAAACATTGTGATCAGAATCATTTAGAGAACATTAACCTACTGTGTTCCCTCCAAATGTTTTCTTAATTTTTTTTTGTCCTCAAATAGCAGCTTGAAACCAACAGAAACCCTGTTAAAAGATCTTGCAAACATGCACTCATATAAAATGCACCCAGTAAAATAAAGATGTCAACAACAACAACAAAAAACTCCACACATTCTATTTAAACTACACATAACAGAACGTTTCCACAGTTATTATCTACATACACATGTTTATTTCTCACCTCGTTTTCTTAAGGGCATAATTACTCCTTTATGTCCTTGTGGGATTGTCACGCATGGAAACAGCAACACAAAAGTTTCGCCCTCATCTGCTGTCAATGTCCTGGAGAAGGTGTCGCCTACTAAAGCAGCACGTTTCCCTTCGGTTCGTTTGTACAAATGTAAAAGCGAACAGAATGGCAGCTCTCGGGGTCCAGACCTGTAATTGTCAAGTTAAACAGCGAAAGACACGCGCCGAAACATCTTGCAGAAGAAAACACATGCTGAGCGCTCATGAGAAATAAATCCATAATCCGATAGTATGAGTGGATAGTGATCGAGTGCACATTGGCGTGGATGAGTCCATGGGAAATGTCAAGAATGCTCTCCAGTGATTACATTTCTGGACTATTCGCGACTCTTTAAATGCCTTTGGTGTTTAACTACATGAACATAATTCAATCACGTCGTCCATAACACAAACTCAGACTAACGTTAGAGGCGCAGTGACTAACTAAACTAAAACCTAAACATCAGTTTTTACCCCCGGGGGCCATAGACGTCAAATTAGAAAGGCTCCCGTGTAGGCTACATGGCTTGCCTTGAATTAAATTCCGTCAGTATATGCTGATCAAGCATTATTTTAAAACCTGAAACGCCTAATATAAAAATCTATCAACGGTGTGATTAAGAAATAAGCTCGACATCTTAAGTTTAAGGATGTCTGCGTGTAAACAGTTCTTCAAGAACAACTTGTTCTATACGGAGAGGCAGAAGGAAGTTTCGTGTGTTTTGTTTTAGATCTGATCATTATACGTGAGGGAAAAATGAAAAAAAAATAAGACTTGGTTATTATCTTGCTGTTTGGTCACAGCGCAATCCACTTTCATTTAGCTTTAAGATCCAAAAAGAAAACAATCTTGGCAAAACAGGCAAAAACGGTTTACAAAATGCAGATCTCGGGGTAGACACGTTTAACTAAATAAGGCAGGATGTATTTCCCCCATGAAACAGCAGCCTGTCGGTGCGACGCCTGTCGGAAAACACCTGCAAGTTTCATCCAGCTTCCCGATAACGCATGGCTCCACATTTGCCTCTGGAATTAAGCCAATATGAACAAAAATATCCTAAAGGTGCTCGTCAGACGTCCCGAAATGCAGTTAAGAACAACTTCACCTCCCTTCCCGTCATTTTTTCTTTGGGTCTTCACAGCATATTTTGCCAAAGCTGATTTGCAGACTCTCTCTCTACGGTGGGTGCAGTATCACCAGCAGCAGCAGCAGCATCATCACCAGTTTCGCCTTAGCAACGAGAGGGCTGACCCGCTGGGATTGACAGGGTGCGTCCGCTAATGGCGTTCGCTCTTTTTGTCAGTTGGCGCACGCGCGGACCAATAGGAATCGTCGTATTGTTCCTGGATCTCAGGGTGAGAGTTGACTGCAACATGTGGTTAGACATGGCTGCGCCCTGCTGGCAATGAGAACTGTGACTGTTAAACTGAAAATGGAAATAATTTAGCGCTTATTTTAAAGCTCGTTCGTGGGTAAGTAGCAGTCGTATAATGCAAGACAGTGCTGCGTTGCTAACTATGTGCCAAATGAAGCCGTAAATAAACAGAGCGATAAGTCACGAAGGGTTTGACATTCAGCAACATATAAACAGAGGTAAAACAATCGGCAGTCATTGGGTTAAGTGTGTAAATATGTTTCTGTTTGGCCGTTACGACGCGTCTTGTATCTCTTTATAAACAGACCTCACAAAAAGTCAAAGACAGGCAAAATTAATTGCATGCATATCAATTTAGCAAGCTAACACATTGAATGTCTACTTGATATTATAATGAACTACAATAGTTAAATTTAAGCAAAATTATAACTTGAAACGATAGCCTACAGTTAAACATTAATTATCAGCTTAAATAAGTGTTCAGAGTTACATATTTGGAGCTATTCATATTCTTAGTTTAAATGGTAAAAAATAAAAAAAGACAAAACTCACTGCTGAATTAACGTTAAACGCTGAGGATTCTCAACTTATCAACAGATATTTTAAACAGCAAATCAGCGCCTCAGTAACCTTTACCTCACACGGTAACATTCTTCATCAAACTAAAAACGGCATAATTTTCAGTATGTTGTGACCACGTTGTCATAAAGTTATCTGCCTGTTGTGACTTTATCATATTAAAACATATGTATCAACTAACAGATAAACATGACAGACAACGCAATGACGGTGAAAGATACAAGCCAAGGCCTGACATCATCCAGGGTGATGATTATTGAAATGCTGAATAAGAAGTTCGAAAAGCTCCCTGAAAGTGACAGGCAAGTTCGCTTTTTATATGCAAATAATTTACAACGCAAGTTTGTCCCTAATGCTGTATATGATGAAAGTTTCCTGTCTAAACCCCAACAGAAAAATGCTTTCACGTGGTCCCTTATATTTGGCTGCCAACGCTGGGATTGCAGGCATGGTTGCAAACAGCTTTTACAGACGAGTTCTCCATGTCACCCAAGGGCTCTTTACTTCCACTCTTCCCATGGCTGTTCTTCCTTTTGTGACAACTGCAGCACTGTACACTGCGACAGTCACAAACCCCCTGCTGTCAGGTAATTTCACCATATTTCAAGCGTCAACGTTGCGCAATTCAAATAATTTCAACTTTGACCCTTTGCTCTTGAACTGTTTAAGCCTTGTCAGCAAATTATTGGTAAATTAAAGGGACGTTACGTAAATGCGTCATTTCAAAAAGCTCAACTATTGACTTGAATCTATGCTATTTATTTTACTTCTCACCTTTTGGGCTCAAATAAATTTACTTAGGTCATTTTAATGTTTACCGTGAACATTTAGTTCATCAGATTTGAAAAATAGTTTGTTTATTAAAGCCAGGCAATTCAAGATGTAGGTATTTTTTTTTTGTTTCATTATAACAGAATATGATTTTTTTTGGCTTATTCATAAAATGCACATCCACACTTCTGGTACTTGAAAAGTAAAACATGTAGGCAAAACAAAATACCTTCAATTTTTTAAATGAATTAAAGACATGGACTATATAATCCTTATAACAATAATCCTTATAACCTCAAACACCACTACTCCAATAAAGTGAAAAATTGTCATTAAGAATGTCATACTATAATCACAGGTGACCTGAACTGCCCAACCTGTGCCCTTATAAGAGGCGCTTTGGTGGGTGTGGTCGGGGGTGGCATTTATCCGATTTTGTTGGCCTTACCTGTCAATGCTGGTCTTGCTGCGAGGTAAGTGTTTGGTGTCACTACATGTTGCTATTCTTATAATGGGCTCTATGCACAGCTAGTGTTTTTCAGTCAATGATGAACTTCCAGTAAAAAAATTGACTATTTTCAATTTCATAAGGTTCCTTTTACAGCATCAATGTTGTAATGTAATTACCATACATTCATACCATACAAACAGACTTAAGCATTTATTTAGTTGTTTAATTGTAAAACGAGATGAAAGACTGTGTAACCATTAGCACTGTTAGTACCAGCAGGCTAGCGCAAACTCCATTGAAAATACTGGGGTAAAATAAACTGTCATACTGTGCTTCTTATATATCTACCAGGCAGTGAAGATCACTGTTTTTTAAAGAAATCTGACCTTAAACATTGCAATTCTATAATGGAATGACAGTTCACCAGAAGGACTGAGGCATGCTGGCTAATATTATAAGTCTGTGTGGATATATCTCATTACAACAAAATTTATGCAAGACTAAAAATGGTATCCGATTGTCTTCCAGGTATAACAGTGCACCAATGCCAGAGAAGGGAAACATAATACGCTTCTGGATGAATTTGAGTAAACCCGTGGTAAAGAAGATGTCCTTTGTTTTAGCGCTACAATGTGTCTTTGGAACCTTCTTGAGCTCTAAGCATTTTGAGATCTACCTTAAAATGCTAAAAATGCCAGATTCTGACAGTGAGCAGCTTAATGGTTAAAATTTACTGTTGATATTTGTACATTGTAAGTCTTTTTGTTTAATTACAGAAAAAGGCTCATCGTGGCCCAGTCATATTGGATTGTTCTGTAATTTTATCATGTTCTTGTCCTTTTTTCCCCTGAAAATAAAGATAACTGCTTAACATATTCAGTGCACCATTGTCTTTTTTTATTAACTAACAAAAAATTCACAAGGGAAATTTGCTTTAGTTGCCACAATTTTAAATATTAGAAATATATTAGAACTTACAACATTATATGAAGCATCTCGAGTAACTGAATAGTTTAATAACACAAAACATGAACTAGAGCTTTGTGCCTTAAATATCCACATTGTTGTGAATGGAAATGAAGTGGATAAAAAGTGGTGTAAACAAAAATGCCTTTTGCCAATGTACAAATAAAAATGATCAAATTTAAAGCATTTAGATCAATAAAGTTAACAAATGATTCACTGTTAACATGTATCATTTGCAACATTTACTACTAGATATTTTTCAGTGTGCTACCAAAACAATCAACCAGTGTTCTGAAATGCAAACCAACAATTATAAAAAAAAAAACATCCCAATCTAATTTAATCTCAATTCAGTCAGTTTTTCATAACGTCTGAGTTAATATCATCAAATGGGTTACAAAAAAAAAAAAAATTATAACAATTCCCCAACAGGCAGTTATTTCAACTCTACTAT
>CAIGQZ010001492.1:15747640-15766874 GCA_903798205.1 Danio tinwini | reverse complement strand
ACACACACACACACACACACACACACACACACACACACACACACACAAACATTGTGAACTTACATTCTGGGTTGTTTTATTGGACAAAATGGATCTTAAAGGAAAATGTTCATTCTGCAGAGCACATTTGTTATTGCATATAACAATGTATTTGGTTACTTGATCTGCCTAACCATTAGATTCGAAATTCAGGGATGCAAAACGCCTTTAATCGTTGGCATTAATCCATATGCTCATCAAATTTTCATATGCTAGTTAATGCATTCCCTTAGTCATTTCAGATGGTAAAATATACATGAAATACCAAGGGTCAACTGTGAAAGGGATGTTTAATGTTCTTAATACTAATTTAATGTCTAGGGTCCGCTTTCCGCTTTCAAAAAAACATTAGCTCATACAAAAGGCATTAATAGACAATAATTTAAATGTAAATACTGAAATATAATTGTTATATTTATGTTTTTTTAATGAAATATATGTTAAATAATTACCATTTTCCATACTCATCCGAACATCATTCCTTGGGTCTGTCTTCCATCTCTCTTCTTGGTTCATATGTATTGTTAGATAAATATAAAAACAAAATTGTGTTTAATTAAGACGTAAAACATAAAATACAGCAGACTACAAAAAGAGAGAGACTTCTGTATCTATAATAATTATAGACCTTTGAGGACAGACATTAAAACATTTAAAGAAATGACCAACAGAGGGCGAAAGAGTCCATCATTTTTACAGGGTCGAACTAGATCTGTAACAGCTAGTATGACTCCATAGACCAAAACATGTTTCACATTATCTTGAATAAGAAGATCGACAAAGCGGATTGCAGGAAATGGGGAAAGCTTACGCGAAGGTGTGGATGCAAGATCCTCTAGACTCTTGGAAATAGAAATGGGTCTGGCATTGGCTCGTTCCAGAGCTGCTTTGAAAGGGCCATCATCTTCGCTGTCCCCTGTCACAGCGCATATTAAAAAAAAAATAACCAAACCATACAAAAGCGAAAATCTAGTGATATGTTACATACTGTACAACTGTTAGTATGGAGTATTATATCGGATAGATTGATTTAAAAATTCCATATCTAAAGAGCCCCTATTATGGGTTTTGGAAAATTAGCTTCCATGCAGTATGTAACAAAGCTCTAACTAAGAGTGAAAACATCCAGCTGAGGTTTAAATCTAAAAGTGCACCGTGTTTAAACCGATTGATTCTTTAACGGAAGAGTCGACTCAGAGTCAAATTAATGAATTGAGTTGGGTTCAGATCTTTTGCTTGAACGCGCCGATACAGTACATCACCAAATATTAAGTGCCGATTCTGGTAAAACGTGAACGCGCCTTTCCCTTTAGACACAAGCGGATTGCGAGGGATCATGGGACAGATCATGACACGAAGATGACGATCACTGACAGATGGAGATTCGGCTGCGGGGAATGAAGTTCTTTTTTACAACAATACCACAGTATAGCCAACCATGTGCTGTGTTTGTTTCTGTCATTTTTCAGATTTTTGATACAATAACCTATGCTGCAACGCGGGACTCGTCTGCCGTTTGCTAATAGAGGAAGGAGCAGAAGAGACTATTATGTATTGGACTTTGTCAGACTTTGACTTACTTTAAAAGTAACTGTTACAGTTTATATGGACCAGATTCTTCTTCCTAGCGTGGTCAGTTTTCGAAATAGTTCAACTTTTGCCACTGTATGGATTAATACTGAATGTGTGTCATTGTTATTACTTGAGGTTAGGTTTAAGAGTAGAGTAATATGCTGGTGTTTAACTGCATTGCTTTAATGCATTTCTGCATTGGGCTCTCACATACTCTGTGTGCTACTTCATAGCCATGGTGAGCATTTCTCTCTGTCTCGCGCTGAACCCAGTCGACCAATCACCGCAGATTAGCTTTGCGCTAAGGAGTTTGGGAACAAATCAATCGCTGAATAAATCATATGGTAGTCATTGGGATAATTAGGTAAAAGTAAATGCATATTATAAATGAAAGTTTTTTGACCTTACATGCATATCAGCCCCCAAAACCAAAATATGACCTTTTATAATGCAAAATAGGGGCTCTTTAAATGACACCAATTAGCTTTTTGATTATTAGATGATTTGAATTGTACTATATACACACACAATGTGCATAATTGAAAATGACCTAAAAGCTACAGAAATACATTAATTTGATTAAATGAAAATGTAACTCACTCACTATCCTTCTGCTTAGTCCCTGATTTATCAGGAGTCGCCACAGCGGAATGAACCGCCAACTTATCCAGCATATGTTTTTTATGCATTCACAGAGATGTGAATTTGTGAACACACTATGGCCAATTTAGCTTCAATTCAATTCACCTATAGCGCATGTCTTTGGACTGTGGGAGAAACCAGAGCACTCGGAGGTAACCCACACAAACATGGGGAAAACATGCAAACTCCACACAGAAATGCCAACTGACCCAGCCAGGGCAATCTTCTTGCTGTTATATATATAATGAATAAAAGTCAATTTGTTAAGTATACTTCAATTTGGCTGAAAATGTAAACAGTTCTTTTTCCACAGTGTTATAAAATGAAACTTACCATGAATTTGAAAAAAAAAAAGATTTCAAAGATCAAGTTCTGATTAATAAAACATACGATTGAAAAATAATAATACGTAGAGGCAGGGCTTAAATATTTATAAATGTGCAGTTTGTGTTGTCTAGAACAATATATAGGAATTTAATAAAGTCTATAAATCTGAGCATCTAACTTGAGTACCAAGTAGGACATATTTCTAGGTCACACTAAGTCCTTATTTTAAGAACATAAACCCTGCTTCCACTAAAATCACTTAACCAAACAGCACCTACTACTACTTCTACTGAGACTAGACTGAAACTAAACGGAGAGGTGAGCTCACAGTATGAACTGGCATGTGAGATTGACCAGGCTTCAGGTGTGGAACTCCCCGAGGAGTCAAAGGTGATCTCCTCCGATTCAAGCAGGGAGTGTCGAGAAGGGGAGCTCTCGTTGCTCACTCCACCTTGGTTCACCTGCTCAAACATATCACCTGCCTGTGCCTTTACCTGTTCTGTTTCTTTTAAGGCTGCCTGCTTAGGAAGGCCCAGGTAATGGTGTAAACTTAGGGGGATATAAAACCGGGTTAGGGAATCAAGTGACAGCTTTCGTTCCTTGGCTATGATGGATCTTGTATCACTCCCTCCATCAGAAGTCTTCCTGCGGTGCTCAGGGGATGTATACATGCTGGTTTGCCCTGGTTTCACCCTTACAGAGCATGAACTCATATCAGCTAGATTGATATCTATCGGAAAGGTTTTTAAGGGAGAACTATTCTTCGTGGACTCTTTGCTTGGATATGAATCTCTACGAGGTACTTTAAATTGACATAATGGACTGGGCGTTCTGGTTTGATCTCTGTCTTTTGGTTGGTAAATGTCAGCGGACTGTGGCTTATCATGTTGACCTTTTGGAGAGAGACTTCTGAGGGGAGATGATGGTGGGCTTGGGTTGGAATGCGGGTCTGCAATAAACTGATTCTGCGTGATGTAAGGTACCCTACCTCTGATATCTTGAAGGTCTTGTAATGGCACTGTATTTTCACTTCTTTGTTTGTCCTCAACCTTTTCCATCTTCTCTGTTTGCTCAATCAAACTATACTCTTTAAAAAGTCTTCTGTGTGGGGAACTTGGGTTGTTTGACATAATGTCAAACTGAGGTTCAGAAAGTCTTCCTAAAGAACGATTTGGAGATGGCTCTGGGGACGGGTCTTTAACATTGGCTGTGCATGTTTGAGAGCTTACATTTACTCTAAGACCACCTTTTTCTTTCTCCCAAAAGGATTTGAGATCATTAATTGAGACTTTATCTTCGTGTTGACTGAGGGACATTTTGAAGGTGGAGATGTCCTTCTTCAGGTCAGATATATCCCTGCAGATTGATTCTTCTTGTTGATCATTGTCTAGAGTGTTATACTTCACACGAGTATGTAGCTCTCTGCTTGAGCTTTCCGAGGCCTCATGGTTGTCCAAAATAATAGGTTCTTCATCGTCAAGAAAGGATATGGCAACACCATTGGATGTTCTTCTAGGTGAGACCAAAGAAGACTCAATTAATGTAGATTCAACATCAGCTGGTTCTGGATAACTGAGTTTGGGTTTCGACGGGCTATTGCTGGAATCTGACAATATGTCAGGCTGTGTTGTGTTATGATAATTTTCATTAAGCTGAGATGCCTCACTTTCTTCTTCCTCATCTTCTTTTGTCATGCTCAGTATTTTAGGTTCTCTGTCCCCCCTTTCCCAGAATGACTTCAGGTCGGCTTCAGGTCTTCCCGGTGATGCTTCACCTTGTTCAAACTTCTCCTCACAGAGTTTGTCTTGTTTGTTCTCATCCTGTAATATTTCAGCCATCCTGTTCTCTGTAGGAAAAGAGGTCTGCTCAAGTATATTACCACTGGCTTCTGTTTCACATTCTGTATTTTCTGATGCCTGAACTTCAGGATTCTTGTCTTTATTTTCTGCTCTCGAAAACATTGCAAAAAGCCCCCTGCGTGGCTTTGGTACTGGCTTAGTGGTCTTAGGCTGTATATCTGGAGGCTCAGAATCTTCTGACTTTGTTACAAGGCTTTCATCAGGTTTTGGTTGCTCTTCATTCAACTCTTTTTTGGCTGGGGACTCCTTTAGCTTTCCATCCCGAGAACCTCTTCCAAACCAGTCAAATACCTTTAAAATGGAGCGACTTTCTTCCACTGTAACCTTATTAGTCCTGACTTCTGTGCTCAACTCAGTGGTCTTACCTGTTTCTTCAGTAGAGGTGTGGATATTGGACACCTGTGACGACTGAGGCTCATGATGACCTGCAGACAATCACAGATTTAAAAGTCTCGTTTTTGCATGCAAGAACATTGAATTCCAAAACAATCCTGCATTAAATGACACAATTCTGATTATGATTCTTGTCAACAGGTGAAGTCATTGTGTTGCCATAAACACCCTGATAGTAGTAATTTCTTGCAGTGCTTATTTACTAATCACCATTCGGATTAATATGCATACATATACACACAAGCAATCACTAGATGCCATGTGTTGTATGTATGAGGTATGCAAGCACATGCAGTTAGTATGAGTGTGTTAATGAGTTAATGAGAGCATGCTAAGTTCTGAATCATCAGTTGATAAATTTGTTGGCTGATTAACTCACACATTTCTTTAGTTTGATTATATTGAAAGGATTTAGGATGTCAAACCAAAATGGTTTTGGATAAAGCATTTCTCACCTAACCACTCTGATTTCTGGTTGGTCAACACATCTACCAGTCCATAACCAAATTGTCTATATGCTCATCATATTAACTGTAACGACTTGTAGACCACAAGAACTGGTCAAGTTTGAAGTTGTTGTGCTAATTCCTGGCTTTAAGTACTTCCTGTGCCTACAGCTACGTTACCATTTTCAATGATACAGCTTCTTTCCTGGTCCGACAGTGGACTCCAGTCTTCTTCCAGCAAACTGTGTTCTCCTTGCACTTTCTCTATAGGCCCAATGATGGAAGAGAAGCGGACCTGTTTCCTATCTAACCACCCTGATGCAGAGTGCATTGAGCAGGGGGAAAGTGGAGGGCTGATGGGAGTTTCCAGACTGATGGGGCTGACCGTAGCAGAGGACTGACTGCTGCTGCTGCCATCGCTGCTGGGAATGTGGAGCCGCAGAGAGTCAGTGGAGCTATAGCTGGAGCCATTGTGCTTCAGAATGCCTCTGGGAGCAGGGTTCACAACCTGTTTAACTCCATTGTCACTGTTGGCAGTATCTAGGGATGAGTCCTTGCTGGAATACAGCAGCAGTCTCTTTTTTGGCACAGGTTTGAGAGTGATTATATGGGTGTCAGTGTTGTCTGTGTTTAGAGTAGTGTGATGGAGTGTGTAGCTCTCAACTGGAAGGAAAGGCTCTGGAAAATAACCAAATAGTTGGGTAATGAAGCAGTAAAAGGAGGAGCAAAGACACATACATGCATAAAAAAGTGAATTCATTTTCATAAGTATCTGTTAATTGATGACATTGTAATGGAATAGCAAAGAGATGGAATGTACTGGATAAAAGCTTGCAAGTAAACAAATACCATGATTGTAGTATTAAGACTTAGTTCTAGGTAATATTTTCATACATTACAGCTTATTTATTTGTGGCATATTCCAAATATTTACAGCTTTTATGCACTTATGACAAATTACACTTGGCTGACTATACAATAATAATAATAATAATGTCTTTAAAAATGTACCATCTGTGTATGAGGTACAGACTAGTCATGCATGTCAGCTTAACTACTTAGAACAACATACTTCTCTGTATAATCTTCTTAAAGTTTGGCAGCTCCATAAAGCCCGTTAGCCTGACCACTACAACAGCTTCACATTTCTGTAGAAATCTTTAAGCCACACTGTTTTGAGCCACTTTTCACATTTCTTGTGACAACAATAAATGCTAAACATCACTCTCAATACCAATTATAGTTTGGTTATTTCATACTTTTCCTAGAGTAATTGCTGCAACCAAAACGTTTTGTTTTTCGACAAATAATCTAAATGTAACACTACATTATACAAACTTGCAACCAAATACAGGTTATACAAATACAGATATTCATGCAGAGAGCATTCAGTTGTTATGCCAAGAACATAGATCACATTAAGCCAACACCACAGCCCAGCATGCCATTCTCAATGGGAATCAGCCAAACAAACTTACTGTGCTTGCGAGAAATATGTTCTGACCTTTAGCTCTTCAGAACATCCACACATGTTAGTTCATGTACAGTATTACTGGACTGAATAGTATCAAAATCATCATAACAATATTAAAACCATGGTCTTAATCCATTGCATATGTAGTCACAGAGAAACCTTTAAAAGGTGAGTGCTGGTACAAATCTGCTATAAAAATGTACAGAATTTTTACAGTACAACTGCAAATCAATGTTTTTAACCAAAACTATTAAATGGTTTTCATTAATTAAAATGAACAGCTGAATCAAATAAAATATAAATGAAAAACCTCACAAAAAGTTACTGCCTTTAATACATAATTAACATTCTATTTAAATTTGAACCAAGTAGTACTCAAACTAGGGTTGGGTCGATAGACGATGCCATCGTCCATCGCCGATGGCCGATAGACATCACAATGCTGAGCCGACATTACAATCCTCCGCCCCGCCCCTGTCGTTGCAGCAACCTGCTCGCAAAAAATACACACTAAGACCCCGTTTACACTAATACGTCTTAGTTTTAAAATGCCACTTTAGAACCAAAACGATCCACGTCCACACTGGCGTTACATCTAACATTTCTGAAAAGCCCTTTCCACACTATACCACTGAAAATGCACATCACGTGACCACACACACAGGCATTCGCTGCAGCATACGCATTGGCTGATGCATGTCTGAGCTCCAGGCAGACAGCGGGTGCTTTGAGCACAACACCCCAACACCCCAGAGAGCAGTGCACGCCAAACAGTTTATTAAGGATCTACCGCTGGATCTCGTCTCACTATAGTTGTTAAAGGTGATATTCAATTAATCATGTCTCTATCTAACGACTCTTCTGTCTTTTGAATCTATCAGGTAACGTGTCACAGCATCAGTACACTGCTTCAAACTTTCGCTTTCACGCTTGTACCTAGTAATTTTAGCAAAAACCTCAGATACTGTTGGTTGTGCACCTTTTTTACCAACCAAGTTTGTCGATGCCATTATAACAACACAGATCACTCTGCCTATTCATGCCAGTCCCACGGAAGAAGTGATTGACAGCTGGTAATTTGTGTGTAACTTTATTTATTTTGGATTTGGTTATGGGTAAAACAAAGACCATGCGGGTCAGGTAGTTGAAACGGTAGGCTACAAATAATTAATTTGTTATGTATGAATTAATTATTCATAAATAATTATTTCTACGCCACCTATGACGACGATGCCATTGTCCATCACGATGTTTCACATTAGACATTGTACGATGCCAAATAGGTAGACATCGCCCAACCCTAACTCAAACTGAGCAAAAACCTATAAAGACATATTCTTTGCTTTTGTAAGATCACTAAATAACTTTTAGGTTTAAAAATTAAAACCTAATATAATGAAGTGCAATACAAAATAGCATTGCAGCATATTGGTTAGTTTTAAGATTTACTAAATGAAATAATCAACAAATAAACGATTTCACAATTTTTTAGGGGAAATGTATCACCACATCATATGTAGAAATAAAACGAATCAATTTTTAATCAGTTGATTATTTTATTGAATTAAATACAATAATCAAAATGTCTGAATTTGTCACCATTAACAATGATGATGATGATTATATTATTATTATTAATAACCATAAACTGATTTAACCTTTTTATAGAGTATACTCTACTTCCTGGGGTATACAAAATCGATATTTGAAGATAATAAATGAGAAGAAGTTCTCACCCTCAGCAGGTGTCTGTTCAGCCTCCTTCACTGCATTGATAGGTTTAACTTCATCTCTTTGCAGTCGGAAAATATTGAATGGATTCTGCCTGGGCTAAATCATAAATTGAATATAATCAATCAAACTAAAAAAAGCATGATCACCAAATCACCAAAATGATTGTATGTTGTGCAGTGTACCTTGATTTGAGGCCTTTGTTTTTCCAGCTGGGTTTCATCATCCACCCTGCATGCAGATGATATGAGTATATATAATAAAGATTTACAATGCCAGGCCACTCAGAGCTTTGTGCATTCTGAACAGTTCAGTGTAATGCAATCAATATATTTACATCATCAATACTTCATGGTGCTAGTCCTGAAGCCACTGCAATGTCACAAGACGTAAACACTAAGTGGGGAAAACATTTGATTCCATGATGCGACGTAGCAGTATAATGCCATTACATGGTGTCAGACAGAGGAAAAACAGCAGCACGTGAAATTTGACCGCTGAAGCAGCTTACAGACTCCAGATTCCATTGCCAAGCCCTCTGCCTGATACATGGGAAAAGGTTGCCCTACAGATTACATTAGACCGACATAATCACAGGTTCACTCTTGAATCTCGGCCAAATTCATGAACATTTCACAAACAAGTGCTCTTGAACTGGCGAACTGACAGATGGCGAAGTTTCTTTTCTGTTTCTGTTTTGTCTCAATGTGAAATCTTTTAAAACGAATTAACATTTATTTCTATTCATTTACTCAGGTCATCCAAGATGTAGGTGACTTTTCCTGTTTAGTAGAACATTAAAGAAGATTTTAGCTAAAACTATGATTGTTGGCGAATAATAAAATGCAAATCAATAGCTTCTGGCATTTTAACAGTCATCAGTATTGTATTTAAATTAATAGTTCACCCAAAAATGAAAATTTTGTAACACTTTAGAATAATGGTTCAATAGTTAATGTTAATGTATTTACTAACATTAAGTATGAATAATATTGTAAAGCATTTGTTAATCCTTCAACATTAACTAATACATTATTAAAATCCAAAGCTGTGCTTGTCAACATTAGTTAATGCACAGTGAGTTAACTTGAACTAACTTAAACTTAAACGTTAAACGTTTTTTAACTTAAATAAAATTAATTAATGTTAACAAAGATGAATAAATACCATAATAAATGTATTACTAATTGTTTATTCATGTTAGTAAACAGATTAACTAACATGAACTAATAGACAATTATATTAGTTTTTCTCAGTCGCTTTGATCCATTTCTCACAACACTATTTACATTTGCAGTTAATGCATTTCTCAGTATTGATGTCAATTAAAGTGTCATCAAGATGAAAAGTCCTGATACCATTGTTTATGAACAAGATAGTCAAATGGCTTTATCATGTTTTCATTATGACAGTAATGAGTTCGTAATTTTTTCCCGATGCAAAAAAGTCAAGATTTTGGTGACACTTCCTGAAAATGCTCAAGACAGCACTATATACTTTTTGCACAGCCATTTGAAAACTACAGTAAAGTAAGGCATCACTGCATTTAGTGAGGTATCTGAGTACAGGACACTGAATATGTATGTTTCACATTTTTACTGCATTTGCTCTTTACAATTCTAATTATTCACAGCATTGTGCAAAAGAATAAATACACCCTTATTTACAACAAACATAAACTTCCTTTGGGTAGAGCTGTGCACAACTGTAAACAATATTGCAGTACATATTGAAACTGAACCTACAGCATACACAGGTCTGTAAATCATTCATGAAATTGTTCAATTTAGAAGACATTTTCAGAAAAAAAAAAGATTTAACATTATTTAAAAAATTAGCTTGACAGATTTTGACAACTAGTTCAACATTTTTGTATGTAATTTGTAGACTCAAGTAATGAAATGAGGACTATTAGTTTTATATGGAATCCAGCATCCACAAGTTTAGTTACTTTGACTGATGTGACATAAGCAAATGATAATGTTATAACACAGCAGAGTTGTATAAAAGCAATTGATGCATGTTCAAAAGCATTTGCAATTTGTTGGAAGGAATAAGAAAGTGCGAGACTGGGGTGAGTAAATAATAACAGAATTTTTGTTGAACTAACCCTTTAAAAGTTTGTGCCCAGTTTATTATATAACATTCATTCATTTATTTTCCTTCGGCTTTGTCCCTTTATTCATCAGGGGTTGCCACAGCAGAATGAACCGCCAACTTATGCAGCATATGTTTTACACAGCGAATGCCCTTCCAGCTGCAACCCAGTACTGGGAAACACCCACACACACACACACACACACACACACACAATGGCCAATTTAGTTAGGCCAATTCACCTATAGCACGTCTTTGTACTGTGAGGGAAATCGGAGCACCTGGAGGAAACCCACGCCAACACAGGGAGAACATGCAAACTCCACACAAAAATGCCAACTGACCCAGCCGGGACTCGAACCAGCGACCTTCTTGTTGTGAGGCGACAGTGCTAACCATTGAGACACCGTGTTATATAACAGTTAGCATATATTTAAGAATCATAAATGTGTGGTGACAGATTTTTTTGTCTGTTTTTATTTTTGGGAGAAATATCCCTGTAAAGCTAATGGCCACATAATTAAGGTTGTTGATGACAGTATGGTCAGGATCACTCCGGCCGCATGCCTTTGCTAATGGGCGGATGCAGTGTTGGTTTGTTGAAAAGGCTGTAAAATCCTTTGATCAAATACAACAATGGCATATGCTTGGTACTGATAACAGAAATGTAATTTTGAAGAAACTTACATATCTGTTTTATGTTCATAAAAATATAAGTTTTTTTACATTGATTTAAAATGACAGTAAAGATATTTGTAATGTTAAACAATTTTCTATTTCAAATAAAGGTTCTGTAATCTTTCTGTTTATCAAAGAATAATAAAACACATATACAGCTGAAGTCAGAATTATTACACCATACCCCCCCCCCCCCCCCCCCACTACGTATTATTTTTTTTTATATACAGTTGCAATCAGAACTATTGAACCCCCTTAGAACTTTTTTTTCTTTTTTAAATATTTCCCAAATGATGTTTAACAGAACAAGGAAATTTTCACAGTATGTCTGATAATATTTTTTTTTCTTCTGGAGAAAGTCTTATTTGTTTTATTTTGGCTAGAATAAAAGCAGTTTTTAATTTTTAAAACCCATTTTAAGGTCAAAATTATTAACCCCTTTAAGCTATTTATTTTTTCCATAGTCTACAGAACAAACCATCGTTATACAATAACTTGCCTTATTACCCTAACCTGCCTAGTTAACCTAATTAACCTAGTTAAGCCTTTAAATGTCACTTTAAGCTGTATAGAAGTGTCTTGAAAAATATCTAGTCAAATATTATTTACTGTTATCATGTCAAAGATAAAATAAATCAGTTATTAGAGATGAGTTATTAAAACTATTATGTTTAGAAATGTGTTGAAAAAATCTTCTCTTCGTTAAACAGAAATTGGGGGGAAAATAAACAGGGGGGCTAATAAATCAGGGGGTTGAATAATTCTGATTGCAACTGTATATATTTTAGTTTTCACAGAAATTGAGCAGCACAAATGATTAAAAACCTTTCTTAAGCATCACATTTCAGAATGATCACGTGACCTAAGTGAACCCTTGGTGAGCATAAGATAGACAGTTATATATTTGAAAACATCTTACTGACCACAAACTTTAAATGCAAATACAGACATGTCAAGGGTTTATATTAATACCGACTAGTAGTTTTGCTTTGATTTATGGTTGTCTCATCTTGCAGATGGCATGAAAAGTAGATTCATGAGCACACCCATCTAATTAAGAAACATTTTTGAAACTGGTAATATAATACCCAGCATGCTTCATTGCATAACAATGTGGTCACAACACATTCTCCAAAACTTCCCATCTCAGGTATTACAAAAGCAAGAAAATCAACAACATTCATTCATTCATTTTGTTTCAGCTTAGTCCCTTTATTCATCAGGGGTCGCTACAGCGGAATGAACCGCGAACTTATCCAGCATATGTTTTACACAGCAGATGCCCTTCCAGCTGCAACCCAGTACTGGGAAACATCCATACACACTCATTCACACACATACACTACGGTCAATTTAGCTTATTCAATTCACCTATAGCGTATGTCTTTGGACTGGAAACCCACGCAAACATAGGAAGAACATGCAAACTCCACACAGAAATGCCAACTGAGCAAGCTGGGACTCGAACCAACAACCTTCTTGCTGTGAGGCGACAGTGCTAACCACTGAGCCACTGTGTCGCCATTAACAAAATTCCATTGCTTTCTGCACCGCATTTCAATAAGATGAAACTTTACACTTGGATGTTTTAGTCATAAACATACATCTCACCAAAAGCCCACCTATCATAGTGTGATTGTGGATCCTCAATGAGTCCTGAAAGCTCTGGAGGGATGTACACGTCTCTCTTCGGACCATAAACAGAACTGGGCTTCTCTGACCACCTTTGAGTAATCTCCACTGCAATAAAAGACATTGATTATCCTCAAAATAGCATTTGCACAACTTAAACTGTCCGCACATGATATACAATGATGGGTAAAAATGCTAACGCTGAAATCAGGTGTTAATCAGGAACGGGGTCCATGCAATGGAAATAATGAGAAAGTGAACAGAGCAAATCGTATCTGATTCTGTCTGCTGGCAGCACTTACATAACGTCACGGGTTTCCTCTTCATGGAGGCTCTGATGATGTCGGAGCCATGGATCCTGTCTCTATGTCTGTGATATTTTGTTTCGTAAAACCACTCCCCAGTCAAATACTTCAGCCTGCCTCTGTCTCTCTCAGTTTTACGAAGCTGCCTAGAAGAACAGGACAAAAATTCAGTTTGGTTTAGTTTAGTTTAAACTTTATTGTCCGTTCTGCTTGGCATGGAAAGAAAAGTTGTCTTTAATACTGGATTTAAGACAACAACTGCATACATACAACAATCACACAATAGCAACACTCATCAAGACAACAACATAAGTTAAAAATTGTACAAACAAATTAACCCCATACACATTACTGCAGATCATTCTTGGCAACCACCCCATTCACTTCAAACAGTGATCCGATTTAAGACAACAACTGCAATTGGGATAAATTACTTTTTATAAGCATTTCTTTAGGAATTCTTAACCTGGGTCCTGATGGTAACACTTCAAAAACTGAGTTAAAGGGATGTGTATTATCTTTAAAAATCACAGATGCTGTTTTTTCCATGAAGGAGTCAAATAGAATCTACAGCGAATGTTGTTTGTGACCAGTTATCTTATTTGCAATAATTTCTTCTTGTGTTTAGGTCTTGGGTTACCAACCATGAAACAACATTATATGTGAGAACACTCTCTATTAATGATCTATATGCCATGTTTAAAGTTTGTGTACTAACATTAAAACGTCTCGACTTGCGGAGGAGGCTGAGATGCTGACTTGCCTTCTTATAAACAGCCTCTGCATTATGGTCAAAATTAAGTTTAGTAATAATAGTTAATAATTGTTCCTAAATACATAAAATCTGAGACCTGCTCTACTATTTTTCTATTTATGATGACTGGTTTATAAAATCTAGTATCCACTGCTCTTATTTGACTTCCCAGACATAGCTCTTTTGTTTTCCTAATTTTAAGATGTAATGAACTTTGACATCCACATGGATGAATACCAGACATTCTGTGAAAGGTATTTTAATGACCCAGACATTTAAAAAAGGATGGTCCTTTCTTACTTTTATTTGAGGGTCTGAGGAATAGGGCATTACAACCTCTGTGATGGCATCTCTCCAGTTTAAATACTTTTTATTAAGTGACACAAGATACATTTACACTAAAATAATGCACTTTGACTGGGTGCATGGCTTTTGAGTTTATAAGTCTATATATTTTGCTAGACAGTTTATTAATAGTATTTATTATTACTTGTCCTTCTACAACCTTTTCGAAACTGACCGCACACTTTAAAATGAAGGTTTTTAATTGTCATTGATAGTTCTTTTAAATGTATGATTCTTTTAAATTGATGACTTTTTAAAAATAGTACCATCAAGAACTATGCACTGAAGGGTTCTTTGGGAAACTAAAACCGTCTTTTCTGCTGCCAAAAGAAACAGTATAAATACAAAGGTAAAATGCATTTAAGAACCATTTTTTGGGTTACGTTCAGTTTCAAAGTTGAGGACTACTGGTCAAATGAAGAGCATCAAAACTACAATCAAAATGTGTACATTTTCCCTCAAATCATTTCAATTTGAAACCACAAGTTAATACATACATACAAAAGGAAGAGATCGAAATAATAAATATGGAGAATAATGATATGCAGTCAGTGTTAAATCAATAGCAAGGATCACAACAACATTTATTTAAATGGACCGTTTCCCAACTTGTGTTATAAAATTCTTAAACATAAAATAAGATATTTTGATAGACATTTAGATAGAAAAATAGTTGCCTTTAGTTATTGTATTAGTTTAATATGGCTGTATCACTGATGATTTACTCCTGCAATATACAAAAATGAATTCACAACTATTCGTAACTTTTTGATTAAGTGTCTAATTTGTATGAATTTGTACGATCTCATTCGTACAATTTAGTACGATTTGCTTATCCCCCAATGGTTGTGTTTAGAGGTGGAGTTTGGTGTCACACCAGCTTTTTTAAATCGTTTCATTTTTTTGTGAGATCAGGCTGAATACACCGTGTGTTAAATCATCAATAACAACTTTGTTTTTTGATAACCCTAACCCAAGTTATCTCTACAGCCACATGAAATTAACATGAATAAATTTGGTGTGTCATGCTATATGCTGCAAACGAAGTGAGATTTGTGCACTAAAAGGCATGTTTCTGTTAACATAAAAGAAAAGTGGAATTGTGGAATCCAGAAATGCTTTCTCTGTGAAGAGCTTGTAGTGATAAATGGGCTATCGCTTTCATAAATAGTTACGCATGATTATAATTGAATCAGGAAGATTTAATTATTCATTCCGTTTCATCATTCGCTCTATATCCACAAAGGAACTTTTCCCTCAACTCACTTGATCCTTTGCTCGTCTGACTTCTTCAGCTCCGCATCTCTTTTCAACACTCCCAGGATCATCTCTTGCTCGTCCTCTGTTAGATGGCTCAGGTCAATCATGATGAATGGCTTCGGGGTTAAGTGATGTTTACAGATGAGGCTCAGATCAACTCTGAATGGTTCACTGAAAATGTCAAGAACATCACTGTGGGCAATTTGAAGGCTGATGCTTGATAAGTCACTCCATGAAGGACATCAGGAGATCTGTAGCACCTGCACCAAAAACAAAGTTTCAGCAAATAGCCAAAAATATTTACCTCACTATAAAAAAACTACTCAAAGACCTATGACTTGCCCTGCAAATTCTTTTGACCATTAAGAAATCCCATGATTTTAATTGTCCCTAATGGATCCATAAACAGGGCTTTAAGATGTGTGTTTTGAGTACAATCAACACTTCAATTCACCTTTAAAATAATATTGTTTCTCCATTTCTGTGCAGGCCCATACAGTATGTGCTCAACACTGGACATGTGACATGGCATTGTCAGATGACTATCTGAGGATATGGGTACCGACTGCTTCTGAGAGCAAAGAGCACAGTCAAAGACTCTTTTATTCTCAAATCAAATTACACTTAACTCAAATTAGGTAGAAGCACACAAATGGTATCAATTTAAACAGTCTGCTTTTTTAGAAAACAGTTTAGAAATCCATGAAAAAAAAAAGAAAAACAGTAAATCATTTAACTGGAAGTGGAATCATGATATTTTGAGGTGGAATGCCCAGTGAAAAGTTGTCAATTGTTTTTTTAAGTGTTCGTTCACATCAAAATTAAAATTCTGTCATCATTTACTGATGCTTATGGACTCATCTTAACCCTAGCTTTTTTAAATGAAGTATAAGAGATTTCTGTCTTTTAAAGTATATTCATTCAAATCTCTGACCCTTCAAAACATTAATAAAGAGAGAGAGAGAGAGAGAGAGAGAGAGAGAGAGAGAGAGAGAGAGAGGAAAACATATACAAGTTGGTTTAATCCAATTCTTTTGAGTGCATGAATTGCTTTGTAGGATGAGCACATTTAAATTAGACACAATTAATCAAAGTTGGGGCGTCACGGTGGCACAGTGGGTATCACAATTGGTCGCTGGTTTGAGCCTTGGCTAAGTCAGTTGGCATTTCTGTGTGTTCGCGTGGGTTTCCTCCCGGTGCTCTGATTTTCCCCACAAGTCCAAAGACATTCAGTACAGGTGAATTGGGTAAGCTAAATCGTCCGTAGTGTGTGTGTGAATGAGTATGGATGTTTCCCAGAGAGGGGTTGCAGCTGGAAGGGCATTCGCTGCATAATGGCGGTTCATAACGCTGTGGTGACCCCACATTAATAAAGGGACTAAGGCGAAAGAAAATAAATGAATGATTAATCAACGTCGTTCATGGAAACTCCTGCATGCTTGCTTGATGTTTGTTGTTAAAATAGCTCAAAATCTACATTGCTTGTTTTTGGACTTTGAGGAAAACCAGAGCATCCAGAGGAAACCCATGCAGACATGGGGAAAACATCCAAACTTAGCACAGAAAGACCTCCTCGTCCAGCCAGGATTCAACCAGCAACCTTCTAGCTGTGAAGCAACCATGCTAACCACTTAGCCACTGTGCTGCCTAGTTCAAAATCTCTATAATATAAATCAATAATAGCTTTTCAGCAGGCTAAAATAGCTTGATTGATATGGATTTAAACATATTTTTTATGACAATTTTTCTTTAAAACTTTCACATGAACAGATTTTCTGTTGATGGACAGAAATCTCTCAGATTTGATTTTTGCAATAAATTAAAATAAATCAGATACAATGAATTTTTGGCTATTTCTAGTTTTCATATTTCAAAGACGGATTTGAAATATCTTAATGAATACATGATAAAACAATTTTCATTGCAAAGCTAACTAACTATTTCAAATATCTTACAAATGCTTTATAAAAGGCTAAACCAAACAATTGTGATGTGTATTTTCTATTTATATCTATTTTCTGACTTTATCTTGTCAGATAAATTCAGCCTGCATATTTGAATTCATTTAGGCTACATTTTATGCACCATGTAAATAAACAGCAGCAAGTTCCTACCAGACTACCCCATTCTTGCACAGGCATATCTGGATTTCCAGATAACACCAAGATACATTCCAGCCAAAGAGGAAATTTGTTGTTACTTTCCTAGTTTGAAAAACCTGCTCCCAAGTCATTTTCTTGATTGAGTAATTTCCTTGAGAAACGCCTTTACATGGTTTTAGCTCCACTAAATATTGTGCAGTCATTTATAAATTACTCACTTAAGATTTTAAATGTGACCTCAAAAAACACTACTAAATGATCTCTTTCATTATAAATCAGATTTCAAAATGCCACTACAAAGCATTTAAGTGTCCAGTGGTTCTAAAAAAAAGGCATGTCATGACAACTGAGGTGGGATGATCACCTGAGGCGGGATCTGTAAATCATAACATTTCTAGTGATGCGTCATTACCACAATAGAGGTGAACTAGCTTCATCCTCACATGGCAAACATGAATAATGCAGGTTAACTATTTGCTTACTCCACATCCCTTTGAGGCATGTACCGTAACAAAGAAAAATGACACCTGGTTTGTGTTATTACAGGTGTGCAGTTTTACTGTTACAAACCATTTTAACAGGGTTTTAAACATCTGCTTTTTGTATAGCCTACATAGTGTGTAACACCAGCATTATCAATTTACAACTGTGAGGAGATATATTTCTGAACATACCACCTCTTAAAATGTGTCTGCAGTTTTGGGAAACACAAATTAAGTCAATACATCAATTGTGTATTTGTGTTAAAACTTAAAATGTGTGTTTCAGTGCTTCACAAAACATATGCTTTTCAAATCCCACAACCCCAAGAGCCTTTCTGGACGTAGTCATGTAACTAATCACCTTTTGATTTGGTTATACAAAAAATACTCAGCATTCTTTCTTAAATAGCTTTACAAGAATTAACAGATTAGAGAAGCAGGAAATGGGAAAACATTCGCAGTGGCTCCACAGATAAAAACACAAACGGCCAGACATGAAAACAACATAATGAAATGAACGCCTGTTGAAACTAAACCCATCCCTGTCATGGCATGCAGCAAAACTCCACTTACCGTCGAGAAACTGTTAAGAAGCCTACCCTATAAGGTAAAACTTTGAGCATTAGAAAAGTGACAGGAGAAAGTTTACCTTAATCTTCCTTGTGTGGCTGCGAGACCGAGGTATTTCCCAACACTGTTTTACTGTAACATCTGAAGAAGCAGAGGACTGTAATAATCCATTTGATAGACACTTGATATGAGCCAAACCAATTAAGTCTCCAACTTTAAAGTGAGGCGTGTGTGTTTACCGGTGTGTGTGGTCTCGTCTGGTTGTCAACACAAAATAAGCGCTCAAATGTTGTTAATTAACTTGCGGTAGGTTCTGAACTTTATCCAGAAATGCTGTCCAGACAGGCGGTTCAATAGTTTTGACACACATCCCCCAGTGGGCGCGCAAGGCGTGGTCACGCTCTGTCACTTTCAAAAACCTTTAATTCCAACACACGTGCTGTATACAGAACGGTATTGTATTTTTATGTATAAAAACCTTCATTTTGCATCTATACTCCCTCTGAATCAGTGTTTTTTTTTTTTT
>CAIGQZ010001492.1:15718124-15742640 GCA_903798205.1 Danio tinwini | reverse complement strand
AAAGTCAAAAAAGTCAAAGTCAGCTTTATTGTCAATTCAACCACATGTACAGGACATACAGAGAATCAAAATTCCATTATTCTCAGACCCTAGGTGCCTAACATATAATATTAATACAAAATACAAAAAGTAGAGTTGTGAAAAGAATTGACAATAAATACAGTTATAGAATGTAGACAATTATAGAATGTAGTATCGACTGTAATAAAAAATACTTTTATACTGCAAAAATAGTTTCTCCTGTGTTTCTCATCTAAATTCAGCAGAAAATGTTCAATAATTAGCATGAAGACATCTGCCAACACTGTGGTGAAAACCTCGGAAGCATGTCATGGTTAACTCTGAGCAAATACCTTAAAACTCTGTTTTACATTTAACCCTGCGTTACTTTGTGCCCCACACTCCCCTAACTGAATACTTCAGTCTGGAGATAGAAACATAATATAATAATAAAAAAAATGCTAAAATAAGCAAGTTGCTAATCCTAGCAAAAAGATGATTACATAAGGATTACAATAATTGTCCGATTGTTTTACAACATTGTTGTTTTACAACAATGCTTTACAAACAACACTTCCTGACTTCCTAGGTTATCTATAGCTTCATCTATAACTCCAGGTTCCATTCAATAATTTTGATGTGCTTTTTAGGATATTGCATAAAAAATAAAACCCTGGATGGAAATTAAAAGAAACGTCTGTGCTCAGTTGAGTCAGATATAGAGTGCTCAGCAAATATATGCATACACACCTCACAAATGTATCTTTTAAATTCATATTTTCAATAGGAAGCTATACAATATTATATTTGTCCATATACATTAGATTAGTCAATACTGAAGCCAAATCTGGAGCTAATCTAACAAAATAACTTACAGTAATGGTCCAAAAACCAATACACCCAAATGTACGTTATACAAAAATATTAAATACAAATTTAAGTGAGGAAAAAAATTAAGAGAAGCAAAAAAATGTAAAAATTTTGTTGAAAATTTGTAGGTTGTAATTTGTTGTTTTGCAATATTTTTCTTGAATTTAATTGTATTATATTTCCATTTCTAAATATGTTTGGTGACTAAAATATTATTTAAATAAATTTATCTGTTTAATAAATCTGTTTTCCTTAAATGTACCAAAATACATTGCCTATATTCACTGAGAAATTGATAAAAATATGCATTTTTAAAATAGGGTGTACTCAATTATGCTAAGCACTATATATATATATATATATATATATATATATATATAAACACATGGTGGGAACAGTGCTTTATTGGCTTTAACTTCAATTCAAACACTTAACAAAAAACTTCAAACCACTTCAAACACTTAACAAAAACGGTCTTCTTTCATCTCCGCAATATTCCACGGATTAGACCATTTCTCTCACGACCTGATGTGGAGAGGCTTATCCATGTCTTTATCACATCACGTCTTGATTTCTGTAATTCACTTTTTGAGGGTTTACCTACAAGTTCTCTCAGAAGATTACAGTATATTCAAAATTCCACTGCACAGGTTCTGACACACACATCATCACGTCACCATAGTACTGTACTTCAACAACTACACTGGCTTCCTATTAATCAAGGATTGATTTTAAGACCTTGATTTTAACCTTCAAAAGCAGTGCATGGGCTAGTACGTGGTTACAATTGTGACCTTAAGACTCTCACCACTCCAGCTCGCACTCTTCGTTCGGCATCAGGACTTACCCTGTATCAGCCATGCTGTAAACTCAAGACCATGGGTGGAAGGGCTCTCTCATACAGTGTGCCTAAGCTGTGGAATGCCCTACCCATCAGCATTAGGAATTCTGCTTCTCTGCACTGTTTTAAGAAACTTCTAAAGACTCACCTTTTTGGCATTGCTTTTAACTTAGGATGATAATTTTTGTTAACTTTTTTTATTCTATTTTATGGGTCATATTTTTACTTCCTTTCTGTATCTTTTTATTGTTGTGCCGTTTCTGCTATTGTTAGTATTTTGCCTTATAGCCCTTTGAGTCTAAGAAAAGCTCATTACAAATAAAATTTATTATTATTATTTAATAACAGCGTATAAAAGTTTGTAGACTGAAATTTTACGCAAAGGACCTTTTTTTTTGCTGGAGAATCAAGCCAATTTGTATGATAATGTCAACGTGTCATGCAATAATCCCCTGCAAAAACAATTTTTTTTTATTGTTATTTTAGTTTTCAGCTCAAATCTTTTTACTCAAATTTAAGAAATCATAACCCAATTCACTTTCAAACCAAACAGATTATTGGTGAACACTGCAAATTTGTGAAATATATGTATTTAGCCATCATACTAAACCTCTAATTGCTTAAATTAAGCATTTTTAAGAGCCTCGGCTGGGCCAGTTGATGTTTCTGTGTGGAATTTGCATGTTCTCCCTGCGTTCGCGTGGGTTTCCTCCGGGTGCTCCGGTTTCCCCCACAGGCCAAACTCATGCGGTACAGGTGAATTGGCTAGGCTAAATTGTCAGTAGTGTATGAGTGTGAATGACTGTGTGTGGATGTTTCCCAGAGATGGGTTGTGGCTGGAAGGGCATCCGCTGTGTAAAATCGTGCTGGATAAGTTGATGGTTCATTCCGCTGTGGCGACCCTGGATTAATAAAGAGACTAAGCCGAAAAGAAAATGAATGAATGAATTGTTCTTATTATTTCCCCTATAGCGGTGTATTTGCCATAGCCCTGTTTTGGCAGTTCCAACAGAGGCTGGCAGAGTTTATAGTGCTCTGAATGCTGCCACTGGCATTGTTCAGCTAATGGCAAAGTAGAGGAAGTCTTGTCATTATATCAGTAATGCATTACAGGGCAGCCGTGTTTTCATTAAATCTCAAAACTCCATGTCCTCAGCAGTTTAATCTTAATGGCCTGTAGAACTAACAGCTACATTGACTTTGGCCATCAGATGCCTTTCATTAATCACCCATAATTTATATTCCTTTCTAGAGCTGGTCAAGAAGACCCTAGTATTTTGACCAACTTCAAATCCAACCATACAATAATGCTGGCCATTAAATACCTGTCATTAATCACCCATAATGCCTTTTCCTTTCCAGAGCTGCTCAATAGAGGCTTGTATCCCCACCAGACATTAGCAGAAGACGAAGAGACACAACAAAAGAGCGAGGAGACGGTATCGACTAGCACAGTTTCATCCACTCCACCTGACAGCACAGAGATGTTCAACAGTCAGGCTAATTTTATGGTAAATGAGCTGCTACATTTCTAGACAATTAAAGCCAGAGTAAAGATGGCATCAATAAACAGTCATTGAGGTTAGAGACACTGCAGGCACGCACGTCAATTTTGAGATTTTCAATCAATTTAATTTAAAGAAAACATACAAAACACAATTTTAAGTAGGGATGCTCTGATTGATCGGTCGATAATCAAATTTCATGACTCGATCGATACTCGCTAATCTGGCCGATATCATAAACCGATCACAAGTATTTGTCTCTTTCTCTCACTCTCATTGTGTGATCTAACTGCTGTAAAGTTCTTCGGTACTGCGATCATTGTGCTGTTGTCAATTGTTGGAATCTGACAATATTATTGAATGTTCTAGCATGTATTTAGGCCTTTTTATATATAAGAACTTAAAATTTTGTTTAATATAATTGTTTTCAACAATATTGCAAGTTCACTCAAACTTGGCTGGAAATATTAAGGAAATAAAAAATATATATATATTTTTTACTTGAATATTTAATTACACAACCTTTTGCAATGTACTTTAATTGCAATAAACTGTAGTTTGTAGGCCTTTTTCTTTTAGTAAAAAAGTCATGCATTTTAAATTCTTATGTATTAAATATGCACTCCAAACTTCTTTCTTCATTTGCAATGTTTCCGAATTACATTGAGTAATTTTTCTTACCATTTTTTTTAAATTATTTTCTGCAAAGCTGCTTCTGACCATTACATGTCCAGATTAAATTGTTATAAGAAACATGTTTAAGGCATTATATGAAACCTGTAATGAGATTATAAGAGAGATTTCCTTAAAGGGAAATTGTGCTTCATGCAATTGCAAAGTTATATAAAGCTTAAAGCATCAGAATTTGTACTCGGCCGATCACCATGACAAGGAATCAGTTCTCAGTATCGGCTGAGTGTTTCTTTTGTCAAACATTATTGATTTGTGCCTATAGATTTACTAATACATTTATTTTTCTCCTGCACTTTAGCAGCACTAACAAACATCATAAGTTTTATTCTATTTTGTGAAGGTGTTTGTAAACATTATCTCAGAATGTATACATTATTTTATTTTACAAAAAAGTGAACATTTGTTTTTCGTCAATTCACTGTATTTCCAGAATTACAGAGTGATAACAAGAGATTCCCGAAAATCCCTTCTATAAAAACCATTGTCTAAATTAATCAAATTTTGAAATGGACTTCATCCGGGGTTCAGATTGTTGTACTGGAAATGTAGGCAAACTAGCATATATTTAAAGAAATAATGGCTCATTTGCATTTGTTAATATAGCATTTCAGAAACGTTTTGTGATATTTAATGTAAACCAGTAAACCAGGGAAAAATCGTAACTTAAAAGTATTTTACCCCATTCACCTGCAGTGTTTCGCCTTCATTTTTGAATAGCAGTGAATGTATAACAATTAACACACCACCTCAAAAAGGGCTCTCTGTGCCTGGGTTTGACAGATATTATAATACAAAATAGCCAGAAAGGCACTCTTAAATAGGCCCTCTCAGTGAGACACTGGTGAGATAAGGCCTGTCTGTGATTTTCCCACTGCCAGTTCCAGCAGACATGGGCTAGAATTTAGATGACATGAGCACAGATGAAGAACAGTCACTTGCCTTGTTAATGAAGCCAAACTGGAACCTGCTTTAATCGCAGCACATTTGTGTTTGTGTAAAGGGGCCGATACATCTGGGTCTGCTGAACGAGAGGCTGCTGTGTGTGAAAGGTAAAACGTGTCCTCTGCATCCATCACAAGACCAGACAGAAAAGTGGATTGTTACCACAAAGATCATCAAGGACAAGTTTTAAAAGCCTGGAAAATCTGATGCACCTGTAAACAACACCTGTGAAATTCAGCAGTAGTTGGAAAAACATTAAAATTAATACAAATACATTATGTGAATGAGACATTTCAATATGCAAAATTATTAATAAAATAGATAAAGATTAAACTGGCAAAAAAAAAAAAGTTTCAATTGGAATCACCAATTTTGTTCATATTTTTATGGACAGAACTTCTATGCGCAGTCTTGGGTTGGAGGGGGTCCGGTTCGGGGAGCACAGGATTTCATCTCAGTTATACGCAGATGATGTTGTTCTGTTGGCTTCATCGGACATGGACCTTCAGCATGTACTTGGGCGGTTTGCTCCTGAGTGTGATAGTGTGGAATGATAATCAGCACCTCCTAGCTCAAGGCCATGGTGCTCTACCGGAAAAAGGTGATTTGCCATCTCCAGGTTGGAGGAAAATCCTTACGCCGGATGGAGGAGTTCAAGTATCTTGGGGTTCTGTTCATGAGTGAGGGAAGGATGGAACGTGAGACTGACAGGTCGATTAGTACAGCGACAGCAGTAATGCGGTCAATGTACCTGTTCGTTGTGGTAAAGCAGGAGCTGAGCCAAAAGGCAAAGCTCTTGATTTACCGGTCAATCTATGCTCCTACTCTCACCTATAGTCAGGAGCTTTGGGTCATGACTGAAATGACAAGATCTCAGATACAAGCGGCCAAAATAAGTTTCCTTCGAAGGGCGCACCTTTATAGATAGGAAGAGGAGCTCTGTCACCTGGGAGGAGCTCGGAGTAGAGCCGCTGCTCCACCACATCGAGAGAAGTCAGCTGAGGTGGCTCAGGTGAATAAAGGTAAAAAAAACAATGAATAAACACACCATTAGTTCAGTGGAAGCTGCACTTTTATTTGTAAATCACCCAAATTCTGCTTCATTTTTTTGTCATATAAACAAAATAGAATCTGCAGGGATGATGCAGTAAATATGCTAAATCAATGGATAGAATCGCTCTCATATTCGGACCGTCCTTTATGTACTTCCCTACTGGACAGGGCCGGTTTTATGTACACGGAGCACTGATCAACAGCGCCCCCTTTCTGTCTACAGGACCTACACCTAAACACTACCGACCCCATCCTGATACTTGCATTTCTCATTCATATCCACACACTCGCACCCACAATAACACACACACACGCAACTCCTCTTTCTCCAGGACGGCCCGAAAATGAAGGCAAATCTGCACATTCAGGTCGAAAAGGCAGCCATATAACTGTCAAATGTAAAATAATGACATGCCAGGCAGAAAGCAATACAGATCGTCCCCAAATGCAATGCCGCTGAATCACAAATGTAGTGCTTTTCTAAATGCTCCCTCACAAAAACCCACCCATAAGCCCCTGGGGCACAGAACTGACTATGTGGCTTAATGATTGGTATATTTCATCCTATGTCCTTTACAAATGGAGGCCGGTGAGCGTTTGAGCTATAAAGAAATTGCACTAGACATACAACTGCTTCTGAGAATACTTAGTGCTTTATCAGTCAGTTTATAGGTGTCCATTTCCCCCCGTTTTTATATTATATATTTATTTTTTTCATAATTCAGTCACTCAAAATCCAAATTATACAACCAATCATACCCATATGAATGCATAACTCAAAACACCTCCCGTAAGGAAGATCTCAAAAAAAAAAAGAGAGAGAAAAAAATATTCATTTCTTTCATGTCCTCAGTGGGTAAATCATAAATAAATACAAGACAATACACAAGGAATGTCTACTGCAAACTTCAACATAAAAAAATAAAGTAGAAATTGTGGTAAAACGGATGTTAGAATGTCTAATTGGTGATAGTTAAATCAGGTAATGCTTGATTGATGATCGGATAAAGACAGAACTCCAGCCCACAAATCCCTCCCTGATCCCTTGTTTCACCATTTCATGGAAAAAAAAAAAAGGAAGTGAAGCCATGATTGCATGAAAACCAACCACATTCTGGCACTCACGCTCTTTTAACACTCTTGTTTTCCGTTACAGACGCAGATCGGTTTGATAGCGGTTACTGCGTTACACAAAGTACAAAATGAGCGATGAGTCCTCCATGTATGGAAAACAGAGTCGTAGCCCTCCCAACCCCATCAGTAATATCCCATAATGCCCTTCCCACCCATCCCTCTGATTCCTGTACAAGTGTGTCTCTGTTAAGAGTACAACAGCCAACTGGAGAGAGATTAAAGGTTTGAGATTTGCCGTATAATTCATCCTTGGGAAGCGTCGACCCTCCTACATGAACTGCATCTGGAATCAGAGAAATGTAGATTATTGGAAACGTCGAGCACCATTATTTATTTATTTTTTTGTATATTTGACAGATTTGTTTTTAAATGGCATTAAGATGAACCAACAGATTATCTTGTTGTGGATGACTGGTCAAGATAATTTATAACTTTTTTTAGATGAACTCAATATGCAAATGTATGCAGTAAAGCAGCCAATCAATGATGAAATGAGTTTATGAAGCTGCAACTCAGGGTTTGTTCTTCAAAAAAAAAAAAATGGCTAAAAAGGGGTCATGTCATGTAAAGAAGCCAATCATCGATTGCTATAGACTGACGTTTCTCTAGGAGAGGGGCTCTGAACAGACGTTTTACAGTTCTACAGGGTCGGCAAATGCACTGGAATCTCAGCGAATACATGCTTCACAGACATGAGAAATTTATCCATGTAGTCTGAAATCTCTAGTTTCAAACGAACCAAATACACTTGAAATCAGATGCTTTTTTAGTTTTGTAATCTGTATGAAACGAATACGAGGTACAGTCAGTCCCGTCAAACGCGCATCACATGACAGCAACTAGTCGAACAAACAAACAAACTTTAAACAAAGTGGCTGTCATCATTTTAGGAGGTGATTTGCCATCAAGACCAAGTTGGCAATTACTTCAGAAGACCAACGCAATAGGACGAGGCATTATTAAGAGGATTATATTGTGCATAAAGGAGGTTGGTGTCGTGATCTTGTACCCTTCAAGTGTGCATTCGCTTGGGCAACCTGAAAAAAATGCTGATTTTGTTAGATTTGAACGTTTAGAAACAAAACTTAAGAAACAGTCGATGTTTAACTTTAATGGTGATTCCAAATCAGAAATTTAATGATAAGCTTGGCAAACAGTTTTGGAGAATTATTTGTTTCCTCTTTTAAACAGAATGCCCAAACATACTGTGCAAAAGACGTTTCAAAGATGGCCGCAGAGTGAAATGACTTGCCTTAAAGAGACTTGGGCTGTTACTCAATTCCAAGAATACAGAGAATCAGACCAGTCTTGCCAGGTCACCTCAGAAGAATGAACTCGGGAGACTGCGAGAACAGTGCGCGTGTCTGGTAAGGAATTAGATGCTAGGTTCTTCCTGATGGTCATATGACCTTTACGCGTGTTTAACCGAAAATTATTTAAACATTACAGCATTCATACGATTTATCATTTTTCCATGATTTAGTCTATGCATAAAGACGTAACAAATATACGCTGCACAATACAAATATAACTGATTTTAATAGATATTTTAGCAAATAAACTTCCTTAATGTGTTTATGCCTTAAGATTTTCATGGTAATCTTTACCTCATTGTTTCATTTAGGGAAACTCCTGAGGTAAATGAGTTTTATCTCTAAACTTTAATAATAAATCAATATGAAATGCTGCGCTTTCCACCTCAAGTCGTAATGACTTCTGGGACTTCTAGAGTGAGTTTTGCTCTCAAGTCTGCATCGATGCGTCCTCGATATCAAGAACACATCAGTCCTCCGTTTTTGCGGTCTTGAGTTTTGGCAGTTGATGACTTTACACGAGAACACAAGATCACTGAAGAACACATATTGAGAAACAGCCTTTGGCTATATGCTGTGTATACTCTATATTTTATACGATTACTTTACACACAGAAAGTTGGTTGTTCATTTTGAAAAAGATTTTGTAGGCAAAACTGGTACTTGTTAACCACTCTGGTTAACGATTGGGGCACGGGATGATCGCAATGCTAAAGAGCGTCAGGGACGGGGCACTTTCATTTTAAGGACGAACATTATCTCAGAGCGAATAAAGGGCAGGAGCTCAAGCACCCAAAACCCTCATTTGCACGTGTCTGTTGTTTATAACGAAGTAAAATAAAATAACTGCAAACGGGGATAAACCAACTCCGCCTTCACATTTCAGTCTGCGGCTGCTCATTAACCCTTGATGAGTTCACTACACCGGTGGTCAGACAGATGCTCACCGCGGTTGTCATAAATCACAAATGATCAGTGTTTTCAATCATGAGGGACTTAATTTAGGTTTCAAATGCCGAAATACACATTAGTAGTAGCAGAACAACCCTTTACAGTTCATGTAATACACCACGGTTGTCTGTGAAAAGGCCAATAATCATATTAAGCATAATCTGACAACATGCTTTATACAGTATACACATTGTGTGCATAATTAGACATTTTTTGTTGTCCGTAACTATACTTTGGCGCATGCGGGTCAGTTTACGACCATGATATGTTCACACTGCAAATCTAATATTGGCCACATTTATAACAACAGTGTAAACAGCTAAGCAAAAAAATCATTAGTCCTGCTCCTGTGAGGTTTTGTTCCGCACCCAACCGCTCCTGCCGTATATTTAGCCTTTGTTTACCCGCTGCCTGACCCGCCCTGTTTTCTACCTGACCGACCGTTCCGGCTAAATTTAGATCTGGTTTCCAAAATCTCACATTTAAATTGTGTACTACCAAATAAGAGAGATAACAGATGAAACTACGTTGTGCAAGGTTTGTAGGCTAAATGTCAGTTTTGTTTGCCTCTTTGTGATGAGACATAAGTGCCGCCTTAAACCTGAGGTTCCAGTCTTGTGACTGCTAAAGGCTAAAACTTTGAGAAAGTCTATTATCACATCACACAAAGGGTCATTTTTTCCATTTGCATCTATAAAAGCATGAAAAAGATTCCCATACATCAGACTGATGTGGGTTTCCTAACAGTAAACATTTCCTAATGCAAGCTGAAGGACACCGTGTTTTATTCCTGCACCACAAGAAATCAGGTCAGGTCCCGCATCTGACCTCTACTTCAAATGTTCACCTTTGTCAAGTCACTAACTCTTTACATTGCAAGTTCATCACATTTCATTCATGACATGACCCCTTTACATCAAGGGAAAACAGAACACCACATGCATGATTTGTAAATGAATGTCAAGAGCTCAGCGCTACACCCCTTATAACAGAAAATGACACAATTTAAGGAACATTGTTTCAGCAGAAGCTGAACGCTTACAACTCACACATCACCATGACATACAGAAAACATCCGTGTTACAGAACTTGGAGAAATACAGGAATCAATGTTGACAATAAAAAAAACGCTGTAATAGAGCAAGAAGCTGTCGATCACACACACACCGCAGACATCCTGTACCTAAAGACGATCTAAAGGAAATCCTTCATAGACAGCTGTGCAAAAGGGTCCTGTCCTGGAGCTCTGAGAGGACTTGAACTGGAAGGACTAGAGGCTGTAGAGAGCTAGTTCAGAAAGAATGAGAGAGATTGAAAGAGTCCGAGGACAGCCAGAAAACTCACACACACACAAGAGGGAAATTCAAATACAGAGAATAAAAGATGTTCAGAAAAAAGAGATGCTCTATGCACTAATGGCTCGTTTCCACTGAGTGGTACAGTACGGCACGGTTTGGGTCGGTACGGGTCACCTTAATCAAGCTTGCATTTCCACTACAAAGGGTACCCTTTTGGTAGCTGTGGTGTACTACAGAGAGTTTCAGTCAACATCATTCTTGCTCGAGTAAATGTCTACAGTAAAGCTGTACAGTTTGTTCACATTATATGAGAAGCTCTTCTAACAAAACAGATGCTTTAAACATATTAATACTTGTTTATAAATGTTTATTACTAACATTTCTATGAACATGATTTCATAACTGCAGATCAATGACAGTGTGACAGTGTTACAGCCTACTGTAACGTCTGCAATTATATAAAATAAATAAATAAATGCAACATATATGAACACAGACAGACCCTTACAGTCTCCGATGTTACCACTTACAGATAAACTACACACAGCAGACATTAAGTCCTTATTTGAGTTCAAAAACAACACGCAACATATACAGTATCCCACAGTCAGAGCTAACCTCTCATCTGTATCTTTAATCTTCAGCAGCACATGTAGCCTCTGTTAGAGAGTAATTCCGTCATTCCGAGTTCATAATAGTCCAAAAGGTGATGATAAACATGGCAGTTTGTTCATGATTTGTTAATGGCAGATTGTTCAGGTTGCTGAAACTATTTGCTCCTGTGTTTTGTTGGGCTTCTCCTTTCTTTTTCGCGCTTCACTCGCATATCCTTTTCTTTCTGAATGGATCAGATGTTGAAGACACTTCATTAATCACACACGTTATTGTCATCAGCTCAAGAAGTTCGTTATATCAAATCTAGACGCAATCGCGAGCTCTCTGGAGAAAGCGAAAACCGCTCGCACCTTTAGACTTTTAGACGGCTTCGTAAAACAACAACAGGACATGGCAGATTCTTGGCTTTGTGGCTGTTCATCAAGACAACAACAAGGTTTGTTTTGAGCCCGGGTCATCCATTACTCGTTATTATAATCCATAGTTTTGATTCTGGCTAGCTCCACGAGATCGTGACGTATCTTTGTAAACCAATCAGCGTTCAGCTGCGCATGTAGCTCCACCTTTTGGTACCCTTTCTCGTCTTTGGTACCCTTTCAAAAGGGTGCCGAAAAAGTGGTACGGTACGGTTCAGTACGCTTTTGACAGTGGAAACGGCCATAAAAGCGTACCGAACTGATCCGTAACCTACCACTCAGTGGAAACGGGCCATAAAACCCCTGCATTAAGTGGTGTTTTCCTGAGCTAACACTGGTACAGAAATGAAGTAGGGGTGATGGGAACACGATATGTATTTGGAGCTGAGAATTTGGTGCAGGTGTGGTATACATATCTATTCCCCAGAGATGTGTGAAGGCGACAATGCTAGCTTTCGTATTCAGAACAGAGCGGCGATGGCACACAAGGGTGGACAAACTAGAGCATATTCTGAATAAAGCCTAGAGCAGCTTTTAGAATAGAGTGTGATCAGTCAGAGTTGAGCTGATGCCTCTATTCCAAAGAGGATCATGGGGCTGGATAAATGGAAACACATTCAGCTGAGATCTATGCATATTACTGTGCTCTAAAATGTTTAATGGATTAAGATGTGGTCCCATTAACAAGCTTTTTGGCGAATTCTTGCAGGCTAAATAAGGTGATAAAGGCAACTCCCAGAGGTCACTTTCAGCCAAGCAGATTAACGTTGGTTAATTGGTAAATCTGTGTGAAGACACTAAGGCCCTGTTTACACTGCAAGTTAAATGCGTTTTTTGCTCATATGTGACAGATCTGATCTGTTCTATGACCGTGTAAACACACACACACACACACACACACACACACACACACAAATACACACACACACACACACACACACACAAAAGCTGCATGCATCCGGACATTCAGAGATCAGTTTCAGAACTCCTTCATATGTGGAATTAAATCAGATATAAATCAGATATGTGACGATGTGACTATCATGTAAACAGGCAGATCGGATTTATTGGGGCATTCTGTTTTGTACGTCATTAAACTTGCACAGTGTGGTGCTTCTCCGCGGTTTAATGACATAGAAGGAAGAGCGTGTGCGTGCTCATCCTAAAAATTCTAGCCCTCTGCTTCTCATTCATGCCTGCCCCAATTTGCTTCCACTAAACCTGAGATCTCTCTCATACCCACAAATTCCTCTGAATGGTGGAGGACACCATATATAAACCATAGGCGCAAGCTGCGATGATGGCCCTTTCCCTACTCCACCTCAAAATCATTTTAAAGTTGGGCGAACTTTACATATTTCGTAGAGCTAAAAGTAAGACAATTTCTTCCATCGTGGCTAATGTGGCGCAGATGCTAGAACCCACTTTTATACATGCGTGACTTCATAAATTGTATGGCAAGTGTAAACACATGAATCAGATATTGGTCACAATTAAAAGAACATGTAAACAGACAGGCAAAAAACTCAGATATAGGCAACAAATCGGAATTGGGCATCAAGACCTGACAGTGTAACAGTGGCCTAAGGTGCCGTGTACACTTGTAAATTTTGTTTTAAGCGTGTAAGTTTAGTTACAGTTTACACTAGTCTTGCATTTTTGACCGTCTGAGGTTGGTGTTCTGTTTCAATGTGGATGGACCAAAAAGCATACTTTTGAAAGCTTAGGGGCTTAATAAGGCTTAAAAAAAATGCCATAAGCATATTTGATTATCTAGAAAAATATATCAGACTCTTGACAAATGTAAAAAAATAAATAAATAAATAAGATTTTTGACAGATTTAAACATGCTAAAAATTAAATTAGACTACAATGATCAAGGTCTTTTGGTGGAAAAAATAGCATATAGTCAAATAATAAACGTCATATTCCAGTGGCACAGACTGCTTTTTGGTTGGAGATTTTTATTCGTTTCCCACAGTAATCCTGTCCGTTTTATTTTACAGATTACAAATCCCTGGTTGTCATCAATGATAAATGTAAAATTCAGCTAAATTTAGTTGCTTTCAAATAGCAAAGTGATGTGTAAAACTCAAAGTAACTTTCTACTAGCCAATTTTTAATTGGAAAAACTTTATAAATTAAGAAAAAGTTCTAAACCTTACCATTTCTTGAATGAGTGCATATTCTGTGCTTCTGAATGGCTGTATTTACATTTCTGTCGTGTTTCGTCTAGTGCAAACAGCCAAACTGCTCATTACTGCATATCTTGTCACAAAGCGTGTTACAATGTAACCTGCTCACCTAATGTTTACGTTCGTAACATTAATTTAATTTGCTAATTAATAACCTCATTTTGACGTCTGATACTGTCCATTTCGGTCACGGACGCATGCTTTCAGAGCCTTTCTGAATGAATGAATGAACTACACTGTTTTCCAACAAGGCAACCCGGGGTGCTGAATTATAATTGGCTAAACTGGCATTGTGCAGGTTAAATTTACCTAAACAAAGACAGCGTTCCGGCAGGGAAAACCCTTTTTCAAAGCAAAATATCTGACTTCAGCAATGTTTTTCAGTTAAACAAGTATGTTCACTTGGGATGTTTCTTAAATATCTACACACATATTATGGAATTTTTTATGCTTTCGAAGAGTCAAAAACTTACATACAGCACCTTTAATATATTAACTTATCTGCACTCAGACAAAACACATTACATGAGAACAAGTAATAGATTCAAAAGACCAAGGTCAGGGAATATGTCGTTAGATATAGACAAGATGAATTAAATATCATGTTTAACAAATGTAGTGAGATTAGATCCAGCAGTAGACCCTTGATGAACTGTCCGATGTGCACAGCTCTTACCTGGGGTTCAGTGCTCAAAGCACCCCCTGCCTACCTGGAGCTCAGACACGTGCATACGCTGCAGAGCATGCCAGAGAGTGTGTGTTTGTGTGGTCACGTGATGTGCGTTTTCAGTGGTGTAGTGTGGACGAAGAGCTGTTCAGAAATGCTAGATGAAATGACAGTGTGGACGGGGATTGTTTTCATTCTAAAACGCCATTTTAAAACTAAATGTATTAGTGTAAACGAGGGCTTAGATTGCAATTAAAATAGGTGGAATTAATCTGCAAAAATTCACCAAACAACCATAAATATGACCACACCTTAAGGCTACTAGATTTTTTTTGTGGTAGATAACAATTTGTGGTAGTCAAGTGGTCATACCTGTGCCCCTGACACTGGGCCAAAGGGATTGGCAGGCCGCATCACGGGTTGTGTGTACATCATTGTGGGCTGAGTCATCATGGCCATGGAGCCCATTTGAGGAGGCTAGAATGACAATAAAACTAAAGTTAAAGTATAGATAGAGGAATGTGAGTCAGTCTGAAGCAACCGTTGTCATCTGATCAGACTGGAGATAGTGTTCAACTCCACCTCAGTTAAACAGAACACAGCAGACGAGAAACTTTGCTTTTTTGTTTTCCAGTCTTTGCATTAGTTTTTGGAGCAACTCAAACTCATTTACTTTAGTTCTACTCTTTCAACACTAAGACAAACCTGAGACAGATAGAGGAACTAGACGAGAGGATCCAAAATGGATGAGTCATAATGGCAGTGACCGTTATGTAAGTGCATCATTTACAGAGCACCTTCCTCTCTTTTAGCCATTAACCAAAGCCTGTGCTGCTTTAGCTGCATGCCTCACTCAACCTCTGTTATTGAATTCTACTGAAAATACTGTACAAATCTGAAAGACTGTTAAACTAATGGGGGAAAAAAATCTACATAATAAAAAAGAAGACCGTGTCCTCTCAGTAAGAACTGATTTTAAATCTAGTTTAAAAAAATTATAAATAAATGTAGAACTCTTGTGACTATACAAAACTATAATATTAAATACTACTATTAATAGTTAAACTTAAAAAAATTGAATTATGATTATTATTTGAAAGAAATTTTAAAATGTATCAATAAAATATTTTTATTTCTATGTATAATTACAATGTATAATCATAAAATCATAGGGTGCTATATTGAGACGATAACATGCATCATGGAGAAAATATATACTAGAAATAACCTTAAAATACAGAATTATTAATAAAATGAGGTGCTTTGAGGATTTTAACAGGTCTTTCTTTCTAAATAAATACAATTATAATTTTAAAATATAGCTGCAAGCAGCGATTACCGGGGGTCAAGCATTTGAGCAGCATAAGGTCATTAAGCAGTTAGGAAGCCTGTAAGTAGTTATTTAGACAATGAAATATCTGATTAGAGTGTTGGAGTTTATAGATTGAGCAAACAAATGTTTGATTACAAGCTCCAAAAAAGCAACTTTTGTTTTCGTATATTGACAAATCTTTAATGAACATTTTGAGGGACAGTTTTTATGTCAAAGTGTTCAGCATAAGCAGCCCTATGATGTTTTGTGTAGATCAAGTCATGGAACCAAAAAGTGTGTGAATGAAAAACATTTACTACATTTTTAAGCCATTTGGCATGTTTTCAAGACTATTTTTAGTATTTTAGCGCCACCTATAGCCCAATCTCCACAAAACTTTGCATGGCTCTTTATATTAATATGCCACATGTGCTCAGCAATTTCTGTAAGGTTTTGCGTTTTCCTTATTGGTGTACAGGCATGTAAGTTAATGTAGACACGCACCTTTTGTAAATGAGCGTATTACAGCTGTTAAAAATAGAAAGTTTAACATTTTTTTGATAATCATTGATCTACTCAGTCCAGAGAATCTAACAACAGTGGTTTCGTTGCGATTGAGCTAAAAACCAGGGACTAGTTTGCAAAAACAGGTTTATGCTATATTGATGAATTTTAAACGAACGGTTTGAATGACAGCAATGATTTTAGTGTAAAACTGTTCGGTATGAGCAGGACTATCATATGATATGTAGATTAAGTGTGTTTGTGGAAAAAGTGTGTAAATGAAGCACAATTACTGCATTTTAAGCCATTTAGCATGTTTTTAAGACAATTTTTACTATTATAGCGCCACCTATAGCCCGATCTCCACAAAACTTTGCATGCTTCTTCACATTGATATGTCACATGTGCTCACCAATTTCTGTGATGTTTTGAGCTTTCCTTTTGGGTTTACAGGCATGTAGGTTTATGTGGACATGCCCCTTTTGTAAATGAGCCTGTTACAGCTATTCAAAGTGAAAAGTTCAACTTTTTTTGGATAATTATTGATCTACTCAGTCCAGAGATTCTAACAACACTGGTTTCGTCGCGATCGAGCTAAAAACCAGGGACAAGTTCGCAAAAGTAGGTTTTTCATATATTTATGATTTTTTAAATGAACGATATGATTGACAGCTGTGGTTTTAGTCTCAAAGTGTTCAGTATGAGCAGCCCTATCTTATGATATGTATTTTGTGTGCCTGTGCAAAGCTTTGTGTAATAACCAATGAATTACAACCTCAAAAAACACAAAACGTCTTTATAGCGCCACCTTGTGGTTAATGTCTGTGTTTTGCACTGCTAGCTCAACTTGACCTCATACATGTGTGTGCCAAGTTTGGTGATAATATTTCAATCCGTTCAAAAGTTATACCTACAATTAGCATTTAGCTTCAATTAGCATGAAACATTTTGGTATACTGTTTCACGTGAAAATCACAAATTCTACTTTTTTTGGATAATTATTGATATTCAGTGGCCAGAGAACATTTCTACACTGGTTTGGTTTTGATTGGGTGAAAAACCTAGGACTAGTTCACAAAAGTAGATTTTATACATATTAATGGTCTTTTAACGAACGGTTTGAGTGACAGCAGCGATTTTAGTGTCAAAGTGTTCAGTATAAGCAGGCCTATCATATGATATATATTTTGGGTAGCTGTGCTAAAATGTGTGTAATATTCAATCAATTAGAGCATCAAAAAACTCAAAATCGCCCCCTAGTGGCCGATTTCTTTCAAACTTTTTACAGACCTGTAGGACCAGAAGTCGAACATGCCTAATGAGTTTCGTTTTGATTGGCCAATGTTAACCTTGTTTAATGACTGCTTAATCTTAATTGGCTAATGGCGGCCATGTTTTTTGAGATATGCCAGTGCCCTTATAGTATGTCATGCCAACTTGGACAAAGACACTGCATGCCAAATTTCAAGCTGATTGGACTAACGGTTGTAAGTTTGTGGTCTTTTTATGGTTTTTGAACTTTATAGCGCCACCTTGTGGCCAAAATGTGCGGTTTTCGTACTGTGATCTCAACTTGACCTTATACTAGTGTGTGCCAAGTTTGGTGATGATATCTTATTCCGTTCTAAAGTTATAGCTACAATTAGCATTTAGCTTCGATTAGCCTTGAACATTTTTGCGTATTGTTTCGCGTGAGAATAAAAATGTCAACTTTTTTTGGATAATTATTGATATTCAGTGGCCAGAGAACATGACTGAATTGGTTTGGTTCAGATTGGGTGAAAAACCTAGGACTAGTTCGCAAAAGTAGGTTTTGGACAAATCGCGACGTATCGGGAAAACGGTGCGTCGTAGAGGCCATAGTGCGCATGTGCACTTTTGTTCGGGATGACCCAAGGATTCCAAAAATGTAGAGTTTTAGAGTCTAGGACAATTGGTGTACAAATGGCGGGCAAAAATGTCAAAACTGATCATTTTTTGCACCATAGCGCCACCTATGGTCTGATTTGGCTGATTTTTGGTGAGGATGAAGTGTACTGGAGTACTACCATCTGACCAAGTTTGAGCTCTCTAAGACTTACGGTTTGGTCTGAGCAATAGCAACTAGGGCAGAATAATAATAATAATAATAATAATAATAATAATAATAATAAAAGTCTTAACAAATACAATAGGGTTTCAGCGCTTCGCGCTTGACCCCCTAATAAATGATCTAATGATAATTATCTTGGGTAGACTATCTTTGATACAGTGTAACTATACATTTAAGTACTATTAATTAACTACATGTACACTACCTGACAAAAGTCTTGTTGTCGATGCCACTTGTAAGAGCACCAAATAATAACTTGACTTCTAGTTGATCATTTGGAAAAGTGGCAAGACGGAAGAACAGTCTGAGATATCAGGATATTTGTGCTGCCTATTACATTACAAACCACAGGAGAGGGCACATTCTTCAGCAGGATAACGCTCCTTTTCATTCTTCAGCCTCCACATCAAAGTTCCTGAAAGCAAAGAAGGTCAAGGTGATCCAGAATTGGCCAGCCCAGTCACCAGACATGAACATTATTGAGCATGTCTGGGGTAAGATAAAGGAGGAGGCACTGAAGATGAATCCAAAGAATCTTGATGAACTCTGGGAGTCCTGCAAGAACGCTTTCTTTGCCATTCCAGATGACTTTATTAAGAAGTTATTTGAGTCATTGCAGAGATGTATGGATGCATGGATGTCGTCCAAACTCATGGGAGTCATACACAATATTACTTCTTTTTCCACTGCACCATGACTTTATATTCTATATACTGTACATCATTTCTGTTAAGTGACAAGACTTTTGTCTAAGCAAAGTCAGACCTTACTGTCCTAATTAAATAATTAAACATCACGGCATGATCATATTTTATTTTGGTAAAATAAGCATAATCTAGAGGCCTTTGCCTTTCATATAAGCCACTTCTGATACCAAATGATCAACTAGAAGTCAAGTTATTATTTGCTGTTCCTAAAAGTTGGCAACAAGATTTTTGTCAGGTAGTGTACCTATTTTATGGTACCTACAGCTAAGGGCTTACAGAGCGATGTAGCCAACCTGCTAACATAAAAAGAGGGGAAGCAAAAATAATAATAATAATAATCATCATCATCTGTCTCAGTAATGTTGACCTACGCTGAATGAAGGGCTCTAGAGGGCCCTTCATAGTGTTCACTACACCCACACTGCACTCCTGAGACTGATGGCATCACTGCACACTCTCAATATACAGCCAATACTTCTGACACTGATGGAGTGACTAATGCACCACCCCCCCCCCCATTCACACTCACCATCGCGTATCCCATCATTCCTGTGGGCGTCGTGGCAGGGAAGGCCATCACTGAGGGAGCCTAGAGGACATATTCAGTATTAGAGCACAAATACCACAGGTAAAACATCACCAGGTTTATTCTTAGCATAAAAGAGCCATTCTTCTCAAAACCTTAAGTGAGAAATTTCCAACCATGAGATCACAACTACCTCAACCAGGCCATCTCAGTTTCCACGTTTCCACACGCTGAATAAAGGACACATTGTGCAAGTGGATGCTTTTTAAGACAAGACACTGCAGGTGAATAGGGTATAACATCAACTAATATTTATCTCCATACTTCCCTAGTCACACTAAGATGTTCAATAATTTTGTTGAATTACAAGTTTTTAAAATGTTTTTTTTTTTTAATTAGTAAATTAGACACTTTTTAATTAAATGAGTGCTTATTTTAAAGGGCACCTATGATGAAAATCAACTTTTGGAAGCTGCTTGGACAGAACTGTAGGTATAGTGTGTCCACAGTCATATTGCGATGATATAAACACAATAAGTCTCTTTTTTTAAATTTCCTGGAGTTAAAATGGGATCCAAACCCTTTCCTATTTTGAGGCCTATCACAATTTGACGTATGAGTGCGGTTTCCCCACCCACTGAGTTGATTGGCAGCCACGTTATAACATGTCTCTGTAGTAATGCGTATAATCATATCAACAAGGCAGGATGTGCACAAAGCAATCGAGATTAAAAGATCGGTTTAGCTCACTGTGATCATCAGTCATCATCAAATGTGATCAAGAATGAGTTTTTTAAAGTTTAAAACAGTGCATGTTTGTAATGAATTACAGCAATTTTACCGTCTTTATCACCACAGCCGCATGTCAGTAGAATTATAAAAGAAGACGCTTCAATCCTGGTTTTTGGACGTTAAATCAGGTTTATTTTGTACATTAACTTAACGGATATCCATACAGCAGTGGATATTAAGGTGTATTCTGTCACATTTGCATGCAAAAGCAGTGCAAAGTTAAATGCGTATGCTGTGTGTGTGTGTGTGTGTGTGTGTGTGTGTGTGTGTGTGTGCCTGCGTGAACTTTGTAACGACATTGTTGTGGAGTTTATGAGTCGATGATCAAACTTTACGTGAGATCCCCTTCCTTCATGTCTGTCACTGTGCTGTTTATCTGACGCAGCCGAGGCAGAGACTGAGGCTCTGACAGGCGGGGAGAACTAGCATTAATGCCACAGGCACCAAAAACAGCTACATTGTGTTTAGAGAAGAAAATTCCAATATTCTGAAAGGTATAATAAATAATCTGATGGGGGTTTTGAGCTGAAACGTTACAGACACATTCTGGAGACACAAACCTTGCAAAAGGGGTAAAATAGGTGCCCTTTAATAAAAAAAAAAACATTCTGATATTAGAATTAGTATTAATAGTATTATTCTGAAAACAAAGGAAATTCATCATTTTTGTAGATAAAAAAAAAGTTATATGGCAAATAATGTCCGAACAATTTTGGGAGAAGTTTGGTAGAAAAAGGACTAAAAATATGTACTGCAACAGAAATATATATGGAAACAGACACTGGTAATGTGTAATGAAAGAAACATTCAAAAGTGTTTTCTTTGCATTAAGATGGAAAAAAAGACAGATGCAAGAAAACAGCCCTTCTGCCTGCAGTCTCTTGCTTAAAAAATTAATTCGCAAAAGATGCTCAAGTCTTTTAGCTTTCTCTCGCAACAGAGAGCCGGTCACTTCTGGGAAACATTATAGATGTCTTTTTACACACTCCAACCAGAGCATCAGACCAAGAATACAGGCAAGGAGACAGAGAGGAAGAGAGCGAGTGTGTGTGCGTATGCTCTTTGAAGGCAGAGTGATTAGTTGCAGGTGCAGGGCTCTGGTGGAAGAGAGAAGCTCTTTGTGAAGGAGCTGTGAGATCCTCAATGAGGCCTTCCGCGGCCACAGACACACTTTTCTTTCCACTCATGCACTATTGAAATGGACTCCAAATGGCGTCTAAATTCAGGGGAGGATCAGTGACCAAATGACCAAGAAATTGTAAAATGAACAGACTGAGACTATAATAACTAAAAATAGTGAGCAGTTTAAATATTTCATTAGGTTTTGTTGAAATATATAGTGCGTCATCTGCATAGCAGTGAAAGCTAATCCCATACTGCGTGTATACACTACCTGACAAAAGTCTTGTCCCCATCCAAGTTTTAGGAACAACAAATAATAACATGACTTCCAGTTGATCATTTGGCATCAGAAGTGGCTTATATGAAAAGCAAAGGCCTCCAGATTACACTTATTTTACCAAAATAAAATATGATCATGCCTTGATTTTTTAATATTTAATTAGGACTTTGCTTAGACAAAAATCTTGTCACTTAACAGAAATGATGTACAGTATAGAATATAAAGACATGGTGCAGTGGAAAAATAATTAATATAGTGCATGACTCCCATGAGCTTAGAGGACTGCATCCATACATCTCTGCAATGACTCGAATAACTTATGATGATTGGGATGCAGTTCAACATTCATTTGAAAAATCTACGTTCTGCCACTTTTAGAAGTCAAGTTATTATTTGTTGCTCTTACAACTGGGATCGACGACAAGACTTTTGTCAGGTAGTGCATAGAAAATAGTAAGGGGCCTAAAACTGATCCTTGAGGCACTTCATATTTCACTGGCCTGACATTTGACTGTTGTCTGTTTAAATTTACAAACTAGTAAGGGTCAGATAGGTATGATTTAAACCACCTTAAATCTATATAAGAATAATAATAATTCCAACAGCAAAATCTAACAATTTGGCGAGCCAGCCAGGAGAGACTGAAACGATGAAAACTCATCGACTGCAACAAAAAGTGAACTGAAGAATCTTGGAGAATCTACAGTTTAAGCTGAAGATGCTTGGATTTTGTTTGTGGAAGAGTCCTGGATATGCATATTGCATCTGTGGACACAATTTATTCGAAATCAAATGGATCTCATGTTAAGCACTCTTCAAAGAAACATCTTTTATATGTAAACATTAAAGCAAGCAGGTCAACTGGTAGTTATTACTTATTAACAACTTATTACTGTAGTGCAGTAATAAACAAACCATACAATCTATCAATACTTTTAGTCGAAATTCAATTCATAACATCAGTCATAGTGCTTGAAATAACTTATTTTTGTGACCCAATATGATTTCATACCACAACATGATGAAGAAAACACTATATTATAAGCATTTCAATCTTCTTTATACTTTGCTGCATTTACTTATGTGCTGCACATGTGGATTTTATGCATGGTGTTGCCATCTAGCTTCCAGTATGAATGTAAATCTTTGGTTTAATAATAATAATAATAAAAACAAAAAGAGTAAAAAAATAATACTTCTCCATAATGATATCACGTTCTTTTTGTTTCTCAGTGAATGTATTTGAATCCTGACTGTTTTAAGTCCGTATCGTGCATCCCTACAAGGCATGTTAAGGATCTGAACCCAACAACTGTTGGGAGTAACTACAACACTGGACTTTGCACACTCCTCCGCTGGAAACACTAGCCCATTGATTGACGCCAAAATGACTATAGTTGTTTGCTGATGGCGATAAACAAATGAAATGGATGAGAGGAAAGGGCAGAGGAGGAACAAAGCTGCCAGCCATGCCGAGATCACATCTGGTTAGATCAGCTCATGAGTTTCACTCAAACAACAACAGTGACTAAAGCCGAGCCGGTGGTGTTAATAATCTCATGCATTTCAGAGAATGCTTCAACTCAACATTTGGACTTACGTATTGTGGGAAAAGCATGCCATTCTGTTTATTCCCCCGGATGACAACAGTTACACAACGCAACAAACACAGTTAGAAGGCAAACAACACAATAACATTGCACATTGTAAGCTCACACAAACACAAACGTAAACACAGACAGGACACAATACATTCCAGCTGCTCTGAGTGTGGATTAGAGCTCTGTTCCAAACAATGGTGTGCTGCCTATTTAGGTGCCATTCAAAGGAAATAGATGGCAAATTAATGAATCACAAAATGGCTAATTTTTTAACATAAGAAAAGGAGAATCAAATGTCTAATTATGTAAATAATTTAAATTGTAATTAAAATATTACTTATTGATAATAAATTATATTATCTACACTCACCAGCCACTTTATTAGGTACACCCTACTAGTACTGGGTTGGACCCCCTTTTCCCTTTAAAATTGTAGCCTCAGTTTCCTGTTCTTAGCTGACAGGAGTGGCACCCAGTGCAGTCTTCTGCTGCTGTGGCCCATCCGCCTCAAGGTTGGATGTGTTGTGCATTCAGAGATGCTATTCTGCATAACTCGGTTGTAACGAGTGTTTTTTTAAGTTACCGTTGCCTTTTTCAGATGGAACCAGTCTGGCCATTCTCCTCTGACATCAACAAGGCATTTGCACTCACAGAACTGCCACTCACTGTATTTTTTCTCTTTTTCAGACCATTCTCTGACCACTCAACCCTAGAGATGGTTGTGCATGAAAATCCCAGGAGATCAGCAGTTTCTGAAATACTCAGACCAGCCCATCTGGCACCAACAACCATGCCACATTCAAAGTCACTTAAATCATCTTTCTTCCCCATTCTGATGCTCGGTTTAAACTGCAGCAGATCGTCTTGACTATGTCGGCATGCCTAAATGCATTGAGTTGCTGCCATGTGATTGGCTGATTAGAAACTTGCATTAACGCGCAGTTGGACAGGTGTACCTAATAAAGTGGCCGGCGAGTGCAATCAGGATTATCATTAACTAAAAAAAACTGAAACCATACACTTATTTTATTATTTGCAAAAGTACACACACATTATATATATATATATATATATATATATATATATA